>CM023201.3:55330302-55461856 GCA_004115045.4 Sinella curviseta
CAGCTCAGTTCATTCTAGAAACTTGAGCTTGCATTTCGTCGTTGCATCATATTATGTATTTTTTGTTAAGCTGTAAACTTATGTATTTTTCTGTACAATTTTGTCCGTTCATTCTTTTTCATTATCACTCTCGACTTTGGAGAAGTGAGTTGTTGGTTTTTTTTATTCTTGTTCAACTTTCGTAGAGTGCACAGCACAAAGTTGTAATAATTGTTGTTAATTATTATTGAGTTTCTTTAATAAAGATAATTGAGATTATTAATTACTTGAGCGTTAGTAGTTTATGCTACTCCTGGTTTATTTTACTTTTAAATATCCAGCTGAATTGATTTAACTATTTTTGAGGATAGTTTATGCTATCAGAGCTTGCCATTAATTCATCGTTTACTAATCACATTAAAAGAGCACGTTTTATTTTTGAGCACGGGAACACTGATTGAGGTTATCATTCTGTTAGTTCCAACATTTGGTGACCCCGACGTGATTAGTGACGTTAATTAGTGGCATCAAAGAAGACACCTGTTCGAGAGGATTTCACCAGTGAAGAGTGTAAATCAACCAACGAGTTCGAGAAAGGATATCCTGCTGTCAAAAGAAGACAATCATCAGTTCGAGAAAGGATATCCAGCTTAACAGAAGAACCTTATCAAGATGGCGTTGGAGCAGATGAAGAAACAACGACGTCCCCATCGAGGTCTACTGACCAAGGCAGTCAATGAGGTGGACGCCATGTTCAAGAAAGGAGATCCAGCCACTGAACAGGTCAAAGCTAGACTGCAGGTTCTCTGTCAAATCTACAACACGATTGAAGAATGGGACGACAAAATTAAAGTCCAAATGGTAGATGACAATCTGGATGATGACGCTGTGGAAAAGGAGTATGAGGATATCCATAAATATCAAATCAGCTTTCTGGAAATGAAGAACAAAGTGGAGGATTATGTGGACTCTCAACAAGAATCAAATCCTCCACCAGGAGCACGTTCATCGTCACCCACCGGAAGTTTCCAGAGTATGAGCACTACTGGAGCTGGATACCATACAACCAACGTGCGGCTTCCAGTGATTGAACTCGCCAAGTTTAATGGCGAACTGAAGGAGTGGCTAGGCTTCTGGTCACAATTTAAGAAGATCCATGAGGACAGCAATATGGAAGGATGTGACAAACTCCACTACCTTAAACAGAGCATGGTGCCTGGCACAACAGCGCACCAAATTGTGGCGAGTTACCAGCAGACATCAGAGAATTACCCAGAGGTCGTGAAATCCCTTTTAGCTGAGTACGGAGATGACGACGTCCTTCTGCAAGTATATGTTCGAGAGCTGCTCAAGCTTGTAATCACCAACGTGAATGCCAAGGAGAAGATCCCATTGGAGTCATTGGTCATTCAGCTGGATACTCAATTAAGGGCCCTTGAAACGCTGAAACTTGAAGACGCGGATCCTGCTACTTGGCTTTTCCCACTTGTGGAGTCCAGTTTGCCCGAGGAGATACTTAAAAACTGGCAACACAGTCCACTTGCAGAGATTGATGGAAGCAAAGATAACCCACCCCGTTCCAGACTGAAGATTCTGATGGAGTTTTTAAAGAAAGAAGTAGCCATTAAAAAGAAGATAAGGTTAGCCCAGAGTGGATTCCAGGAAGAGACAAAGAAGAAAGGCGGTAAAGGAAACAAGAATGAAGATAAGCTGCCAACTTTAGCTGGATTCCACATCGGGGATTCTACAAGTTCCTCCTGTATCTTCTGTGGAAAAGGGCATGAAAGTCGCGATTGTTTTACTGGCATAAGGATGTCATTTGAGGAGAAAAAGAAGCATGTGCACGAGAAGAACGCCTGCTTTGCCTGCCTGAGACGAGGACACACCGCCAACAAATGCAGAGCCAAGGTGATGTGTGCAACATGTGGAAAGAGGCATTACGCAATTATGTGCGGCTCCAAAATTGATAAGGAGCAAGGCACCCAGCAGCAACCTTCGGGGATGAGACCGGAATCGACTCCAAAATCGAGGAGTGCGGGTTGGGCTCAGCCGAAGGGCGTATCTTTCCAGGATAACAGCACACATTCCAACAATGGGAGGCAGAAGTCCATCTTGGCAAACCGTTCCATGTGGAGTATTCCACCAGAAGACAATTCAGCTGACAATAATCCCCAGAATTTGCAGGATTCGAGCAACCTAGTTTGTACAACACAGGTGAAGTTGATGACGTTGCTCGTAGATATTGTTGGTGATAATTCAGTGAAGACAGTGCGGGCGTTCCTTGATCCTGGCTCCCAACGTTCGTACATTTTAGATTGTACTGCTGAAGAAATGGGAATGCGACCCTTTGGAGAAGAAACTGCCACGCACTCAGTTTTTGGAGGCTTAAGGACTAAGACCATCAAGCACAAGAAGTTTGACGTTATCCTTCGTCAACATGGTGGCAGCTACATGACAGAGTTAAGCATGAGAGGGAGCCAGAAGATATGCAACCCTATCCCTCGGATACCCAGGACCTCAGAGCTCTTCAAACAGTTGAAGAAAAATAAGATTTATGTCACTGACGTGGAAAGTGACAGTGAGCGGTTCCTTCCCGAGATCGAGATCCTCATCGGCGGAGACATTTATGGAGGCCTCCTTAATGGCAGAGTCATTCAGCTGAATGATGGGATCACCGCACAGGAAACCAGCTTGGGATGGGTACTCTCTGGGGGCAAGGAGTCGAGTGGCAGAGAAGATACAGTGGGCATGATGGTCTTAACAATGACAGCGATGGATGCTCCCATTGAGGATTTATGGAAACTGGAGACCATCGGCATTCATGATGACGCTACTAGCAAAACCGCTGCTCAACGAGAACAAGAGGAAAAGGATAAGTTCATGCAGACTATCCGAAGGAAGGAAGATGGGAGGTATGTCGTCAAGTTACCTTTCCAAGAAGGACATCCCCACCTTCCAGATAACAAGCAAGTAGCTTTCAAGAGACTGGAGAGAACAACAGCAAAGCTACTCCAGACGGGAAAATTCGAGGCATACGACTCCCTTTTGAAGGACTGGGCAAACGAGTTTATTGAGGAGGTTCCAGCTGAAAATGTTGAAGTTGATGCGCATTACATTCCACACCGGCCTGTTTTTAAGGACAGCTTGACTACACCCGTGAGACCAGTATTTGATTGTTCCTGCAAGATTGGAAAGGCGCCTTCCCTCAATGACTGTTTGCAGAAAGGAAGCAACTACGTTTTGTTGATTCCTGAGTTACTATTGCGCTTCCGCGAGAAAGTTATTGGAATTACTGCAGACATCCGGAAGGCGTTCCAAATGATCGAGATCCAGCTGAAGGACAGGAAATACTTGAGATTCTTTTGGTGGAAGGATTACCAACAGAAGCTGCTAATGGAGTACCAGCATAAACGAGTGGTCTTCGGAGCAACTTGCAGTCCATTTATTCTTGGAGCTGTTTTGGAATTCCACCTAAAAAGGACATCCCCACCAGACGATGTCATCGCTAAGAAGCTGTTGGAGGGATTTTATGTGGACAACTATGTTGGTTCCGAAGATACTCCAGCTGAATATTATAACCTAAGAAAAGCAGCTACCCGACTACTTGCTGACGCCAAAATGGACCTCCGGATGTGGATGAGTAACATTGACGAATTTGAAGACCCTGAGACTCACACCGTATCCATTCTTGGTGTTCAGTGGGACCGGAAAACGGATAGCTTGTTCGTGCCAGTGAGAGCCATAGAGAAACCTGAGAAGCTAACCAAGAGGGCCTTGCTGAGTACCATTCAGAAAGTTTTCGACCCTTTGGGAATTCTCTCGCCAGCGCTTATACCCATGAAGAGAATCCTCCAGAAGCAGTGGATCTGTAACCGGAAGTGGGATGAAGAACTACCTTACGACGAAGCAAAAGCGTTCAACGATTGGTTTCTACAGCTGAATAAACTTGAAGACATTAGGATTCCCAGACTTGCAACCTCAGGAGTCAAGGACAGAGACAAGTGGTCACTCCACACATTCACAGATGCCAGTGTTCATAGTTTTGCCTGCGCAGTATTCCTACGTGTGGAGACAGAAAAGGAGCCTGAAGTCCAGTTGCTGATGAGTAAAGCTCGCGTTTCACCGGTCAAGAGGATGACAATTCCCCGAGCGGAGCTGATGGGATGCCTTATTGGGAGCAGATTAGCCGTTACTGTGAAGAAGGCACTCAAGATCGAAGAGATTGAAGAATATTATTGGAGCGATTCTACCACGTCTTTGGCCTGGATCAAGCGTGAGTACAACTGCGACGTGTTTGTGAGGAATCGAGTTAAGGAAATCCGAGAGAAAACAAGTAGAGAAGACTGGAGACATGTTCCTGGAGTCATGAATCCAGCGGATCTTCCTTCACGCGGCTGTTCTCCAGCTGAACTTCTGAAGTCGAAATGGTGGGAGGGACCCAATTGGCTGAAGTCCCCTCCAAGTTCCTGGCCTGCTGCGGCTGAAGAAGAAGATGAAGATGCCATCATGGCTGAAGTCAAGAAGTCAACCCCTGTCATCACCGCATGTTTATTGGATGGGGTAACTAGAGATTACACGTTTGCCCAGAGAGTGAGGATTATGGCTTGGGTCAAACGTTTCATCCAGAACTGCAGGGGAAAGAAGAATTCAGCTGAACATTTATTAGAAAATGAAGTTCGAGAAGCTGAGCTCGCAGTTCTAAAGGAAGTGCAAGATGAATCATTCCATGATCCTGAGGAATTCAAGAATTCAAGAGTTTCGGTCTCCAGCATTAACGATAACACGGGGCGAAACTGGACTTCTTCGTCTGAAAACGAGATTGGTGAGGAGAGAAGACCTTGCTGACTTCAAGGCACCTGTCATTTTACCGAGTAGACATCCCTTGGTGCGGAAGATCATTATGGAGGAGCACTTGCGGAATTGCCACGGAGGAGTCAACTTTTTGATGTCACGTCTGAGGGAAAAATACTGGATTCTTCAATCAAGGAGGACCATCAAAAGCGTGATAAGCTGTTGTTTCCGTTGCCGAAGGTACGCTGCCAAGCCTACAGTTGTAGAGGAAGGACCTTTGCCAGAGGACAGGATCAAGGATGCCGAGCCCTTTCAAGTAACTGGAGTCGACCTTGCTGGCCCATTGATCCTGAAAAATAATCAGAAGGCTTGGATTGTGCTGTACACGTGCGCTGTGTATCGAGCTATTTCTTTGGACATCGTTACATCATTAACTACAGCAGCGTTCATTAAGTCAATGGGCAAATTTGTGGAGAAACACGGAAGACCAGAAGTCGTCTACAGCGATAACGGCACCAATTTTCGTGGTGCCGACAACCTATTTAAAGAGCTGGATTGGGAGTCAATTTCAGCTGAAGAGGACCTTAAACCAATTCATTGGAAATTTAATCCTCCTTCTGCAGCCTGGTGGGGAGGATGGTGGGAGCGACTTATCAGAACCGTGAAGGATCTTCTCCGCAAAACACTAGGAAAAGCGGTGGTTACGCAATTGGAGTTGGCAATGCAGCTGAAGAGAATTGAGGAGGTCATGAATAATCGTCCACTGACCTATGTCTCCGAAGATCCTTCCGACTTGGAGCCGCTCACCCCTGCAATGTTCCTGAAAACGCCGTCAAGATGTGCATTTCCTGAAGCTGAAACCGAGAAGGGGAAATTACAGACGCGGTACAACTACATGAAGACATTAAGAGAAGAGCTGAAGACCCGTTTCCGCAGTGAATACCTGGCCCTGCTCATTACCAAGCCGATGAAGCTGACAAGGAAGTTAGAGAAAGGAGAGCTGGTGTTCATCGGGTCTGATCTACGAAAACGAATGGAATGGCAGCTTGGAAGAATTTTGGACTTTATTCCTGGAAATCAAGATCCTGTGAACAGATTAGCTCGTGTGAAGACTGCAGAGAAGGAGATCATTATCCCCGTACAACGTCTTCACCCACTGGAATTGGATATCAATTTACCGGAAGGAAAGGCTACCCGTTCCGGAAGGAAGGTACAAGTTCCAGAACGACTAGGAGTGGGGATATGAAAAATACATACGTATTTTGGTGGGAGAATGTTGGGAGTTAATTTATATTTTAGGTTTTACATTTTATATTTGTCAATTTAATTCTATTGTTGCAGTTTTGTAAAACTACCCACATATTTGAAACTACCCACATATTTGAAACTACCCACAATTTGTAAAGTACCCACAATTTGTAACCCAACTATTAACCAACTTTTAACCAACTTGTAACCCAGCCGTAATCAACCTTAAACCAACTTTTGCCATAGTTGGGGCAATATGAGATTATCAATACTTTCCCTCGTTTTTCATTGCAACTTGCAGCTCAGTTCATTCTAGAAACTTGAGCTTGCATTTCGTCGTTGCATCATATTATGTATTTTTTGTTAAGCTGTAAACTTATGTATTTTTCTGTACAATTTTGTCCGTTCATTCTTTTTCATTATCACTCTCGACTTTGGAGAAGTGAGTTGTTGGTTTTTTTTATTCTTGTTCAACTTTCGTAGAGTGCACAGCACAAAGTTGTAATAATTGTTGTTAATTATTATTGAGTTTCTTTAATAAAGATAATTGAGATTATTAATTACTTGAGCGTTAGTAGTTTATGCTACTCCTGGTTTATTTTACTTTTAAATATCCAGCTGAATTGATTTAACTATTTTTGAGGATAGTTTATGCTATCAGAGCTTGCCATTAATTCATCGTTTACTAATCACATTAAAAGAGCACGTTTTATTTTTGAGCACGGGAACACTGATTGAGGTTATCATTCTGTTAGTTTCAACAACATGCATGAAATATGAACGAAAATTTTGTGATTTTAGAAATATGAAAATCGCCAGTAGAGGACAAAATGCCTCTAGGTGAACGGTACGTCAATCTACTGGAATTGCCTTCAAAATCATGAAAGACCAGCCATTGAACAATGTATAATTCACTATTTCTTGTTTAAAATGTTTTTCTTAGATTAACAAAGTGCACTCATGTTAGTTGTTTACCTGGGTTACTCTTCTCTCAGAAAAGACAAATATACGGTCGGTTCATTAATAATTTAACAGAAACATTTAGACTAGTTTGGAGGAAAAAGACACGAGACGACGATATTACATCAGTTACATGTTATAATGATTTCTTGAGAATTCAATTCTCGAAACAAATAGAGCATTCAGTGTATTTACTAGTGTTATATTCCGACAAATGAACGTAATCAGCAACCACAACAGAATATTAAATAGAAATGTCGTGGGCTTGGCAATGTGATATTTCAGTACTGGCTACGTATGCATATACGTCTATTGTTTCGAAGACCAAAATGTTCAGTTCTTTCGCTGCTCTTGAATTTTCTTAATATTTTATTAGATAAATGGGTTTATTGTTGGAGTCACCAAATCCACCTTTTATTTGTGCGAAGAAGAACACGAATAAGTAGGAACTTGATGTTATTTTCCATTTCCTAGAGAGAATGAAAATAGAGTACAATAGAATGAATTTCTTTTGATCATGATCATGTCATGATCAAAGGCGAGTATAATAATAATATCGAAATAATGACAGTAGTCTGGCAACAGTAGCACCCGAAACATAAAAGAAAAGTGGTGGATATAAAGTAACAACAGAAGGAATTCTCCAGCAAATGCTAGCATTAATTAGGCAGGCGAAACTGTCCCTTAAATATGTTTAACTGCTCCCGTTACGAACAAAGTAGTAAATAACCTTCCAGCTTATTTCTTCCTTGGCACGAAATGGCTTCCTTTGCTCCAGTTAGGTCTCAATAAATGAACAATACAGCATTAATTCTAAGTTCCTCTCGTGACATGGCAGCCTTTTCTTGAAATAATCCCAAGCTCATTTTCATGAAACTTCCATTTCGGCAAAGCAAGCCTTAAGAACCTTTTCCTTACGGTTAAGAACCGCTACTTGTTAGGAATTATACGCATACACACTTTTTCATTTATTAAATACTTAGCATGAGTTACATTCATATTGTTGAACAATAATTGTTCGGTATGACCTCACTGCCCTTCAGTGCTTGCAAACTTCCATTATGGATGAAAGTATTGATTTTAGCCCTAACGGCCACCGACAAAACTGTTATAAAACATTTTAAATATATAAGTTTACAATGAACTAGTTTTATGATTCTCTCCATGTATGTACTACGTACAGATTCAAGGATTACAGCAGCGGTCACTTGTAAAGATTGTGCTAAATTATTATTAACCATTCCTACTTAGAAAGGTAGCTAGCAGCAGCTGCAAAAACCAGTGCAAAATGCTGCAACAGAATGGTATAAAGAGTAGCCAAAAGGAGAAGGCGACAGTGAGAATTTGCTTTGACACATTTTTGAAAAGTTTGTAATTGCATTAATCCCCCTACAACTATTATTTCAAATTTTATTTCCCTCGGACTAGTCAGGATTTTAAAATATTCACCAATTCATTTGTCACACGAGTTCTTCAAAATAATGTTGATATGCATTCTCCATTTACATTCTTAGTAGTTATTATGTATTTCATTATTCTTGTTGTTTACAATCACATTAAATGTTTAATCTGATAAACCAAGCCCCAGTAGAATTTTTTCCTTTTCATCATTCGTTCAACGTATCTTCATATATTTCTTACCTAGGCTATTCTAGAATCTTTGGGAAGTTAACAAAGCAGCACCAAATAGGAGTCAACGATTTCTTTCGTTTGGACCCTTTATTTAAAGTTTCTTTGGTGATTATTCAAAATGCTCCCCTGAATGAATGCCAGACTTGGTTGCTGTTCCCGCCTCATTTCTTCTCGTCTGTTTCAGTTTTCTACATCCACAATGAAATGTAAAATCCAATAACAGTAACAATGAACGCAAAACATATCCACCAGCCAAACTAAATGTGTGGATATTTCACCCACACTTTTCCATTATTATCCGCCCCCGCATGAATGTGTAATCATGTGCATGCAAACAACATTAAACCAAGCCACAGCGGTTGAATAAATGTATTATCATCATTACAATTTTTATTGTTACATAACCTTACTTTTTAAAAATAAAAAATGTATTATATTTTTTCTGGAGGAATGTTGAATTACAATGGATATTTGAATTGTTTTGAAGAAATTCTACTGAGGTGAAACTACACTGAATAAAGAATGATGGATGTAAAATATCATGAAGACCGAATGAACGAGGATAAAATAAAACATATTGAACGACATGAGAACAAGACAAGTTCAGTTTGCTTGATGGAGTTGCCTCCAGTCATCGATGTATGTGAAATACGAGAATTTCCGAGAGTATGCCGTATAAATATATTTTACTTGGAGATTTTTGTGGTGGTGATACACATAGACGCCTGCCAAAAAAATTTAAAAGCTTGTTTCTGGAATTTGATTTGCTTCGTATTGTAGAGCGCAGAGGGTTTATTCATAGCAAAGGAGAAATATGTAGAAACCTCACGTGACTGATGATGATGTTGGACATTCCCACCTCACCGTGAAAATTTTCAGATGAAACTTTTGTGAATGGAAAAATAGTGTTTCAGCTTAGGAGTAGATGTGAGATGAGGCAATGAAAATAATAGAATGAAAAAGGGAAATGGAGAGCTTTACGAGGGGAGCAGCAGGAGGATTGAGATGTGTACTCGATCATCCGGAATGTCCAGCTCGGTTGGATTGATGAGTCAAGAAAAAAAGGACAGCAAGACAAGAGCAGATGATGATGGTTTAGGCAAAGAAATAGTCAAGAAAAGAAAAGGGACCTCTCATTGTCAGTCAGCCGCATATATGTAACTACTGTATTTTATTGTAACGATTAAATAACCAGCGCCATGTACAAAATTAAAGGAGTTTGTCATAGGTATTTACCGTTTAAACTTCTTAAATAGCTTTTCTTTCATTGCCCCAACTTCTCCCTTTTTCCGAATTAAGCTAATGCGTGACCTTTGGTTTTATCTAGACGAGTACATGATTTTTACGAATGACAAAGAATGCCTAGTTAAAAATAGAATTTTAAAACTTTTAAAACCTAGCGTACTAGTTCAAATTTCTATGAATTTTATAATCTATTTACATCGAGGAATTAGTTAATGCTACTCCACGTCATGTGCCGTTTTCACAAAGTATTTCAAAATTAATATGGTCACACATGATAAGCAAGAACTTATATTCAAAATCCGGACGACCAAAAGGACAGACATAAGCGAAAGAAATGAATAACTGGCACACGATACTGCGTTAGCGCTGGTTAGTACAGCCGATAGTTCCGAAATGGCAATGGGGAACGAGATGGTTGAGAAAAGGTGACTGGAAATCAAAAGGATAGTGGTTGTTATAAGTAAATAGGTAGATATACTTCTATAGATAGTAAATATGTCCACTTGAAATAAAAATAAAACTTTTAAAGCACACGTTCCACTATTCCACTTGAGTGACCATCTCATATGAAGAGTATTCTCCTGGACATTTAACGGCGTCCGTCGTGACCATCACTTGGTCAATGGGGTGGATGTGTTACCTGTATCTGTAAATTGACGTGCACTGTGGACATTGGCAAACATAAAATAAAACAAAGACAATTTTATTTTCCCATCACTTCTTGAGAGAGCGAGCGTCTTCTGTCGTTGATCTTTTTACGGAGATTTTGTATAGGACAGAAAGAAGCTCGAACCTTTCCCATTGATGTGCTCATGGTCAATAAAAGAAAGGAACATAGAAAAGGAGGCAAAGGCTTCACTATAAAGTTACGTCGAATGATTTTAAGTTAACAAATTAGTTTCCATTTGTGAGCCTCTATTTTCCAGGGTATGGTGAGACACGAGTTCTAGGAAATCTTGTTAATTTTGTCATCTCCTAAATAAAGCATATGCCCTGTCTGCTGACAGGCTGTTGTGGTAGAGGGAGAGTTTCTAGTTTCTCTATTGAAACAAATTGAGTTTTCATGTAAAACTTAGGCAAATAAATCAAAAAAGTGCCTATAGAAACATGTCATTTCTATACCATCTTTGAAAGGTAGGAAGCAGGGGAGACAGTATGGGCGTTATCTTGTTTTCTCCTGTTGTCACTGTCAGTCGTCCGTCTGCCACCATTTGACTATGCTATTCTACCTTGTGCGGTTGCAGCATTTCCTCATACTAGTTTTCGAAACCATTTATGTATATTCAAGTTTTTTTTGCAAGCATGCAAACATACGCTTATATATTTACTTTATATTATTATCATCACCAGCCGCAATTCAATCTAGAGAAAACCGGAAAAAATAACCGAATATATTTTTTGTTTGTCATCGTGTCGTCTCCCATTTCGGGACAGCGCCACCACGAACACTGCGACATGAATTTCCAATTTCTGTTGATGTTTTACATGGCAAAATCATGACCATATGTCACTTGTTTGGAAGAAATAGTGGGGAAGTGGGAATGCAGTGGAGTAAACTTATGGAAAAGGTTTGTACCCAGCAAAAGGGGAGCTGGAATGGAGGAAACAGGTGAAATGTCAAAAGTGGCATGATGTTGACAAGTTTTCATTCAGATATTGTGAATGTGCAATCAGTGATTCTACTTACTTTCAACTGTGTAGCCATAGGTGAGTATATTGGTTTGTACATGATCTTAAATGTATGTATTCAGGAACTTGGTAATTAGCTGATGCCTTATGTGTTCGAATCTTTTACTCTCACAAAAAAGTATTCTCGTTTTTAGAGATTTATTTGCACTAGTTGCATTTATTTCTCGTTGCGAAGATTGTAAGTGTGCGTCTGGGAGAGAGCGAAAAAATGTATTCGGTTTATATTAAATCGCGTGAGCATTAGCAAATCTGACGCTTCTCCTCGAAGTACTACATACATTCATATCACTTGAATATGTGCGATGAACATGTAAACACAATATTTTGCGCAATGTATTTATTATGCGGTGCAAGTACCTTCTCTACTTTTCTAGCCAAATCACAAATTGGCAGTTCATTTCACATTTATTTTTTATTACTATTGGAAACCTCCAATTGCAAAACTAGTCATAACCAATGACATGAACGATCAGGATCAACATTTTCAGGATAGCAAAGATAATGTATAACTTTTGAATATTGATTCTTTAATTAAAAACAATGGAGCGATGATTTTAATAAAATTTTATGTGTGAGAACACTGTTCCACAATTTTACTAGTGAATTTGGGTGCATTGTGTATTACAAATTGCAATATTGTAGTACATAGATACTATACTGACAGTCGTCTTGCCTTTTGGAAATGAGCCAAATGTTAATGAAACTAGTTGCCCAGGGAAAATCAAGTCAGGATAGGATATTTCCCATTTCTCGCATAAGAAATAAATTAAGTCTTTTTCAATAAATGTGCGTTGACGCTAACAGTTTCTATTTATTTTCGTCTGAAATATTGCTTGAGCATCTTATATATTTCATCTTGAAATCAAACCCAGAATGAATATACAGCTCCATACTGACATGAAGTTTGATTATTTTTTTATTACTATTTATTAGTTTACCAAAACTCAGTTGTATTGACTCAACTAAATTTTTAAATACAAATGGCGAGAAAAATAAAACAATTTTAATACTTGGAGTAGCAGTCGGCAGAGTGGCGATGGTAATCCTCTCACATGTTATTAAATAGTTTTAGAGCTTGTTTGCATATTTGGCACGCGCATGCCAATTAACATAAACTGTAATTACCTAAGCAGGATCTTTGTTATTGACTGAGAAACAAATTTAACCTGATGAAATGAAAATTGCCAAGAGCAAAGCAAGTGTAATTCATTGCCAATCCCGTTGCAAAGCTGAATCCAAAATGCATTTTCTGGAGATTGTGTTGTTTTCTTCTTGCCAGTAGCATTATATGTCTGCACGTCTGATTTAATTATTACCTGCATAATACAATTTTAGTGTTAAGTAAAGTTTTTATAAGAACAGGAAAAATGTATGATGACGAGAGAAGATGTGATGTTTTGTTTTGATAAGAAGATAATGATAATTGCCTCGTGTAGCTTGCTTGTTTTCGACTTCTTGAAATAGCTTGCTAATTAGAATAAATTCTCATGTGGATTCAGTTAAAGAAAGGTGAAATGTGTTAAAAATTATAATCATTACTTAGTTTGATGGTTTTTAACCCTAACGGCTGTTTAAAAGGCTCTAACCGTTTGGGTTGAATAGCCGAGCTACAATGACCAGTATTAGTATTCGATTCCCAAAATTAGAATTCAAAATTGGGGATATAGTATAGAAGTAAGAGCGTGAAAGCGAGATAAAATAAGCGAGTATTTAGAATTTTGAAGATTCGATGTTCCAATATGAGTTACTTTTAAAATTCAGTCGGATATGGTACATGGGATAACACTTGTACGAAATAACTCGTAACCTACAATTAAGGTAACCGTTTAAACCAAATATATAATTTATTCGGGTTAGTGCAATTAGTTAATGATTGCCGAAAGCCCAAATAAAAAATTCGGTATCGCTTGAGACATTGTGTCACGACAATGCATGACAGATAGTCTGACAAGGTGCTCATGTCCTAATGAAGTTAGCTCGTGAAGTTAGTTAGCTAGTAATGGGGGTTGTGCAGAAAAAGATTACCTGGAAAGCTTGGGGATACCACGTGCAAGCATTACATCCAGCACAACAAGCCTAGCTATTACTACCACAACTTAAAGTTAGCAAAGCTCGTCTACTTTTTGTTAAGTTTCATAAAAGAATTAACAAAATCGGTTGGAAACTGCTGAACAAGGTTAAAAGATGTTGTTAAAATCATTTGCCATTATTATTCATAGGTACACAAATGTCTCCTTTTGAGACGTACATGTTGTTATTTTTTCATCAATTCATTGTAAGATGCTGTTGTGACACTTGCGACATTTTTGGTTTTAACATGCTGCAAAGACACAAAACGAAGACACGCACTTGTCATTAGAACAGCAAAAACATCACCAAAGGCACGTGACGTCAAAAATTTTAAATTACAACAACCCCAACTAGAAACTTGAGTAGGTATGCTTTTATGTCAAGTGCTCGAAACAAACTATAAAAATGCTTTATATAAATTGCAGTATGCATGTGTACAAAATTCATACACTTGTACGCGGTGGGAATTGAAATTGGGTGCACATTTTCATTATATTTTCAACTCAATAGTCGCTTGTTTGGCAGGACTGCAGGACATGTAATTTTTCACATCTCCACCGGAGTAGAATGACTCATGTACACAATTTAATTTTTCACTGAAAGTCGTGTATTTTAAAGGTAGGAATCTCCATTCATTCCAAATTTACTCCGTAATTACTATTATCCACCATTTTATCTTGAAACGTGATAATATCAATAAATCTGAGACTCGACTGCACTGCGTCTCCAGAAGCAACGGCAATTGCACTGTCCATTTCTTTAAGTAACTCTCAAGAAACTGAAAAGGCTAAATGGCAAAGTCATAAACGATTACTGGAAAGTGTAATGGAATCATGAATAAACCACCCAAAGCTACATTTTCTCTGAACAGCAACTCAACCTCTTAACACATGAGAAATGGAAGATTGATATACGGATAACAATAATTTCTTATCTTCTTCTTGAAGAAAAAATTAAAAGTCAGCCTGAATAGGATGAAAAAAGCTTAATATTTCTAATCCTCATGTGCTCATGTGACGGGTAACGGTTTGGGTGCAAACACAACAGCAGCAGCGAGAGTAAAATAAGGGCTGTTAATCACATTATCGCCAGCATGGCAACTTTCCCCCTGTGCAGTAATAATGACCTCCTACAAAAGCGAAAGTATGGAGGCTCAAGTGCACTTGTCTCATGTCTCTTTTGAAAATGAAAAGGAGGTGGAGATCTCCTCCAGGAATTTGGAATTGGTGTTGGTTGGTGAATACCTTTTTTAGTTTATAGCATCGTTTTGGCAAAGTGACAGACAAATTACACAGGACATCCGACTCTCCTGGGTAATAAGATGGTCACTATACTTAAATCAAGTGTTCCGATAAAAATTTAAGATGTTTTTTCCTATTTTTGTGTCCATTCCAGATCAACACATTCGCACTTTTGTATCCAAATATTGTAAGCAGAAGAAAGAAAATGACTATACCGGAGGAAGAATGCGTTACCGTGCTGTCAGCATCCAAAGCGGGTGCATCCTGTCCCTTTTTATTTTCCACCTTGTCAGCAGTAGTAATTTTCATAAAACGAGAACTACGAAATAGTCCAAGTCGGGGTTTTTCACCTTCAGGTTGTTCACCTTCATCGCCATTATCATTATATCAGATGATTATGATGAGGATTCTCAATCTCAGCGTTTTCTTACTTCTCACTGGACATGCGCATGTTTCCACTGGAGAACCGTATGGAAGCCGGTCGTATGGAGGCATAGGATCTCAAGGTATGTAATACAAAATAAAATCAGAATAATAAACTAGTACCCGACAGTTTACACAAATGTTAAGAACGAACATATAATGTCACTACTGACTTGGTTTACACTTAAACCTTAGAACGCATTTTGATTACGGTTTAAAAGTTTGGCTCCTGTACGGTGTTTCATTCTAGCATAATATTTGTGGATTTCGAAAAACAAATTGTGTTGATTTTTTTGCAGTTACAAGCCCTGTCTCTATATGAAAGTCATAAGAAATTCAGACTTTGCTAATCATTGAAAAATATAGGGTTCAATGAGTAATATGTATGATGTTTGTCGAAATACGTTACATTATTCACTTATGCATCATTAATAAAATTGATTAGAAAACAGTTGAATTACTATTTTAAATAATTTATAGATAATTCTTAGATCAAGAAAGTATCAGACAATTAATAGGTCGGAAAGCCACGGCGATGATGGTCAGATAAAGAAAAGATTGCAATAATGTTGAAATGAAATGTAGGGTACAACAACCACGGACATTGTAAGGACAACATGTAGCTAAGCTGGAGTATTTAATGCACTGCCAGCAACCATTAACAAAGTCTAAATAAGGAAATATATTTTAATTTTTATGAAACCAAAGCCAGTCATTCCTACTTATGGTTTAGTAATCTAAACGTAAGAATAATAATATATATTTATAACTAGAGGGAAACTCTGATGTACCAACAGAAATACCGTCTATGACATGAACAATTATGTAATTTGACAACAGGTCAAAGTCAAAAGCACAAATTTTAGTTCACTTTTAGTTACTCTAGCAAGAATAAAGAATGATATCAGGATTCAAGCACAAAAAAGGATTCATATAGATGAAATGGTACAAATGCACCTCTGAAAACAATCTAAAAGGGATCCCTCTCTATTTCCATCCTTAAGATCTGAACCAACTCAACCTTTTATGAAAAGCTTCTAAAGGCAAGCTATAAGGCTCAAAGTTGGGGTGAAATGGAGCTGATGACTGGTCTGGACAAATAGACATTTTACGATGTTGACTTGACCATAAGAAAAATGAAATTCCTTTTTAAGCGAGGAGCATAAAGAAAAAAACTGATGAAGAATGGTGATAAGAACGAAGATGCAGTTTTTGGTATGGTTCCAGAGGGACAGCCAGGAGTGTGGATGGATGGTGCTCTGCCGTAAACTATTTGTAATAAATAATGTTGGTCTGCTCTTGTGGATACAGACGTGAGATTCTGTGAGACGAGCTTACCTGCTATAATAGATTGTCCACAGGTCAAGGTTGATCATCATTTCTAATGAGATCGTTTATATGCCCTTATCACCCTTCATATTTTCCCTTTCTCCCTCAATGATTCGATTGTCGTTACTATTATCATCCTCATATCAACAGAATCATCTTCACACTTTTTCACTAATGTGATCTTGACGATGATGAAGATGAAATGGAGTTTTATGAAATGACTACTTGGATATTTAGTACGGCATGGAAAAAATCTGCTGAGACATCGCTGGACCACCAACTATCTGTCCAGATAAAAATATTGAAATTAACTGAAGAATCACTCTAGTCTCCCAGACTTTAAAAGGGATTACATGAAAGCGCATTTTATGGTTCTAAAATGAAAAAGTGTTGGGTAGAATGTGGTGCCGTGAAAACGCACTTCTTCGGAGATAAAAAATAAATGGGAAGGGTGGCAGAATAGCAGAAACCAAAAAAGTAGTTAGCATGAGCAATTATTGTGAATCCCTGGGATACTCATGTCTGTGGTTTTTGGTGAAAAAGGAAGTGGACGGAAAATAATGGAACAATGGTGAATGGGAGTCATAAATCCATTGAGTACAAAGCTGTGTGTGTTCAGTGGAATGGAGACGGTTTGTGGTTGTGTAATGAGTAGGATCATGGCAGCATTTTTCCAGCAGCCGCAGACAGGCAGCTTTGTTGGTACATATATTATAGATCTCCGGAGGGTATTAATAACGAGCAAGGGAAAGTACACTAAGCTAACTGGAAACAGTCAACATTGCTCTATTTATTCTCCGTTTTTACGAAGCATTATGCCTTGTGTTATTAACCGATTTTTATCTGCCAAAAATGATTGTGACTGCGATTATCATCGGCTTCAAAACAATAGAATACTGACATGGTGATGAGAGCCATGTATGAGGAAATAGAACATTGAATATGTCACGCATCAGTCACCAAACCCAAAACCATTAATAAATTTTACAGATGCTGGTGGTTGGTTGTGGGTTGGAAATGGACAATGGACGAGTAATTTCATTTTTATTCTAACCATTTAGTTCTGCATTCCTTTTCTACTGCACTGGTTCTTCCACTTTCGAATATACCTGAGAGATGTACACAGAGATGTAGTGTTAGTGTTCAGCAAAGCATTCCTTTATTCTCCAGTGAAAATAAAGGACTTGTAAATACTTTTGATCCTAAATGCATAGGAAGGACCTACTCAGGATTTACCCAGTGCTTTTCATGGACCAGTAATTTAGCATGTTATCATTTCCCGGTAGCAGTAGGATTAATTACAGTAGCAGTTGTCTAGGCTGTGTAGCAACTAATTTGGTGTAGGAATATCATGGCGGCGTATATGTAATAAACCGCCTGACACCTTCAAAATTTTAATTATACACGTGCCTTCAAATGCACTATAATAGAGCAGCAAAACAACGGATTCCGTGTCTTGAATTAATTTTAAAATATACATGTTCTTTCGTATATGAGATCACCATGCTTCTCGCATACCACGAAGTAACAATAATATGTAGCCATGTAGGTATCTTTATTTGTAGACATTATAATTATTTTCGTCATTGCAAAACAGTGTCTTAAAGTGTCACGTGTTGCTGAAATCATAAGCATTTATGCTCGTTGGATTGGATTAATCATGCGTTGTCAAATCATGATTTCTAATTATATCCAAATAATATCATTATCATTTATTATCTTGATGTTGTAGATGCTATTGAAGAGCATGATCTTCTTCAAGCTATTCGAGTACCGTTTGATGACCCACGTACACAATATTTCGAATCGGGCTTGGATGGATTTCCAGCTTATGGACTCAGGGACGGCGCCGACATCAAGTCCCATTACAGGTAAATAACGCATAAACCATTCATACTTTCTTTAAAAACAGTTTACCGCTTAATACATAATAACAACCTGTAAATGTAAACCTGAATTTAACTGGAAACCAACTGTTACTTGATTTTGATATGCTCATGTTCTGTTCCTTTATTCTCTGATGAAATAGGTTATTTTTACCCGACCGACTCTACAGAGATTTTGCTTTGCTGGCTACTGTGAAGCCGGAGAGAAGAGAATCGTCGTTTCTCTTCGCTGTTGTGAATCCACTAGACACAATTGTGCAATTTGGACTGAAGGTATATAATATAATAAATTTGATGTTTAGCACACATGAAGTATGATATATCCGTACTAGTCCGTTATGGAACTTCCATCTTCCTCTTCCCGTTGTTGGCGACACGTTTATAAAACCAAGTACAGTGCCACCTACACTGCTGAGTCTCAATTCGATGCTAGCAACTTTCCACCGTTCTTTACTTTGTCTAGCTTTAACTGAGAGTGTGCATATTTTGTAAAGGGACGGATGATGGCGCCATGTGTACTTCCTTTAAGAATTTTCTTAATGCTTTCTCTTTCTCAAGATCTCACCAAGTCTGACTTCATCTCATCACATGATCTCACTTTTGTACACTGATGTTAGCAGTCACTTGGTTACTCAGACTCTGGCGACTTTCGAGGTTCCGTTGATGACACGGAAGTGGAACAGATTTGCACTGAAGGTGAGATTACGAAGTTTATAAGGTGGAAATGAATAAATGCTTGTGTATGTATTTCTACTTTCTACGTTCAAATGAATACAGGTTTTTGGAGATAACGTGACCTTATTCCTAAATTGTCGAGACCATAGTTCCCAAATAGCAATGAGGAATCCGAAGGAACTGTCATTTGACTCAGCATCTACTTTGTATATTGGACAGGCCGGACCTATTTTAAAAGGCAATTTTCAGGTAATACATGCTATTTTTTAATTTTGCCTTGATGATTTTAGCAACTACATTATTATGAATGTTTTGTCATTTTTTAAATACATTACGATCAACCAAAACACTCAACAATATTATCTGAATTTAAGTTTTACAGGGTAACAAGACTACGAAGCATTGAATTAAATATTTAGAATTTAGATTTAGTATGTTCAAAGGGCAAAATAATCTGAGATATGGAACTGTCGGCATGGCTGGCATGGCATAAGTGTATTCTTCCGATAAACTGTTAAGAGGAGGTGTCCGGAAGGGGGATTCACTCCCACTCCGGACTTGTTTCTCAGCGACCAATAATTTTATATGCAGACTTTTGAAAACATGAGACTCAATTTCTGGAGTAAAAAGCGATACAATTTTAAAACTATAAAATCCATGTTTCAGAATGAATTAACTCCAATTTTTTTCCTATACGATTGTAGAGGAAGGTTCACTCTATCTGCACGTGCTTCTTTTATCTTGGTGGGGTCATTAGTTTAGCTGCTAAGTGTACAAGTAGACGCCTAAAAAGCATGTATTTTCGAACATTTAGCTAAAAGTGCAGTTTCCAGCCAAACTATTGAGTCTACCAAGATGAAAATAGTATCTACAGATAGAATGAACCTTCCTCTACCATCGTATGGATAGACATTCCAGAAATTCAAAAAGAAAAATGGTTAAAATTGTCACTGAAAGTAGGCAAAACTGTTGGGGGGAGTAGGTTTAAATAGCATTTCTATGCAACAAGCCGATCCCTACCACCTCCTCTTAAGTCAAGGATACTACGGAAATACTAAAGCAAATACGACAAAGGTCAAATCCGAAGAACATCATACTATCTTTTAAAAAATTACGAACCGTAATATCCAATATTGTTGACTCATTCGATAACTACAGGATACAAAGTAATCATCAGGATATTTATTGCAGATCAGTCTTATGTATGACAATCCATATAGTTTAAAGTGTATAAGTAATTTAGATATAACACAAGTTGAAGTAAATTACAATGAGAGCAATACAACGATACAAAATTACAGACATACGAGTGTAGTTTTATACAACCTTTAGGTATCGTTAATTAAATAAGACTACAAAGTAATAGTATTGGGAAAGCTTTTCTGCATTTACACTGTTTAATGGTAATTTACCGTTATGATTTTAATTTTAAAAGTACTTTTGGCAAACGTCAGAAGTCACATAATAATGGAGGGCTCAAGTTGCAATTTGCTAAACATTTGAATGAATTATAATTGATCATCATTACTCATCGTTGGCAACAACCTTCCACCTGAAATTCCTGAGGAGTTCTCTTAGAAAAACTCGCACAACATAGTAAACTCGCCCCCTGTGAATAATTTCATATTGGCGTTCAAGTAGCTCTCTGCTTCGGTTATCAAAGGCAATAACGCTCAATATAGTGAATATAGTGTTATCTATATAACAGGCAGAATTATTACAATGTCGCTATTCAGTGCTTTTTTTACAGTCGAAACAGTATTTTACATCAATTAAAAAATATGACTTTGGATAGACTAAAATACATTCACGTTTCTGCACCCTACTTGTGTTTTGCAAGAACAGACCTTTATGCAACGAAAACGTCCATGTTCTTCTTTACTTCAAAAATCCAATTGTTCGAAAATAACCAAGTCACGTTCAATGTGTATTCTTTTCACCGCCAAAATTGCAAACACACTGTGCAATGCCATCTAAGTAATGTCAAAGTCAAAATTCCCATACATCTGTTACATTCCGCACATTTCCAGATCATAACCATCCTTGCAAGATGTTTTTAGTCTCTCTCTCTCGCTTTTGGTCTTATTGGTCCAATTCGCATTGTGGCATGTGCATATATCCTGGTCCATGCCATATAAATGTTATATCATATCCATCCAGTGATATCATATGCATAAGTACGTACTTGTTCTCCCTTCAGATTCATACACAATATTCTGTCAAATTGTGTAGCATTGATCGTTCTCACAATATTAGCCATTTTGCCAGCTTGTTTGCATTCCTTAGCCATTCGCGTTTGCATTCGTTCTTGTAACAGCGCCTGTTTTTATGTTCCCCATCCTTTCCTATTCTTCTTGCGTTTTTGTCAAAATTCATTGCATTTCATGATGAGCATAATATATTTAAGCAAAATGCGAAAATATATATTCCCTGAAAGCTTGCTGACATAATATTGTCGAACATGGCGAAATTACTCGTTTCTCCGTCAGCTCACACAGGGGCCCGATCAATTTCTCCACGACCAAAAATATTCCTGGGGCTATTTACGTTTTTCCCTTTTTCGCACTTGTCTCGGATTCGTCTGGTCTCATTTTCAGTAAATCTTTCCATGGTCCTTACCTTCTTGTTGTCCGTAGTTCATGCACCCTTGATTCACATATTTGTTCACGTGCGTAGCTTGGTAAAGTCTCATGTTTGTGCCTCCAGTAATCCTTTGTGATTGCCAACAACAATGAGAGCAGGAATGAGGAACGTTTGTTTACGAACCACTGAACTAGCCATTGTAAAAGATCAACTTGTAATCATTTTCAACAAGGCATAGTTTCACAGAGAGATGTAATTCTTAGATGCTTCCTTCCAGCAAGACATTGACATGGCCACGACATGGATAAAAGAACGGAATAAAAATTAAACAATGGAGTTGGTAGACGTTTAAGAATCTGAGGCTCAATTCAATCCAAGCCCATTCTGCACTTCATGTCCAATGCACTCAAGAATACTTGAGTATTGTGTTTTGGGGATTATTGGAAGCGTTGAGCATTTTTTCTTAACTTCTCTCAGTCAGTCAGTCCATTCTTATATTTTATTACTTCCCTGCATGTATCAGCAACATAAAGCAGCGTGGCAAGTTTTCCTGTATCCGGGTAATCTTTCCCTGACCACATACTTTTCTCGATTTCTATCTACATAGTCTCTAGTAATAGCCTGTTCTAACCTGAAGAATTGTTGGGGACTGACCTCATCATGGATGGATTGGAGTATTAATCAATTTCTCGCTATAACATTAATGATGTTTGCTGAAAGAAGACACACATTTGTTTCATGTTTTAGATTATGATCCATGTAAATTGTAGTATAATGATTATGCATAGGCATAAGCATTCCTCATTCCACTACCTAACGGTTAAAAGAATTGACAAATGAAAATTTTATGATTTCAAATTACACGAAAAGTTAGTTTGTTCCCGATTCATGTAATTTTGCAATTGCACACTCCTTCCTTGCTTCAATACACTTGCATGGATATAACTAGATGGGAAACAACATAGCAATTAATAAACCCATCTCTATACAGGATGATTATTCCAATGCGCTAAAATAATTCTCAGAATTCTCTTGACAGAATACGTAAGTACTCTGTAAAGCTTAAGTTAGCTTAAATGGAAAAAAAGCAAAAATAATCAGTAGTAGTTCATGTAATGTAAGATATTTTAGATATTTTAAGCTAACAGGAGACCAGTTACTTTCCTTTTGAATGTTCATTTCCTCCAACTTTCGCAAAATAAAACGGCAATGCATCGGTAGCGGTTATGCAACCTAAATTACCTAAATTATTAAAAATTAAATGCTGAAATTTAATATATAGCCCAAGAAAGTTCATGCTTGTCATCCCACCAGTTAGTCCCAAATGAGATTTTAAACTTCCGGTGACTTATAATGATTCACCCAGTTACTCAAGAATCAAATTTTCACTCTCGTTCTACTCTCGTCTCATATGAACATGTCTTTGGGGTCCATACAGCCTTTGCCTTGTGTCCATTACATGACTCTTTTGTAGGGACGTACGTATGATCATCATCATCATCATTTTGACTATCATCAGCATTTTTCAGTTTTTTCTACATTCACAATGACTCCGCTCCGCTTTCACACTTTGCTGCTATCGCCATAATCTCACTCACTCACTGATTATCTTGCATTCTTTTCCTCCTCTTTTTTATTAAGACGGAAGAAGGCAGAGAAAAAATGAGAAGAGAAAGGCGGCAGCATAGCATTCGATATTCTATTCCTCTCCCTTCATCCCAACACTAACAACGTACTACAATGGAAACGGCAAACCAAACCAATCTGTGAAAAATTTATCCCGGCCAGCTCAATCGGTATATATAGCATTTTTCTGGCTTTGCAGTGTAAAACCGTATATTATACTATCACTCGTTCCCTCTCTCATTCTCCTTGTCCATTGTGTTCTCTCCAGCTCGCGTATCACGGGAACAAACAGCATTCCATATTCCGTCCCATATCATCACTATCAAGCTTTCTTATGTTGCTGCTGTGAATTTATCTCTCTTCATCTCTTTCAAACCGTTCCAATGGAGATATTTAGGTAAGCAAGGGATATTTGAGGCAAACAGTGGCAAGGCGTACTCTTCACTCATTGCTGTCTGTGCACCATTATTTGGAGAAAATTCACTTTTCTCCTTGCATCGTCTTCCTCATCCTTTCTGACTTTCCTCCTTTCCCTTAAATCCACCGCCGACCGCCTAACTTAAGCTACATCAACAGAGAAGGAGAAGAAGCTAATGCTGAGGAGAGGCGAGTTGTGTCTCTCCTATTGTGTCATTTCTTTGCATTCTCTCTTTCTATTTATTCGAATAAATCAGTAGTAGGCGCGCATATGAGCTCGCAGAAAAGAAAAGAAGGGAATCAGCGACAACAAAATGCAAGGTTTGCTTTCAGCAGGGAAACCAACCAAATAAGAAGTTAAACTCCTTTTTGCTTATTTGCTCACTTGAATTGAACGGAGAAAGAGAAGAAGAAAGCAAATTTGTTACTCCCGTCTTGTTTGTATCAGCAACATCATCATCTTCTTACTTTTGTGTAATACCTTGATGCCTTCATAGTAGACGCAAGTGTAGCAATACTCTTCCGACTCTCGTGCAGCAGCAGTCTGATTTCCACTGAATAAAGCCTATTATCGTGTGACGAAACAGGATAGGGTTCAAGTTCACTGTGTTTGCTTGTTGTGTAGAGTAGTAAGCAGATCTTGAAAAATCGGATTTTATTATAAAACCGTCTTGTCTATCTCTCTTTTAAAGAAAGAGAAACGAAGGGATGAAAAAAACCAAACATTCCCTTTATACGGAAATTCACAAGAAAACGAAATGACCATTGGGAATTTTGCTGCTGTGTGCTGATGATGACGATGATAACTTTCACTCTTTTGTAGTTTTTTCCCTTCTTTTCCCTCGAGTCCTGATGTATTTTTAACGAGATAAAATCCTTTTCTTTAATGCATAATAATAGCTTATGTTACTCCTCCTGCTAACATAGCATTTGCAAAATAAAATCTACAAGTTTTTTCCCTTTTCTTGAGTGCTAAGCTAACATTACAAGGCATCATTTCCTCATCATCATCGCCTGCTCAGCCCATACAATACGTAGTAACAGCACAGCAAAGTCATCACTTAAATAAATTACTTTTATTACCACCGTATAAAGTTGTACTGGTAGGAAGAAAATGTGTGACAAGTATACATGCATTGAATGAAAGTATGCTTCCAACGGGCAAAACTACCACCACCAGTTTATCTTGCTAATAATGTAAAACCCAAAACAATTTTTTTAAATTAAAAACTTTCTCTAAAATTCCACTTTTTTATCTTCAATTTCTTGATAACAAACTCAAAATACAACAGCACACATTTCGAAAGAATAAGAATTATTCAACCAGTTTTTGTATCATCATCATCATTGTTTTCTTCCTCTATCAACAGAAGCACCAATATAAATGGCAAAAAGGCACACAGGAGCATCCGGCGCCAGTAAACCAAACCACAAAAAACAACCATTCTGTTTCACTCTCCAACACTCTATTTCTTTTGTGTACATTATTTAAAAGTTTAATGTTTGCATTTAGCACAAGCAAAGGAGATGCAGGGACAAAAGGCAATAGAATTTTCTCTGGAAACGTGTGGGTGTGTGGATGTCCTTATAGTTTGGTGTAAGATGTGTATCCATGTGCGGTTCATTGGCATTTTTTCCAGACTTTCTTTGGAGTTTTTCCTTTTCTTTGGATACCTAAATGGATGAGCATATATACTGTTTTTCAAATAGTTTCAAAAACTTAGAAAGGATGTTAAAGCGAGAAAAAGGTTTTTAAAAAGAATATTAAAGGTTCTTGTTGTGCACCCGCTTTAGTAGCTTCACAAAGTGTGTGAGTGAGAAATGGAAAAAGTGAAACTTATGTTAAGCTAGTCCAATGCGAGGAGTGTGTGTGTAGGAATCCCGTTTGGTGTGGAGCCAATCTATGCAAAAGCCGCTAAAAGGGGAAATACTTCTTTGTCTAGAGTAACTGCAACAACTACTGCCGCTGCTTTCCCTTCCTGTGACACAGTGATACTTTGGCATCTGAGCTGTTACGATGATGCTCGTGTTGTTGGATTGCTCCTTGTACAAGCCTTTGCCTTCTTCCATTTCACACGTTTCAGAGACCCGAACAGGATCATTTACTCATTCTGCATAGCCATGTTGATTGGCTTATTGGCTTCTCCGTTCCATCTTTCTGTGGCACGCGACTCCACTTTCCCTCGCACTTAGAAGCTGATATTTTTTCCTGGTGAATAGGAGAACTATTCAGTCATGAAAAAATAGGAACTACCAACGCCGCTACCGCCACTGTCACATCTCTACGGTGCAACATAAATTGTAGTTCTCAATGTGTGTGTGTCTTCTCGCTTTCTTTTGAGGTATCATCATTATAAATTGCCAGAAAAGTGGTAGAGAGAAAGTGAAAAAAGAGACAAAATATCTCAATATTTCAGGCCCATAACAAACTAAAACGAATAAGCTACCTCACCAACCATACTAAAAAATTATATATAAACTTTTCACTTCCTGTTTCCCTGTGAAAGTAATATACGGAGTTGGTTGTGGAGAAAAGTCCCAAATTCCACCCGACTTACTCTCTCCGTGGAACAGATTGAGTTGTTATTATTTCTGTATAAGCTCTACACGATGGTGGAAAATCCTTCAGGTCCTAATACATGAGGCATGTTACAGCACTCGTTACTACACACCTTTTGTCGTTAAAGTTGCTGTTGTTGTTGTGGTGGTGTCATGCACTACTTGTATCTTTATTTGCCATCTTCATCATTAAAACCCCCTGTGCTACTGTAGCTAAGCTCTACCCATCCTTCTTATCCTCATCTGTTAGCTCTAACAAACTTGTTCTATTCTTGTGTCGGTGTTCCCGTTCAAGTTCCGGCTGCTACCACCACAAATCCTTGACTAAATTCTCCCTCTCATACCCATGCACCAAACTAGCATACATGTTTACAATATTTTTAACTCGATATTTTGCTTGTCATTTCCGGTTTATCTTTATCCACTAGCAAGTTATAATCCAACATACTTGACCACCTTGATATAGTTACAGAGGGAGGATATTATATATTTGTAACTGTAACAACAATTTTAAGCATGATCACCATGGATACTTGATGACCTGAAATGTGGAAGGTCGTGCAGCATAAAGTTGAATAAGGTCATTACTGACACTACACACGACCGCGGTTTATGGCAGTTTTCAGAGTTCATGTGACTGTGTTGCGGTGTCAATAAAACTTGTTATCATGTATATTCATCAATCATGTGGAGTATGCATGTTTGTGGATAATGTTATTGTGACGGTAAAATGTGGAGCAGCTATCACCAAATCATTGGTGGCATGTGTGCGAGTGAGAAACGAAGTGGATCATTCAGTTTGGGGTTTAAGATATTAAGATGCCAAACGATTGAATGTTGAATGCCTCTGGGACGCCCAGGTTGCTTCCTAGGTTGTGAATGTTAATAAGAAAAGTACGTGTCTGCCAGTGAGGTAGCATCTGGGTTGTCGATGCTCATGTCACCTTGATCACATATGACGAAGGAGAGGACGAGAGCATCATCATCTTCCCCTCTCTGTCTACCGTGAACTCTAGGCGACAATTTGTCTCATGATTTTTCTTATTAGCCGAGCAAAACGTGTGGAATAAGTGGAGATACTTTCTGTCAGTTTTTTGGTGTGTGGTATATCTCTCCTTTCTCCGATACTGTATTTAGTTTGAAGGGATTCTCTCGGTTTCTTATGTAAACATTTTTAGAGTCACCACATCACAGGAAAATCCGTATTATTATCAACTGGAGAATTTCTGTGTTAGGCACATCACACATCCCACACACACATCACTATCACACATTTTGAGCCGCCAGCAAGTGTTGTGATTCCAAGAAAGCCAATCATCAACATTCCCCCAAGGTGCACCACTACTTTCTATGAACTGAAATGTTCTGTTGGCTCTTGGCTGTAATGATAATGCCAAGATTAAAAGCAGCATTTCTTCACGCGATGTTTGAGTACTGATGCCTGAGCTCGTTGACGTTTTCCAACAAAATCATGAACACTGCTTACATGAGATAAATGAAAAGTACATGCACAATTGCAATTAAACATCCATTTTTACAACGCTGTAAGAAATTGTCATTGTTAGCCTATCAACCAGCACAAAAATATTCGCACATCTTTCTCCAGCATAAGAAATCAATTATAATTATGTGCAATATACATACTATGTCGAAGGAAGCATCAGGTTTTCTCTCATAACCCACTCAAGATGAACATCCTTCTCGTGATGTTGGCCTACACTCATTCTAAGGACAGCCATCGAAAGACGGGAACGAGTGTGAGGGTGGAACAGAAAGATGTTCTTTTCTCCTTTTCCCGTTGTGTAATCGTGTAATAACATTATTGTCATCTCAGAGAGGCAACAACATAATATAATATAGCAGAAAGAAAACCTTGGTCTCTTTGACTAGTAACAGAGCCACATCTACTCTTTAAAAAAATAAGTGAGCATCAAGTGTTACTGGCCCACTCGCACTCAACAAGGAAAAATAATTTCTAGTATTATTTCATGTCTCGGGCTCTCCATATTTCCAAGAGCACTACTGCAAAGAAAATGGAAGACATTTACACTCGTCGTTACCTCCTGCCTGCTCACTGTACATTTTATACACCTTGTCGGAGACAACCGTACCATGGTAACCTTACTGGCTATTTTGTGGGTTTCCGTTTTAAAATGTTCGAAACTGTTGGAGCCAGACAACGAGACTAAGCGAGCTTCAGAGAGAGGGACTCGGTGATTTCATGAATTTCCCAGAGTCAAGTCAGCGAGCCAATAATAGTAGAATAATAAAAAATAATAACAGTATTGCTGCCCTCCTTATTTCTCCACTTTTCTTGTTCGACTTTCTCTCTTCTTTTTTTTGTGATGTATATTTTTGCGTAAGTTTCCACTAGTTCAGACTGAGAAAGGAGCACACGAATGAATGCTTAATTTTTCTCTTCTTTACTTTTTGCTGATGAAATGAAATTTGCTCTCAACGAACGTGTAGCGTTTCTGTATAGCGAATGCAGACGTTATTTCATCCCATTTTCCTCTTTTCCCCCCTTTTGCCTTGTTGGTGTTGTTTGAAAGGAATGTAAATTGAAAAGTGAGAGGAAAAATATGTGGAAAGTGAAAAAGGAAGAAAAGAGACGTACTAATAATAATATCCCATTGTTCTCCGTCGCAGCTGCATCCTGCGTTTCAAAAGATTACATAATATGAGGATTTTGAGCAGAAGAAAAGGAAGAGAAAGGGCACTGCTGATAGACAATAGGAAGAGACGGGAAGGGAATTTTTTCAAAAAATATTTAAAAGCGGAAAATAAAAAACTAAAGAGATAAGGACATTTTACTTGAACTGTATGAACCCGCAACAGACACTGCGGTGACTGCGGAAACTGCTGACAAAAAAGAGGCATACGCACTTGAGAATTGATGATAATGGGGACGAGGATAATGCTGACATCGGTTCTGAGCTAACGGTGACTGGTCTAAAACAGTAGACTGTAGAAAAAAACTTTAACCTTTGTGTAGTGCTGTTGTTGGTGGTATAACGAGATTTGATAACGAAATACAGCTATTACAAAATATACAAGTTACGTTCGAAATTGAATTCATACATGTCTAAGCACTTGTGGCACTCTGCATGTACGTTTGTCAGCATGACTGTTTCATAGGTGATGTAAAGATGTAAAAAACAAAACGAGAGATCCAATTATTGTTGACAAGGATGAATAAATTTATTCGTATTTGAATTAATTATGTTGGATATATGACTCTTACGATGCGGATGGGAAATTATTTAGGAGATACCTTCATCACGCGAAATGAAATGTACAAGAAAAGATGCTAAAAATTTCCAAAACTTCTGATGTTTCTTATGTTTTGAATGACAAGCCGCACTAAATTGGATGAGTAACTCCGTGTTGTGAAATATGGAACTCCCTATACGTACGTGTATCTATTAATTTAAAATTAACTTCCGCACTGAAGGAGTACTCAGATGTGCTTATTTCCTAACTTAAAATAAACGTACAAAAAATCATAATTCGATTTTAGCTTCGGTTAGAAATTTGTTATTTGTTGTATTATTAAGAAGCTAAAGAAAATTAAAATTCCCACCGTTAAAATTCTACATTATAAAGTTGATGTTTCCTTTAGCCGGGAATCGTGCATCACGAGACGACTACGATCAGTCATCGTAACCAAAAATCAAATAGGAAAAACTGACTATTGTAGACAAAAGCAGAGCGATCAATGCTTGACTGATATTCTGATATTAGGAATATGTTTCTGCTGTTTTCGGTAATATCTTACGAAATCACAGATTTGTCTCCCATAAAATCGAAATTGCCTCACGACGTATGAATAACATGTGGCGTTAAGAAAGTAGAAAATCCACTTTAGAAACTGAGCATTCTAAACTAAAAGAAGAAGCTTCTAAACAATGTTAGATTTGTCTCTGCCAAGTGATGCGTAAAAAATTCGCCTTCGCCGTTATATGTACATATTAGGATTTAAGGGAACATTGTTCATGCTTGGCGGAAAGGTTTAAAGGAGATAAAACTGAAAGCAAAAGTGCCAATAAAACAATTTATCATTGGAATTTCAAAGTTACGAATTTTCCAACATATGCATCATATGCAGGTTAAAACCCTTATACATTTAAACAGTGTGTTACTAACGACCGCTTGATAGAATCTCCTTGAAGTGATCACGAAAAATGTAACAAATGACGGAAAATAAGTAAACAGACTGATAAAAATGATAATTAATCAGCAAAAGAATAAATAAAACTCTAACCAAAGCTTAAAGCATGAAGAAGAAATTTAGTGTAAAATAAAGAAAACAGATTGATTTTCTCGAAGAAAAATGTATGCTCATCATCGAACCTCTCAGTCCGCTTGAATTCCATGCAATTCTCAAATAGCCATGGAGCCATTCCACTTATTTTTGGAGTGGTATCTTCTTAAGAAGTGCATTGACTTTGCAACAACCGCAACTGGCAAGAAGACGTAATGAAGACGAGCCACAAACAAAATCACTCTCGTTGGGTGATTTATCAGGAAAAAGACAAACTTATGCTGATGGACCTGTAGTGCTACTTGCGCACTATACTCTCTTCCATTTAAAAGTGGAAATATCCACAGTTGTTCACCAGGAACTTTACCCAAAACTCTCCTGGTTTGTGATATACTCAAACGAAATTGTTTAGCCCCAATTTTGTCCAATAAATATATCCGAGGGTAAAAAAGTAGAAATCATCTGAACTATGCTTAAATATATCTATCGTGGTGATTATGTCATATTCCGTGAGTGCCGACGTTTCCACTTTGAGAGAGCAGAACCAGTGATTTCGCCTCCAATTTCCAGAGAGGAACTAGAAAAAAAGAACGCAGCAGAAATTCAAATAATCATATTGGTTATCTCAAAACGGTCGAAGTAGCAGTGCTGCCAAAGGCGAACAGTTGGATCGAGTTCCTTAAATTTTTCAAGTCAATATTGTTCAGTGGTGATCATGACGTGGCACCAGCTATTCATCAATATTTCCATGACTTGGATCAGCAACTCTTTCGCCTTTTAAACTAAACCGTTGGTGTGAGAAGGGAGAATTTCGTTCTGGGAGAACGATCTGCAAAGTAAAATTCACTATATGCTTCAGCTTCGAAAGCCCCAACAAATGTCATCACCTTCTCATTTTCTCTGGTTCTTCAGTTTTTAGGCTTTTATTCTGGAGAAAGCTTGCAGTTTGCTTAGCTTTTGTGATTGTGTTTTCTTTCTCCTGGAGAAATAAGGTGATAATATCCGGACCATCAACTTCATTTTTTCTCTATGTTTGGATCATCAACTTTTCAACCGGCCAATAACCCTATTTTCTCAATCGCGTCAATGTAGACTGGACCACCTAGGGCGATTAATTCCTTTGATCATTTTATACAATTTTTCCCATATCCAAGCCAGTCATTGCTTTTCGTATTCTTTTACTTGTTGTTGTGCTCCAAAAATCACGTCACGTCGTCACCAGAAAAGGAAAGAATTTCAAACGAAGTTAAAGAGTACTGGAAAGGAAATAAATTGAGTGAAGACATTCGCAAGTCGGCTCCTCCTTCCGTCGTCGACAGCGTATTTCCCCCGGAGTCAACCACATCCTCATTCCATGCAGTTTCCCTTGGTGTGATCCCTTATTCTCTTTGTCTCTGTTTGCTTAATGATCCATTGAAATAATGTGCTTTCTTTGATTATGACAAAAGAGGTTGAGGGTTTGTGACAGTGGCCAATATGTATTCCATTTCCTTTTCCATCAAAAATAACAAACGGAAAGAACTGGATGAACAATAAAATCAAGTGGTTTATTCCAAGTTTCAGTGATTGGAATGAACGACAAGCGTAACATAAATAGTTAAGAAGAACCAAATCGATAACACTTTCCTTTAAACATAATGTCCAAGTGTCCAAATTCTAAATCACGTTTCCACATGTCTAGCCAAACTTTCATGCAGTATGATAACTTATTAATGTTGGTTCGAGAATATGTTTAAATCAAGTTTGCTCAGAATATGAGGAATGATATGAGAACATCTTTTATGACACAACTTCCATAAACTTTAGCGTTACTTTTGAACTTTAAAATACTTTTTAATTTATTTTGTTGTAGAAATGCTAGACAATGTGATAATACACTTTTGTTGTACATCGAATATAGACAGAAATTTGGAAGCAAAAGACATTAAAAGGTGCAAAGCGGAAAACACTAATGCTCATGCTCTTTACATTTTTGCACCGTTATAAGCCAAGGCAATTAAGTAATTCAGGAAAGAGATGTGAAAAACGAATACTCAGCGAAACGAAAAAGAAGCTTGTTGCTCCTCTCAATTTTTCATTCCTTTTCTTAAACTCTAGCGTCGCTTTATTTCTGCTGTTACTCTAGAAAAATGGTGAATGCGGAGTGATTTAAGTGTGCAGTTCATGTGACGATATAAAGTGTTCATGGTTGTTACGATAAAACCATTTGAATGATTTTTTATTTGTTCTCAAAATCAACACATAAAACAAAAAACAAAATTTCAAAAACATTTGGTTCTTAACAATGACAAAGGAATTCGGATTACAAATTATGTTATGTTTTACAAACAAGTATTATGTTTTACATACTTCTTCTCTCTAAATATATTCAAGCATCTAAAGTGCATAACTGAACCACCTTGTATGTGTGTATGTTTTTGTGTACGAATGAACTAGCTTATTCACTCCATTTAAATTTCACTCACAAAAGTGCACATCAGGTACAAAGGTTGAATTTTTTCTTCTGTCTCGGCAAGGGTAATACCGATTCGGTATATTTAGGGCACAGGTGCTACATTAGATAATGCGTTTTACCTAAGATGCTGCACACTCTGATGGTAATAGTAAAGGAAAATTGTGCGTAAAAATTGCTGTATGAATGAAGAAATGTGATGGAAAAGTGAAAAAGTGAAAGGTTTAGTGAACCAAGCAAACCCAAAGTAGCAGTAATAATAATGAAATCATCTTTCTAGAGTCTAGCAGCTGTATTTTAACAATTTTGTGCTTCTTCTTTTCCATGACGAACTATGGCTTTGGTGTGCTCAGCAAAATCAAAGATTTGGTTGAGTCTGTGCATTCTCGCATTTCTCCTCACTTTCTTCCTGGTACTTGGCGGAGCACTTGGCTGGTTCAAAGTAGAAAATATTCTCGGGGTAACTGGAACAACAACTACATCTCCGTCTTCCACCAATAATCATAATCATAACAACAATCAGTTTTACTACTACAATAATAGTAAGAACAATAACGCTAACAATCAAGGGGATTCCTCATCCGTGCTCAGCAACTATAGCAGCTCTTCTCGTGCCAAGGTAAAGCATAGCCATCATCAGCAGAATCAGAAAAATAAAGAGTATATTTCAGGCGGTGATGGTGGCGGCCACGGATCAGGTTATATTTCTCCAAATGACGGTGGTGGAAGAGGAAATTCGGTCAGAAAAAATATAGCAATAATTTTGTTTTTCTTGGTCTGTGCCAGCATTTTGTAATCTAATTCGAATATCATCATAATGACCACCATTTTCTGTCAAGTTCTCTTCTCTTACCAATATTTCGTGGGCTCTGAGAAAAATAAAATAATGACAACAGTAATAATAATATTGTGATGTTATGTATTGTATCGATTTCACGCTTCATCTGAATGAACCCGTTTGCTAGCTTCCGCTTTCCCCTATCCCTTGATGCTGCCAACAAGCGTATCGTGTGAACTAGACAAGCATGAATATATGTGATCGAATTAGGAAAGCGGTTCCAACGAAAGTGGTTATAACATTTGCAGTGATTTTGCATGTACTGCTATTTTAGCAGAAAAAACATTTCATTTTTAAAAAATCTTCTAGAGTCGATGAAATCGATTTATTGTTGGCTTCTATTCTGCTTCGATTTTTGTTTGGTAGAAGCGCGTGGTCAAAATAACATGCAAAACACGCTAATCAATGTGGTATTTACTAATTTTAAAAAGAAGCACTAAAGCAGAAATAAAGAGTACATTAGAATGTGTAAGGGTAAAAACGCAAGGAGTAGTTGAGATTTCTGGATGCTCAAACATGAATACTACTTTTTTAATCGTTGCTTTCATTTCAAAACGTTTAAATTGTCATATATAAGTGGAATCATGCTTTGTAATTAACTCGTTCTGTGTATATCATTGTTACTATAATTGTTCAATCTCGCAACTATCCATTTCTAACTGTCTGCAAAGGTATATGTGGATTCTGTTTTTCGTATTCCATTACGCGAGGCCATTCAACGCGCTTGTCAATAGCAAAACATAATGGTAAATATTTAATAACTGTTAATACTCAAAAAGGTTCAAACAGCCGGGAGATGATACACATCTCGGTCAATTCATAAAAATAAGCACACATAATTGCGATATTTTGTAAGCATATTGTAATATTGTATATTATAGCAGTCAAGACATGTTTTGAGCTTTTTAGGTCCAATATAATTTTTTAATTAAGTCGTAGTAATGTTGTAAATAGTTGGCACTTTCTCGGAGATTACCGATTGAGACGACCAAGTCACGTTTAATTCGACAATATTTTGATTTAAAAGTTTGGAAGTGACTTTTATTTCCTTGGTTCCGGTTGAACTGTTGTTACGGAAAGAGCTAGTCTATAAACCCCTTTCATGAATGAGACGTACATATTTGATTTGTAGAAGTTGTATCAGTTGACATGCGTACAACAGGATTATTTTCTCTTTTTTAGGCGTTATGTGTCCACTTGTGTCATTTCGTCGTGCTTGTGCCTTTCTGATTATTCTGTTCATTTTATTAAAATGCGGTGTCGGCGACAAAATTATAATCAAGAGTAACTCGCAGAAAAGAATTCTACGCACTCACTGCATCTCGTTCGTCTCGTCCTCTCAGAGAATACTTGACTATTCTACAAAAGAAGATGAAGTGCGCAAGAAAATTATTGCTTGTAACAGCGGTCACAATCAAAGCACATAAATCGCCCAATGGAATCACCCGTCATCGTAAATAAATCAGAACGTTGCTGTACTCCACTTGCTCCGTACTTGGTTGTGTGTGGTTGTCCCGGTGCCGACAAAAAATTTACTGCTCTGTTCATTCTTGCTCTCCTTGTACCTTCAGCCTCCTACACACATTACCCATTACATACCTACCCGACAGATTTTATCTAAATATTCATTGCACATCCACATTCTCCCTCTCCATTCTCGACAATGCAATGTAGCACTTCTTTCTTCGTGGAGCTCGTGCTGGTGACAAGGAAAGCTTACTGCTTGACACTGTGCAATTAGTCACTTTTTATGTACACACCATTCATTCCCTCCGCTTCACGTGCGTACTTCCAACAAAATAAAAAAATCACTTTTATTTCTTCGTGTAAGGGGTAATTCATGACCAATGTGTTCAAAATATATAGCAAATTTTGGTTCTAGACAGTACGCTTATAGCTGATCGTTTGCTCTGTACTTTCCCTCCGATTATGTTATGTATTTTTTTTTCATCTGATGAAGATGGTGATGGCGGCTAGGACAGGCTAGGAAAAGTTTTCTTTTACAGCAATTCATTTCCCATTTTCTTGCTTTATTTCTTTGTGAAAATTTAAAGAATGCGCCTCTAGTACCTTAAACGAAGTATGGTGGAGGAAGTAGAGTATTTTAGAGCATTTTGTGAATATGGAGGAGGTGGTAGGAAGAATGATGGGAATGATGATGACGACGATTTATCCAGTAGCAGGAAGGAGCAGAATAGAGGCAACAAGATCATTACTTATACTTGCTCTAGAGAAAGGGAGAGTGAGTGGATGAGACACAGAGAGACAAGGAAAAGTGCTTCTTTTATTTCACGCTGGAATGGGTTTTCCCTGTGTTTCTCTGGAACTATTAGAGGGGAAACCTGACATATCTTCGAAACTGGGGCAAGTACACTGAAGCTGGAGGAGTACACATCAGTAAAAATGCTCGTTCTATGCTACCTGACCTGAGTCCTAATGTTCATAATTTTTACACCAACACCAAAGCATGATAAGCAGAATCATCTTGATGATTATCAAAAGTCAAGTACTATTGCTTTGCTGATGTTATGTAAAGGACGTTTTGGCTAGGCCTTTTCGTCGTTCTGTACTTACGAGTAAGTTACATGTATGGTCTGAGATTTCAAGTAGAGTGCAATACAAAAAATAAGTATTATGTATGCTGTCTACATAAAATGCAAATTTGGTAAAATCTCCGTTTGGAGAATTGTTATTACGCTTGGTGTCTGTTATACGTCGTTGTTGGTTAAAAAATGGGTATTCGGGACGTTTAGCTATTTTCACATTTTGTAAAGTCCCCGCTCAAGTCTGCGTGAGATGAACTACAAATACATGTGGCATATATGAAAGAAAATATATTCTTAAGTGAAATCGCTTCACAATTTGAAACATGGAGGTAGTCGAATTTAATGTTTACTACATACGTAGCTGTGTTTATTTAGGACTCCTCTTCTACCTAAAACAATCAAACAGGTGAAATAACTGAATTAGGTAAAAGCTGGACCAGCGTTTGCGATCGTACCTAACCTGTCACTATTGGTACGTGTGAGTGAATTTTTCACTTCACCGTCAGTCGTTGGGAAAAATCATTTCCCGCATACTACGGGACCTGACGTTGCAGAGTAAAACAACGTATCAAAATCAGACATTGTTGTGACGAAGAATCTTTTGTGGTGCCGATGCATAATCATTACGTTGTGTCACGTTTTAATGGAGATAATCATTATTCTCGTTATTACTACTATTATAGTTGTAGTGTACTTTCAGTGATTTGGCATATTACTGCCATAGAAAGTATCATCATGATGTTACGAGCACATATTACAGGATTTTGAGCTTTAGTACTCGCTAGTTCGATGAGTAGGTACATAAATAATAATAATATACTATTCGGGACAGGATACAAGCGCTGGCGCGTATACAATACAGTTACGTTATTGTTACTATTGACTAAATTACAGTGCTCTAGTATATGAAGAGTTCTTTAAAAATTACATGATTTGGGTTTGACATCTTGCGCATTTGATGTCGACAAAGGAAGTATTTTTTTAAAGCTTCAGTCAGTTGATTTGCATTTTGTCCTGAAAATTACAGTGAGAATTTAAGTGGGATACACAACTTCACCCAAAGCAATGCAGTTTCCGCCCATCAGAATAACATTATGTTTGCATTCCGCAAGTTGACGTTGGGTATACTTTAGTCCGTCAGAGACTTCTAGTGACTAACAATTGTTAAGATTTGTTAACTGCGGGATAATATTTTAGCAGATGGAGGATTCTAGATAGAGAAACTGCATGCTACGTACTTGCTGTACTGTAAACTAGATTTTGAAATGAGAAACTTAAAGTTTGCATGACGATGGTAAAGGGTACACTGTTTATATTATGGTGAGGAAGAGGCATAGAAAATTCAAATGATGATAAAGTTTTAACAGCTTTTTGTCCGATTGATGACGATGATGATGGTAAACTGGTGCAAACTGATATGGTAAACATGTTCGTCTAAAAATGCAGTGAGCAGAGAGCCAGGCTGCTGCTGCAGATAGAAAATGCAAGAATAGAATTGTGGTGTCGGCATTTGTGGTTGTCTTGGTATCGGTATCAGACAGCGAGACTCCAAAACAAACATTTTTCCGGTTTTGTTTTGCTTCTTGGCTTGTGTTTATGCTGTTAGGGGAAGGACTAGTTTGAATTTTCGTAGTAAATAAATTATGCGGCCTGTGAAGCTGAATAAGTAAAGAGAGGGAAAATTGTTATAATAATGGTAATAAAATTGTCATGAAAAGGGAGTTTGTGTATGTCGTAGAAGTAGCATTGTAATCTGAAGTTATGAAGTTTGCCATTGGATGCTGCTGGTTTTGGTAGAAGATCACGTATGATTAGTCTTTTAAACATTGCGGAAATCATTTTGTAAATTCAGTGCTTGATTCATTCACCAACGCAAAGGGAGTGAGTAAAGTGGCAAATAATAAGAGATTGTGGAATGTGGTGGATAACAGTGGTGGTAAAGAGAAATGCAAACATAGAGCGAGTGTGGAACAATGCAGTGCCAAAAAAGGAGGAAATAAATTTTCTCTTGGATTCATGTGCCCCCTCTCTGCTACGCTCCTGTCTGTATGCTGCTGTTTCATTGTTTCCACATTGACAAATGCTCATCTGTGTATTTATGAGCATGAACAATCGCTTAGGTAATAGGTGTACATGAGTATCTTCATGTGAATGAATGAGAATTGGAAGGTAATACACACATACCTACGTAGAGGTACATCAAGTTAGCATACAAATTCTAAATTAGGACAAGAAAATTATAGAAACAAAATTAATTATTGGCTTTTAATCAGGAGCTAAATGTAGTCAAATAAAAATGAACAAGTCTTACATAATTTATATTTAACCAAGTTAATATTTTATTAAAGAAAAAGGTCAAATGTCATATCTAAAAAATCAGTTGACACACAGAAGACCAAAAAAGTGTATCATTATGGGTATTTATGCAGCTCAGTATATACACATTGCCACCAGAGTAATGGCAGGAGCAAACATCATGCATGGAAGAATCAGAGACAAGAAAAAGCGCTAATAGCCACCTCCATGGTTCCCACCACCACCATCATCACTATAGACTTGGTATATATACATGTTTCCACAACAATCCCTGATTTCCATCGCTGTCTCATTCATCCGATCACCAAAACAAATGAAATGAATCAAGGAAATAATTGCAAAGTTCTGTTTCCATTCCATCCATTTTCACATGGACGTATGCATATGCATAATCGTAACGTAAATGCCATTATGCCATACCGAAAAACAATTTCATTTTCATTCCAGTTCACATATTCCACAAAAATGCCATTTAGAACACAACCGCTGCCGAACTCAAATTGTACGACTGTAGACTAGACTCCTTTCCATTTATCTACTAGGTTGCTCTTTTTTCAACTCACAACACATAAGCATTTTATACTAACAAATTCTCCCTCAATTCTAGACACATAGGGAAAGGTACACACAAAAACAATAAAATACAAACCATACAGCTCAATATCTCCACCAAGATGTCGCATGTCGGTGTACCGGAAATGATACGACTAGTGGCACCAACCAGCAGCATCTCCATAGCCAAAACAACCATTTTTGAGCACCACCGCAGTTGCCTGTCTACATCTGTCACTGAATGATCACTCCTTATCCCTACTGAAATATCTATTTTATCCTTTCATTCAATCTTAATTATTTTTTTCACGATCAAAATTCAATGATGATGACGGTCATGAGACAGACGGCGCTTGATTTGGTGGTGGTTGTACTGATGACTTATGTGAATAATGAATCCAATTCAGTTCTGCACAGAGAGTGGGCACGCATCCGTCGTACTGTTTGTGTTTGTATTGAAAAGCAACTCTGTGCAAATGTACTTCTAATTAGTCGTGTCTGTTCTCTTTTCAACTGTGACTTGATTAGAACACGACATGCGTCACTCTTTTCAATGTTCAATTTTCCATATATTATGCATTTTCATCCATTCAATAAAAACTCGGGTGTTTCACTTCAAACTTCATCCAACCGTCCTGCATACATACAACAAGCTAAAATATTGTATTCATCCTCCTCCCAAGTCCGCATGACGTGACATGAGAAATTATTTTTCGGAACGATCTGGTTCCGTAAAAAATTCCAGTCCAAAATTTTAACAAGCTCATTGAATGAAAGAGATATTTTGTTTCACTAGGAAAAGCTGCAAAGAGAAAAAAATACAACGAAAAAAAGTGGCAAGGAAATTCTTGTGCAATCATGTTGAAGGCGGCTAATGTTACATTGCATTATAAATATTGAATGTTCAACTTGTACACTTTAACTTTAGTAAAATGATTCTTGTTGAGACGGCGCTTTTTATCCTAGTCCGTGAAAAGTCAACAAGGCGCAGTATGAAAAGTTTACCAAGTATATATATATATATCCATCCACCATCAACGCTATACGTAACATACGAGACAGATTTTTTCATTTTCAGTATTTAGATTTAGGATCTACCAAAATAAGAATGGTTTTATCTGGAGCAGAATTAATTTATTTCCAGAACAGGACGATTTTTGTTGCTTGTTGCTCGGTTTGGAAAAAAAATGTTTTAAAAATTCATGTGATCAACATGAGCATATTTTGCAAAATTGTTTAGTTGTATAACTTTTAACACTGGTTTGTAAACAACGAATTTATTGTCGATGCTAAAGATGTTGATGATAGGAATCTTGCTCAATTTATTAAAAAATGGTTGTTGTATCTTTTGAACTGTCTGGCTGGAAGCTACTAGACACATGCATATACCTATACCCATGTTATTCAAACAAGACAAGGAGTGCTACTTCTACGTCTGCTTCTTTGTTGGTTGTAAACAATAGACAAAACGATGAGGTGATTCTGCCTGAAGTAGAATCCTAATAAGCTGTTGACTTACATTTTACAAGAAAGATTAAAGTTGTTTGTCTGGTCATCGTTCTAATTTCGTCGTCGGTTCACTGAACACTGAAAACAAGTAGGCTTTCCTTCATAAAAATCCGAAGGCAATTTCATTGGTGAAAACACTAAAATGATAGACTCTATGCAATTATCAAAATAAATAACATTATTTTAATGAAACAATCATAAAATTATTTTATCGTCTCTATGAAATGTTAAGTCCCTCTGGGCTTGTCTTGTTGAGTTGTCTTCTTTTTTGTACTTTAAAAAAATATAAACCCAAGCTCTAAAAATTCTAACGCTATCTATATATTTTTCATTGTATTGGAAACCTCCACGAAGTATTTCAATCAGTACCCTCAGATTTTTCTCAGCAAATTCTTTCTGCAATTAAATCTCTCAGTACCCCATCTGAGGGTGTTTGAAAAACAAGACTTATAACATTATGTATAACTGACATTATATTCACAAAATGAGCCTGCACAGATAGGTTTATGTAATTTAGGCAACATAGCGCATAGAATAATTTGCTTTCATATTGTGTCAAATTATAACCCGTATGCGTTTGCTCGACGCTACCCTGACGATTCAAAGCACAACCACAATTCCACTGATTTTAAAATACCAAGTGGCTCACTGAACAATAGGAAGTATTTTGTTACAAGACAAATATTTCAGGTTACTTTGATTAACCTGTAATAACAGACAATGTAATGATTGACAAACTGATGACTTAAAACACGCTGAGGTAAATCCGAATATGTCTGATTTGAGTTATGTACATTCTCAATGTATAATCCTTGTGAGCGTGTGCACATGGCAAATTTTTTCATCCGATGGAGCAATGAATTTATGAATGAATGAATGGAGCAATATCATTTGAATTCAATGAGCAAATTTAAGATAATCCTAGATATATTAAAGCTTAGTTGCCGGGAAAGTTTGGGTGTTTCGTCGAAAGCGTGTAGTATTCTATATACCTTGGTATTGGCTTGATGGGGGGGGGGCGAATTTAGAATCTATATACTTTGTCTTGTATTTTATTAGCAATTATTTGTGCACAAGGTGTTGTACAGTGTGTTTGTTGTATAGGTCGGTGCTCAAGTACAATGAGCATATGGCATAAAGTTCCACTGATTCATAAAATGTATGTAAGTGAGCGAGGTTTTTTTTTCGTTAAAATAACAATAAAAACCCATCCCTCTCCCGTGATTTACACTTTTTCTGTTGGCCGTCCGTCCGTCCTTGTTTCTTGAGGTAGATTTATGAATGTGTACAAAAACTGCTTCTTTTCACTGGCTTGAATTAAGTATTCTTGTATTACCAACATAAATCTAAAAAATGATGACAACGAGAATATAATGGTTCGTGTATCAGAAATCACAATAGCAAAATTGTAAAAAAGCTGCAGCAGCAGCGGTCGTGTGTGTGTTCAGAGCAGCTAATAAGCACCGTATTTTTCTCGGTCTTGATTCTCTAACCTGACTTTGTGACTCTGGTTGCTTTGAAACAAAGTTTAAATCTCACTTTTTCTTTGCCTCTTGCAACAACCACATCTCCGACAGATTATAACGCTTCACACAACCTTTTGTTATGACTGCTGTATGGTGCGATGGAAAACCATAAAAATTTGAGAACAAGGTAAAAGTTTTATCTAGTACTCACAAGCAATATTATGAGTGAACTGAGAGATATTGTGCCCATCCACCTGAACGGAAATATCGAACGCGTCTAAAAATCTTCAGCTGCATCCCCTCAGCCCAATTGCCTCTTACAAAACAAATTGATTTTGGTTGCATTATTTAGAAAACGACAAACCTGCCTTGCCTCTACGCATTTTTCATTTATATATGTACATTTTATTTAGACTATCATGCGATAAGGTTACCTTGAAGTAGCTCCCTCTTTTTTTCTCTGCCTCGGTGCACGGAATAGCTATTACGTACTTTTATCATCTGTCGTAATTTCATAATCATCATAACACGATAATACCAGAGACTCTTATAGGTACATACATTGTATACTATAAAGAAACTTTGCAGAGTACTTTTACTCCATTCTTGCTTTTCAATTTTTTTCAATGTGGAACCCACAATTGATCATCATCACCAACCTAATATTCATTTAACAATATTGAGATGATGATGATCCAATGCATTCATCCGCAGTCGTACTACCTACTTATGTTATGTCATGTAGCTATTACACGTTATTATCCTTCCTCTCGGCATCCAAACAAAAGTCCATCCTCAACCTTCCGAATATTTAAGCACATGAATAGTTCATTTATCGTAGAGATTCTCTGCTTCGCTCAGGTTGTAAACTGAATCCATGATTGTTTTACCATCTCTACGTGAATGCAAGCTCTTCAGCCATAATAATCGCTTATTATTGCAGTACTGGTATTCTTGCTCACAACTATATCATCATACTCAACGTCCTCGTCGTCGTCATTAGCCTCTTCTTGCCAGTTCCTCACCTTTGCATTATCATCATCAAAAATTCATCTTTATAAACATGTTATATTACCTAAATTCCCTAAACAAACTTTTCATGCTCGTATATTACAATCTATAAAGCATTCGCCCTACCACTATGCTTGGAAAAAACCAAAACTTTCCAGACTGGCTAAATTCTCTAAAATCCCATCTCATTGTTGGACTGAAAAAAGCAGGAAATCAGATTATGCGTTACCGTGTTTTTACCAATTTTGGACAGGCTTGCTCATATTTTATCAATAAACGTACATTACACGACCACTAACCAAAGCCAGCATTACCAAAAGACGAGTCTGGGAGTGAGTATAATATGATCGTGTTTTCGTTTTTCTTCAGTCAGTCAGTCGTACAACAAGTTTATATGAAAACACCCTGCGTGAGTCTCTCCTGCCGGCCAGATCATTCCTTTCCTCTGCCTGCCTATAACACATCTCTGTGATAACATGTTTCTACCCTTTTCCTACGTATTTGATTTTACTGCGTGATTCGACGAAACCACATTGTTTAGAGGATGACTGTTTTTTGTACGAGTAAATTACCAATAGGTCAACACTACTGCCACATGGTGAGGGTTAAGTATTATTCTGAGGAAAGAAGATAGGTCACAGAGATCTTGTTATAAAGTGCCTTCTTAAGAATAAAAACCCTACTCAGACTCACCCTCCTGTTCTGTTAGCCTGCCTGGAGAGAGCTGTGGCTGGAAAACTCCATTCCATCATCAGAGCAGGCCACGCGGGTGAATTATTGAATGGATTTTGCTTGGTGCTGGTTGCTTCTCTCTCTCCTCTCTCTACCAACTACCAAGAGACAGGCAAAGTGAGAGGTATGAAGGAAGTTATTACGGGAGCCATTTACACGATCATCTACACAATATAACGTATTCATTTATTATTTACCTTTATCATCATCCTAGTCCACCTTTTTTGCCTGTTATAGTAAGAAATATTTCTAAGCCCTTTTGCTGCAACAACATGAACCAAAAAAAAGTTAGAACGGTTACTAGATTTTTTCTTGTCTTGTACACGATGTGCTAAGAAAACGGGGGATAATAAGTAAAGTTTGGAATACGAAAAAAGTCATATTTCACGGTGTTATCGTTTACAAGAGGTTTATGTTGACAAGGCACAAAAGTTGGCTTTGAACAGAGCATTTTCATTGGACAGACCTAGGGTTTTCAAGTATAAGAGCTTGGGGGTTGGATAAGCTGATGCATGCCTGGATGGAATCCACTGCGTGAAACATTCCTGACCTAACTCGCTTCAATCAGATTGTGTATGTATTTGCCATTAAGCATCAGAAGGAGTAGTGGAGCTAGATTGAAGAGACGATCAAATCAGGTCAACGGCATCCTGGATAAAATCACAGAGAATAAGAAATGCAGAAATATTCAAGGAGTTGCTGCCTAATTGAATGCAGTATTATTAAGTAGAGGTCTTGTGTATGTGAACGTAAAATGCTCCTCGGCGTGTCGATCACATCCTATTAAAACGAAATTGCGTCAATTATATCGATACAAGATGTTGTTTGATAGTGATGTGCTGGTGATTAGCAGTGTGAGTGATCCGTGTTAGTGATAAACTTGAGAACGAGAGTAACGATCATCGATTGATCGAGACGGGAACAACACGGAGATTCAATTAAAGTATACATGTATGCGTGTACGTTTTTATAATATTTATTTATGCATGAGGACGGTATACAGTCTGCCGATCGTTGTTTTACAAGATCACGACATCTTACCTTCTCATTATGCAATAGCAATAACTTTTTTCCAGTCGGCCGATTCCAGCAGTCCTGTTGAAAGGCTGATTGTGAGCTACTGAATGATTTTTGCATGATAATACGTTTGGTTTCATTAGCAAATATAAAGTTTTCGCACAAAGTTGTCCCCTGTTTACAGAGGGTAAAGCTAGTAATTAATAACAACAACAATTCATGACTTTATTTAGGCATGGTTTTTCAATACTTGGCTGACTTGGGTGTAGTATATATACTTACAATACTACAACGTGAGAATAACAATATTTTTTTAATTGTCGGAGAATTCAATTACAGTATGCCAAAAACTATATAAGTATGTACATATATCCAATTAAATTTTTTTTGCAATATATAAATGCATTCGGTGTAACCTATTAATTTTCATTGATTTGCCATTTTGCCCCCTCTGTATTTTTGTATTGGAGACTTACAATGACCGGTCTGTCAGTATGACACTTTTTGGTGTCGGCTGACGATAAAAGAAAATACTGTGATCGCGTAGTGAAAATAAAAAATTCTGCTGTCTTGTAATAAGATTACCAATGTTTGGGAACTGGTCTGTATGAGTGTAACAAGTTTATCTTAATATTATCATCAATAGCAAGAACCTCCAACCCAATGTGGCGATCCGTCGTGTTATCAGATTGTGTTTGGTTCTGGATTCTTGACAACGTTCAGATAGACGTGTCAGGTTGAAAAAAGTGCTACCGTATTAGTTAGTGTCGAATCTACTATGTAGACCATTACAAATTCTCTGCACTCAACTGTTTAAAATTGAAATACATAATAACTGCTAGTGTTAGCATAATAATCATCATCAGGTCGTGATAAAAAGCGGAGAAATAAAGTTTCCACTATGTCAAAAACATTTGCATAGAAGTCTTGTATTGCCATTGAGAAGTAGACTTCTGTCGGCCGGATCGCTCTGAGTGCTGCGCGAGCAGATCATTGCGCCAGAAAAGGAGAGAAATAGCCTTCACGGCTTATTTTTCGTGTTCATCTTCATTTTAGACGACAAGTGGTTGAAAATGAAAGCTTAACTACTTTTTGTTTCAAATGATGAATGCACAATAATTGGATTGATTGGTGGAGCTTGGTTAGAAGAAGATAATTCTCCTTTTCATTTCCTTCCTGACAAAAATTATTAATCAACTGAACTAGTATTTCAAACACGTTTTTACCACCAGAGTAATGTTGTAATGCACGTTTATGTAAGGTGAGGTTTTATGGTCTTGTATAGTACTTACAAAGTTGCATGGTAGTGGTCGTCATAGTATATATATTGTCACTCAGTCAAACCAAGATTCTCTTAACAAAAAAGCGACATTTTCCATTAGTGGAACATGACATTAGCCACCGCCTTATGTACATTTAAATGTACCGTGTGATTGAACAAAAAAGCGACAGCCTCAGTCTGACTACTGGCACCTGTTCTCACATTCACTGATAGCGCAGTAATTTCGTAGGAAATGGAGTAATTTTGTTTTTTAAAGTCTGCAACTGGTGTCCGTCTGTTTGTAGTGAACCTGGGAGTAGTCCATGTTGATGAAAACATATTCACAGAGTAACTCCCTTATTTCCATCACAAAAAGTTCAATTTTCATACTAAATTCCCATGTGTAAAGTGTCATTCAGATACGTTATAGATAAAAGGACGACGGTATTGGGGTTTATTTTAATGTAGCAGACATTTTAATCTAAATGCCTACATCAGAGAAAGTGACGACGCGGCGACCTTTGAGCAAAGCATAGTACCGAGCATTCATTCAGATCATGAATTGTTTTTTTTTCTCCTAATTTCTTCTATTTTCAATCGCATTGGTCCGGGCTCGGCACAGTGTTTATAACAGTTTGCCCTTCTTTTGTCTAACAGTCAGTTGTCATATAGGATGTTCATACCTAATATCAATGTGGTGACTTTTTTAACATGGCTGTTGGCGGTTGCTAATCCACTGTCGTTGCCAAACACCATTCCCCATCGTCTTGTTGAACAACGAAAATGTATATTGCCATCATCATGAAATCGCATCGCTGTCCTCAAGATATTTATATTGTCTCAAGCACACCACCATAACCATGTTTTTATAAGCATCGAAAACGAGATAAGTACACATTAGTACATAACACGTTGAAAAATGTACATAATATGTAGATGTAAACATGGTAAATTATTAATGAGTTTTTTGCTTGCTTTGAGCTCAGCACAGGAGAAAAGGAACGGAACCCATCCTTAAAAAATGTAACAAGCTCATTCATAGCAAAGATATCTCGTAAATCCTCTGTTTTCAGACGGAAAGAATGATGGAAATACTTTGTAACTAAAGAGTTTGGCCATTTTAGCACTCGTTCATTCATAAAAGTATTTTTTTGGTATATGATGTCATTCATTCTGCTAAATCTTATACGGACAATTCAGTGAGGACTAGGATCATTTACATGCACACATTCAATTGTTATTACAGCAATTTTTCGTTCAGCTTAAATACGTGTAACACAAACTGTCATTTCATATTATGTTTTATTTAGCAAACTTGTTTTCATAATTTTATACACACATAATGTAACGTTGAAATTGTCGGCAAATGTCTTTAGAAATTTACTTTTCCGGTGATTGGCCAATTATTAAGGAGAAAGTAATTTTTCGAAACTGAAATCTGCGGATGCTATTTTAAGAATGCCATCATCAGGCCACATTGTAACAGGTTGCGACAGCAGGTGAACGTATCTGGTTGATCATACTCTATAAAATAACAATTTCGCAAAAAAATACAGAATACAGAAGGGGACTAATATTCTAAATAAATTGAAAGTTTGGATAGTTTGGATAGTTTAAGAGAAAGGGAATTTGTGTGATTAAAATGGGACATCTCGTCAATTACATCTTGAACATCCTAGTGATACTCTTTTCGTCATGTCGCGGTAATTTCCACAAAATCAACATTTTTGGTTTCCCCCACGAGGACTTTAGGTAATGAACTTACCTTGTGAGTGGGAGCAATTTTGTGAAACTGCAACAAAAAGTTCTGAAACATGAAATAGCACCACGATTATAAGGACAGTAATTGCCGTCGTAATGTCTGTGAATACATAGGCTTAATGAGACAGGGCAAAGTCGAATCGTTAGGATCATGGTTGCATAATAAATATAATTCATTTTGCTAACAATGGTCTTTCGACGCTAATTGTAATAGAAATAAGAATCTGTAAGTTTTATCTTGTTCGTACACTGCGCCAGAAAGAAGCTTGAGCTTGACTGCGCTATCATCGTGCTCAAAAATATCATGATTTTGATGACGATGATGCTCCTTCAAATGCAAAAAAATAATTAGGTGCTTTGATGCGGTGATGAGTACAGCAACTTTTTTGGCAATTCTGTTTCTCCAGTTACGTATTTAGCTCCACATATATTTAGTGTAAGTTTAAGAATAGTGGGTTACGTACTGGCGAAATGAAGGTACGTGAATTTCATAAACACATTCCGCACGAATTTGTTGGCTTGCTTGTTTCGATTATTCTTGAATTGGGTGGGTACCTAAATAGAATCAGGCTTGCTGTCCAAATCATGCGGCGATGGCACGATAATTTTTTTTACATCATGTGCATACTACATAGGGAGATACAGAAACAATAACTGGTCGTCTGTTTAACTTTTCGGCCGAAAATGTGTACGGGGATAATTATTATGCTAAAGAGCTCTGTGGCTGACATAATATCATCAGTCGGCATAGGGAGAAGCTAAAGTATGTCGGTCTGCTATGCGTGTTCTTTACTAGTACCACCCGGGTATGATTTGATTCGGTAGACTACATGGCTGCATGCTGCAAGATTTCATATAACTTGTTTTGTACTTGCAGAAAGAAAAAAACTCCTGACAGAAATGACCAGTTCATTAAGAAAAGGTGCCATGCCAATTGTTGAATCATCATCAGTTTATAGACTTCTATGCTGTCGCTTGGTTGCAAACTGTGGTTAAATTATTACGTTCAATGTGAACGGTAGTAGTAAATAATTTATCTATATATGTATACCTAGTTTGGACTGAAGACTGGACTTGGGAGTTTGTCCGGACTAGGAAGATTGAAAGGTGTGCTGTGTTGTGGTAACGTTTAAAGTGCCTTTAGACTTAAGTTATAATAATAATAATTATAACTTTTACGTTTTAATGGCAAAGGCGGTTTTTACTGTCGGTTCGACATACAAAATCAAAATGTGTAATTTAGTTACGGGAAATGATTAGTGAATTTATGAAAACAGTTGTCAATGTCTCTGCTGCCACTTTTGGCAGATATGAGATTTTGAAAATTACGATAATAATTTATTTCAGTGAAAATATTTGCGGACTACGAAGTGCATTTCACAGTTGACACCAGTCATTTCTCCTTTCTTCTGCTCATCATCGCGTTCGGTTTGTTGTAACATGTCAGTCATGTCACCATTGATACACACGCAAATTGTGTACCACTTGTTGACTTTTGTACGTGATTCTCCTGCCAAGTGTCTGCCGTATTATTATAGTCGTGCCCGTGCCCATTCGTTAAATCAACGAACGAATTGTTCAGACAGTTCCGATGATAATTACAGTAATATCGCTTTGTTCATGTAATCCGTCAGTTTTGTTGCCTGAAAACACCAATTTCATGTCTACGCGACTTAGATAATTTTACCACGATAGTGTATATAATCACCCATAAAGACACGGTGTCGATTTGTATTAACAGTTATGTTGTTGGTTGTTTGGTGATCGTGGTGTCCGCCTTTGTTCTTTCTTGAAAATGCTAACACACTTTTACTGTGGTCTCTTCTGGCTTTTTCTACTGAAGGGTGCAATCCAGGAACTCAAGTTGTATGGGAATCACATCGTGAGTGAGGTCCAGTGCGAGGATGCCTTTTCGGTCGGTACACTATACAACAACACATAATATATTTGTACAGCTTCTCACTAAAATTGCTCGCTTTCATATTGCATTTACAGGAGTTTAATTACTTATCGCTTTTGTAGCATTTATTCAGAGTAAATGTCATGTCATGGCTATTATTGTTTTTATTTTGTTCTCAATTTATGATTTGTCATTTTTATTTGCTGCTTTTTATGCGATACCCATGTCTTGTGCCAATCTTCCCACGTTCAATCTAAAACTGAACTTCTCAGGGATCCGCACTCCAGGATGCAAATGACGCCAACGATGATATAACAGATTTTTATGAATATCCGGTATTATTGCACTCCGATGGCAATCAAAGTTTTCGATTGATATACATTTGTTGCCTTTTTTCATTTATGTTTGCCATTGTCACCTATCATTTATTTTATTTGCCTTTTCAAAAAGGAGTACGATGACGAAGATGACGACTTGAACGGAGATGAGCTTGGGAGTGCTGGTGGGGCACTTCCACCGTTGCCCCCTCCACCACCATCTCCATCAAATGCTAACGGCTTGGACCATCCGTTTTTCGGTACAGGATCTCATGATCAGGTTGAAAACAGAAAGCAACTCGTAAATTGAGCTCTAATATTACAAAATCATACGTATTAAAAAATTCAAGACTCAAAACACACACCTTCTGTCACCTTCTTGAAAATAGCTTCCTCTTCGATTTCTCTCTATTTGCACCATTAATCCAAATTAAAACTTAGCGACACAAAACGAGGAAATGTTGCCCTTTTTCTTCCGCATTTCTTCTTGTAAGCAGAATGCAATGCTATATTTCTATTGCAAATAACCCTAACGCATTTTTCATCAGCCCGCGATAAAAACGTAACCATGTTTGCATTTTAATGACTCTTCATTCTAACCTAACAGCAAAGATGTTAACAGCAGTAATAAAATTATGCATAAGAGAAAATAACAACTCATATTTTCTCAAAAAACCCATCCTGCCAAGATGCTTGTTGCTGGCAGTTATTACAACGGTGAAGTGAAGAGACAGCTAGTATTAGTTTAAACATATAGTATGTCTGTCTGTCTGTCTAGAACCATTCTGTCTACGTCCTGTCTACGTAGCTAAAACATGACGTAAAGGTAAAATTGACAAAAAGACTCCTTAGGCCACTGACTCTTTGTTTCCCGCCTAATCAGACACTTTAATCGTTACGATTTCAACATTTTGCCAAGTACATCTGACCTTTCTATGAACATCTTGCCTAGATCTGTTATTTAGAAACTAACGGAAGCTTAATGGTAACCATTATTGCAAATTTAGCCTTATAAGCATTTTCCAAAAATCATCATTTAAACGAGCATTTTTGGTAAAATGGTCAGTATTTCTTTAAAACTCGTCGCCGTCCGCGTTATATTGTGGCACCTGCTTATTTACATTCGTAGTTCTCTTCGTCTCCTCCCTTTTATCTTTAAACAACAAAGAAACAAATAACGGCAACAGAACCGTAGGGCTCAGCAAACAGCCTTCGGAGTTATTGTCAGACTGCAAGTTATGCCAGTTAGCCAGACTCATCTCGACCACGACGTCTCAGTCTCGACGGACTCGGACGGGGAGAACCTGTTTCATTCCCAATTTCACGCACAAGAATTTATCATTTCTATTCAAATTTTTCGTATTCCGTTTGATTCATATGCAAAAAATCTTATTTCTTCTGCTTTGTATAGCTTATTTGCACATTAATTTTGTTTTAATTATTCAGCGGTGAACTAATGCAAATTTACTCTTAAGCAAAAATAAAGTTTAAAAAAATATTCACCGGAAATAATTTATTGATTTAAAAAATAGGTATAGCTTGATACAGTTTGCTTACATTTGTCTTTCGTAATTTGATTCAAACTTTTTCGTTGTGAGCACTCAAATGCAATAATAATTTGGCGATAAAATGGTTCCTTGTGTCGCCTTGATAAAACTGCTTGAATGCTGAGATGAACTTGTACCGTAATGGCATGCTTATCTGCAGGGTGGGAAGGATAAACTTGGGTCATCTAGTAACAAGGACACTGCCCCTGTGTCCCCATTCAGTCCAACACCTAAAAAGCTTCCAGGTGGTGGCGGTGGCATTGTACGTGGGGGCTCCTTTACATCGTGGTATGAGGTACTAACAACTCCAGTAATACGAATGCACTCGAAATCCTTTCCTGCCGCATTTCTCTTCTCTACCTCACTGTTATTCTCCTTTTTTACACATTCACGTGGTCAAGAAAAAAAATTATAATGATGATATTGAGTTATGACTACACTACATACTATGAAATGCTGGACACGGGTCTTTTTTATTGTCGTATTATTTCTCTCTTTATTTCTTTACGTATAATGAAGATTCATTGCCACTATTTTCTTGAAATATGCTCCCGTGTATTGTATGTATTTCATTTCCCATCTTATTGAACCGTACACATAGGACGGTTTTGACTCCGATCTCGGCTTCCCTTCTTCCGGCTCTGGTGGCAGTGGTGGAGTGTGCGCTTGCAATCACACAGAGATCCTCTTGAAACTTCCCGAGACACTAAGAGGATTACCCGGTGAGAAAGGAGAAATGGGTCCGATAGGACCGGCGGGACCTCCTGGTGTCCCCGGTGTGGAAGGACGACAGGGCATACGTGGAGAGAAAGGCGAAAGAGGGGACATTGGTAAGTGGGAAGAAATAAGCGCAGTATAATATCTATGTAATATCCTTATCTCCCGGAAAACAGGCAACGTTGTAAACTGAATTTCCTTTTGCATGAATAGGTGCCCGTGGTCCAGAAGGTATTCAAGGACCAAAGGGTGAACCAGGTGCAATTGGTCCACCAGGATTACCCGGTAATTGTCATTGACTTGTGGACAGTATTACAATTTCTGCCTTATGCAGTATCGAAGAATAATAAACTGGTTTTTCTCGGTGGAAATGAAAATAATTAGGTCGAGTTGGACCACCTGGGCCTCCAGGATCACCAACTTTCCTTGGGTTAGATGTAAGTCAATACATTTTGATACCGTACACTGAATTTGGCACAAAAGCACATTTGGAATGGCATTAATAATTCAATGATATGGTTAAATTTGACTAATATTTTTGCATGCAGCCTGACTGGAGACCTCGTAATTTACTCAAGGTTGACTTTTTTTTCTCTGGGGCAACGTGATTTTGTTTTGACCTTTTATTCACAAAATGACACTTTAATTTACAGGAGTCTCTTGGGGGCAGTGGAGCCGGTGCGGTTATGGCTCGTCCTGGAATGCCTGGCCCAAAAGGCGAGCGGGGTGAAAGTGGGCCGATTGGTCCAAAAGGTGAGAAAGGATCCATGGGTGACAAAGGAGAGCGAGGTCAAGTTGGTGCTCGAGGAGAGAAAGGAGAACGGGGTCATTCTGGTCCAAAGGGAGATGCCGGTGTGGCTGGAATAGACGGTTTGGCAGGTGCCCCAGGTGCGGATGGTCAAAAGGGTGATACGGGACCTGCAGGACCAGCGGGTCCTCCCGGAATTCCAGGGTTAGGGGGAACCGGAAGCATGAATTTGGAAGAAATTTTGAATGGAATTGACGGCGTCAAAGGAGAGAAAGGAGACATAGGTCTAACGGGTCTTCCGGTAATATAGTAGCAACAATTTAAGAATCGAGTTTAATTTGCACGTCATTGTAATCATTAATTTAATATTTAAATGTGACTGTAGGGTGCGTCAAATTGAGCTTGTCTCCAAAAAAAATCAAGTTTATTGTATTTGCAATATGGTATAAAAGCTTTGTTCTTTGTTCTTAAAGGGACGGCCAGGTTCTCCAGGATTGTCAATTCAGGGTCCAAAGGGAGACAAAGGTGAACCAGCCGTCCTCCCGGAAAACTTCTTCAAGTATGAAGTATCTGGTAAGTAAACTCTAATTACCTATTCAAGGGGGATATTGTGATCTGATTTAACCTAAGATTCGGAACATTTACAAATGTCAATAGGTAACTGTTACACAACTCATTCATTTCGAATAAACTAATTTCTACCGAAAAAGTGACGAGTCTTCAGCGTTTGCTATTGCATAGTTGCACAAATTGATAAACATCACATAAACTAATTTACTATGCAATTCTTTACTGTTTAGAAACCTTTCTAGAAACTACTGCTAACATTAACTGGGTTATTTTATCTAGTTAATAAAAAGTCAATGTAATTCTGAAAGAAAGTTTATGAACAGTTTTTTAGTACTGTAAAATCAAAATTACATTACAAATTACGAAGAAAAAAACAAGATGATACTTCCTTATGGCTTTTACAAGGCACTAATAAGTTAATGTAATTTAGGTCCAAGTCCTGCCCCAAAAAAGAGAGGCCGACGTGGAAAAAAAGGCGAGATTGGAGAGCCCGGTCCCCCCGGCCCACCTGGACCTGCTTTACCCGGACCACCGGGGCCTAAAGGTGATCAAGGACTTCCTGGTCTCCCTGGTTTATCAATTGTTGGAGAACAGGGAGATATCGGTCCGATTGGGCCCGCTGGACCTCCAGGTTAGAATAAATGCGCCAACGAATGCGAAGCAATCATCATTATATCTTTCGCATTATTACAATAGATTGTAAAATAATTATGCTATTAACTAACTATTAAATGTTTCACTATCTTAACGCTGCTCTCGTTTAAAGGAAAACTTAGCCTCATAGCCCGACTTCGCGAACTATCTCCACCAAGTACATTTTTTCATTTCAACAAATTAGTTGAAAGTCAAATATCATATGTATTCTATATGAGAGTTAATATTTTCATTGTTTTCAGGCCCTGCGGGCTCCCCAGGATCAAGTGGAGATTCCACTTCGTCCACTACCAAGGTCGTTCCCGGTGCCGTTGTCTTCCTGTCTGTTGAGGGCATGTTGAAAATGTCCGAGTATTCCCCGGTAGGAACCATTGCATTCGTAAAAGATGAAGAAAGCTTGTACACCCGAGTATCAGAGGGATGGAAGCCCATATTGATGGGGGATCTCATTCGCGCACCTCCAGTTATGGCACACGCAGAGCTCACAACCGAACTTCCGAAGATCCGGCCACCTCCGCCGCCTTTTGAAGTTAGCAGCTTGGTGAACCGAGTGGAGGGACCGAGTGTAAGAAAAAAAAACAAATGAAAAGGAACATTAATGCAAAATGACTAACAAAATGGAGATTAGAAATTAATTAGAAACATTAATTAATTATTAACGCCTCTAACAAAAGCGAGGAATGAAACAAGTAAGACTACAATTTTGAAGATTGGGACATTACTTAACTAGTTTTAAACGGAACATATTTTAATTATGAAATAAACCATAAATCGTAGATACGACTAGCGGCATTAAATGATCCATCAACCGGAGACATGCGAGGTGTGCGAGGTGCCGACTACTCCTGTTATCGTCAAGCCCGCAACTCTAATCTACAGGGGACCTTCCGCGCGTTCCTTTCCTCCTGGGTACAAAATCTCGACTCAATCGTCAAATATTCGGATCGCAATCTTCCTGTGGTAAACACCAAAGGAGACGTTCTGTTCAGCTCGTGGACAGAAGTATTTCAAAACGGAGGAAAATTCGTTTCAAAGCCGCCTCCCGTGTATAGCTTCAATGGCCGTAACGTCTTCCAGGATTTCCACTGGCCCCAAAAGATGGTTTGGCACGGAGCGGATGCCAGTGGTGTTCGAGCTTGGCAAAGTTATTGTGATGCTTGGCACACTGACTCTGTGTCAAATGTGGGTCTCGCCAGTGACCTTATCAAGGGCGAGCTGATGGGCCAGGACAAGGTTAGCTGTAATCACAAGCTTATCGTCCTCTGTATTGAAATTGCTAGTCAGCATCATTACCGGCGAAGACGAAGTATTGATGAACCCGAACATGAGGAGGCAGCACAGCAACAAGACTTTTCTGTTGAACATTCCTCCACCTCACTACACCCCCTACCGTTTCCTCCCAAATTTGAAGCCAAGTATTCTGGAAGATGGCATAATCTCACCTTTGAGGAATATACTCAGTTTATTGACGACTATGATCAATTACCCTTACCATCAGCCTCTCCACCAATTGATTCTGTTGCAAATGGTGTGGGATCTGAGGAGAATGACAAATAGATAATGAGGTTGGTACAGGTTTCCAGAAAATGTGGATATGAGTCAAACAAAAGGTGTCACTATCCCCCGGGGACTACACTATATAGTGTTCATAATCAAAATTTGTATATAAGCTGGTGAAAATGTATTTAAAATATGTAATAAACATGTCAAGGCTATTTACTGTGTAGTATCTTTGTGCTGTGAAATTGCAATGTGTGATGTGTAAACTCATTTTAACAGGTTTCACACTTAAATTGGTACAGCCACCTCAATTCTTGGCCGATGTTTGTACTGTTGAAAGCCAATATTTTAAAGTTTAGATAGCTGAGCTTAAAAAATAATACGCACTTGATTGCATCAAATCTTGGTAGTTTGCAATTTAATTGCAATGTACAAGCAACCACAACCGACAAGAAACGAGAGTAAGAAAAATGTGTGTTGTAATCACAGTACACTTTTAAGATCTCTATTAATACTGTAGTCTGAATTTGTTAATTTAATGTTTATACCTGGAGTTTCTTTGAAATGAGCAAACACAAAGTTGCTTGGTTCATACATCCTCACATTATTTAAGTCGTAGTCTACGTAAATATAAGATACAGAAAGAAAACCGTAACTGCAGAAATATTAGTTAGTTATTAGTAGAGATAAAATAAATCAGCGTTTTATACACATTGACGATATTGGGATATTGAATTCAACTACAATACTGACAATTTAACAATATAATATAAAGGATCACATGGCATTGTTTCGACATATCTAGTACGGCGGTGAGTGTTTCGTGTTTAAGATTACTCCCGAAGGAGTTTTACATGATATCATTATACAAATGTAAGTTCGAACGCTAATTGCATTCATTAATGGAATACTTTTATAAACTTCATTTCTCGTATTGCCCTTCGTATCCAGAGGATGGAGCGTCAGCATCGCGTCATGGTGTAAATAATAATTATGGATAACGCTCACTTCTCAACAGATTTTTCAGTTCCAGGTATACTCCTCAGCCCTCAATCTTCGGAGCGATACATCAATTGGTTGTAATATCTCTTTTCTGCGAATAGTGCGACTTTCTACCTGCAAGAAATAACAGATAATGAATTCGTAAATGAAAAATATAACTGTCCACAGCTGTGTAGAGGTAATAAATTATTAAGGACTAGAAAAAGTATTATTATGTACATCTTATATGAATTAAGCTATAAAATATTTAAAAAGAATAAAATATCAAGTACTATATCATTACTACATGTACCGTGTAATTAATATTTAATTATAATTAAATTGAGTATACTGTTTTGCTTTACCGGCTTCTCAACATTTACGATGAAAAAAATGTTTTGAGCTAATGTTTACAGGGGACTTGGATTTTTTAATCACTGATAATAAAATTGCTCTTTTTATTACATTTTGTGCTTTCGCCTGAAATATTTATAATAACGTACTGTATTAAAATGTTGTGTTAACGGCAACTAGCAACTAACAATTAACTTAACAATTCATGGGTGTATCGAACGATAAAATAAAGTTAATGTGATACTGTTGCATTCATAAAATGTTCTGTCGTTTGAAATAGGAAATTAATACGTTTGCATGAAATGGCGTTTGGGAAGACAAGACGTAAGTCTTTCGCAAAAACTATATTAAGTTGATATTCTGCTTACAGGAATAGTTAATAAGAAGCAAAAATTGGTGTAAGCATTTTTCTGTACTGTACTTCTGTCAGTCAGAAAGAACATAAATCTGAATGCATATTGAATTGATCAAAAACCGTTCCAAACACTCATACCGAACTTTGTATATATTCACACTTTAGACCTGCCCTTGACACGGGTTGTGACCCACTTATGATATGCTCGTGATCGAACCCTAATGAATTAATATACTCCATGTGGTTTAAATGGAACTTCTGCTAGTATTTTTACGCCTATTTTAAGTAGTGCGGTCGGCATCAAATACAAAACTATTCTAATACGTTTTTCCAGTGCCGTCTGACTAGAAAGAATTCCATTCCGTCATTTTAAAATAAAAATTCATGCATTTATTTACCTAAATTTCTGTAATGTTTGTGCTTGCAAAAGTCTGGATATCTGTCAATTGCAAAATTGTAATCACATAGGTTGTGCAATTGCTGATAAGCTGAAAGAAAAATACATTTAAAGTGAATCATAAGTACTTAAATGCCAAAAGTTAATTTAAAATGTGTGTAAATTGCGCGTACCACAAGTAGTAATGATCGCTTAAACGTGAAGACATTACTAAATTGGAAGTGAAACGGAATCTTGGTCATCACACTGACAAGTATTTCTCTCTGAAAATCCATCAATCATAGAAAGCATAAAATTTGTTTTTGCACGTGAACAACAAGAAGCCAGCAACAATGTTGTGTGATTCTACTACCTCTACGTCAAACTTCCATGAAGACAAGTTAGTATTCATGATGAGTTTCAAAACTACATCTTTTTCTTTGACCATGTTTTCTGTCACTTTGGCAAACGCTAAAAATAAGACTTCAAGTAGTATCCAAATGAACATCAACGTTGCGACGAGTAGGATTGGTACTTGACCTCTGATTAAATTCAAAAGCAGTATCCAATTTGTGACGGTGCCGGAAAAGAAAAATCCAGTAAGAACGAGTTGATTGAAGCTAACCGTCTTCCCCAGCAGCTTTACCTGCTTACGAATCTGGTAAATTAATTGAGCGACACCTTTCATAGGAAAATCATTATTAGATTTGCGAATAAAAATGCTTTCGCGTTGATTGTCAGTTGACCACATCGTCAATTCCGCTTTAATTTGGCGAAATGACTCCACCACCGCTTGCATTCCCACTGCAAGCCGAATCTGATCTTGACCAACATACAACATGGAAATTGGTGAATATATCGTGTATATCCAAGCTTGTTCTCTGTCAACTGCAGGACAGTTACCATGGAAATCGAATAGACACTTCCGTAAAAGAAAAAGCATCCATGGAACATGACTAAAGTAAATGGACAGCGAAATTTTAACTAGTTTCTTCGAGAGGGCATTCACTCTGCTGAAATCCACAGAGAGTCCATCGCCATAGTAATTTGGAAATACTTTTAGAAACATTTCAAAATAGGACTCCCAATTTTTTACCAGAACGTCAAATTTTGGTGTTGCTGGAATACTTGCTACAGCCATAACTGTGGCGGTGGAAAAGTACAGAAGCGGGTAAGCCGACATAAATACCCCTACCGCGGGTGAAATTTCCCTGTTAAATTGGAAAATTTAGCAAACAAATTATTCCTGAAAAGAGGATCATATGCACCTTGTAGGATTGTTTGTTTAATATGTTCTACTATAGTCGTACGTTTCCAGCACTTCAAAAATGTTCTGTAGGTGATACTCTCCCTGCACAATCCTAACTGCTATGAGTACGTTGCCGGATGTATAGAGTAGTTGTCCCAATATTGATAAAATGGTTAGCCATGATTTCCATCGAAAACTAAATTTGTAATGCACACTCCGGTCATGCTTGACTTTTTCGAAGTGTAGCGGTGTGGTACAGAGACACCGTAAAATTGAGAAAGGTCGATAAAATGCTTGGGTGAGATTCCAAAGGACTTCACTTTCACTTGAATCAATCTCAATTTCAGCTTTAGAGACTTTTCCACTAAAAATCATTTTTGGGTATCTGAACTGGACATTTTACCGTCTGCCAAATATTCTGAAAATGCGGATCAAAATCCCTGACTTATTACAGGATTGCGGGTTAATTATATAATAAAATTTCCGAAATGTTCTTGCCACACTAGATTGATGTTTGACATTTGGAGTACTATTACTTATCAGCAGCAGAGATCGTTATTAATGCATTCCAGAAAATGCACGGCATCAGTATGAAACGAAAAGCAGGAGTGGTAATAAAGTAAAAAATGATGCATATAGTTTACTACAAAAGGTAAATATGTTTACTTTGTACGAAAGGAGAACAATAATGTTAATAAAGTTTGTGATTAGATTCGGAAAGAATGAAATGTTTTCAAATTGGTTCAAATTCAAAAATGGTACGGATTGTTTTCCTGGTAGTATCGAAGTTGAAAGATGTAATTCGGAAAAATTTAAAGATTCGATCAAATGGAAGGCGTGTAATATTTGGAATGAGTATTTACGGCAATGTAAAGATGTTGATGAAATTAATTGTAGTCTTTTTCTGAAATTAGTAGAATCATTTATTATTGAAAAACGAAAAAACTCGTATATATATTACTAAATGTAAATTGGATGTTAATGTTGTTGAATATGGTATGAATATTGTATCTTGTCTAACTCTTTTTGGAACACATTGTTAGGTTCTTCGTCGTTTTATGACTGTTAAAACAATTTGCTTGCTCCATTCAGTGGTCTTGTAAACTGAAGTCAGATTATTCTAATGAATAAAGTTGAATTGAATTGAAGTATAAGTAGACCATAAACTCCACTTTAGACAGCTCTTTTGTTACATGATTTATGCTGGCATGTAAAGCACAACTACTCGACATTGCGCAAAGTACACATTATTAGGAAGTTACGTACTTACAATTAGAACCACTTAAGCAAATTACGTTCGTTTCTCTTTGTTCTTCCCTTCTTATGTAATGTTTGAATATACTTAACTCTATCATTTCTTGAAAATGCTTGCTCCGTCTGTCTGTCCCTTAACTTGCACTTTTCATTACGCCGGCACTGACGTTCAGGGTGCAAATATTACGAAGGCAAGATTAAGTTTCCAAACGCAAACTTATTGCCGTAACGATTTTGATGTATGCAATGATATAAGATGTAAAATGTGTATACTCACTGATGCTTTATTCACACAAACGACGATCAGTAGGAACAAAGCTCAAGGCTGGGTACTCGGAAAAAAGTATCATCACTCCACCCCCATTTGCCTTAATCTGCCTACTTATGTACTCTTCCGTACTTATGTATTCTGTTTTAAGAATGAGGAATGTAGCTGATTCAACTTTTATATTATTTTTATTTTATTGACATTGCTAACACCAGAACGGCACCTGTTGTCGTTTTAAGAAGCATTGGAGACAGATTACGGTAATTGAGAAATTATTGTCCAGACATGCCAAATACTAAAAAATATTGTTACATAGAAGTATGGGGCGATCCATAAAATACGTAACGCAGTAGGATGGGTGTATGGGGTACGCCGCAGCGTTACGGTGGCGTACGGGGATGGGGGTATGGGGTAAGTCGGAGTGTTACGTAACGCACAAAATTTCAACAATTTTAAATGCATACAAATTAGTATATATAAAAATTCGGCGTATGCCACTGTCAATGCACATACATAAACATTAGTACAATCAGCGCTGCTTCGTGGTCTCTGGTACTCGCTGTTATGGCTGCTTTAGTACTACTAAATTAGTAGTCCATTTACGTAATTGTTTTAACACAATTCCGGAAGTGCAAATCAAAGGAGTTTAAACCACGGCAAAAATGTACACCAACTTGAAAACCAGCACACTAGCTCACCTCAAATCCAACCACGTCACTTGTGAAACGAATGTTTCAATGATTTGGAATTAGTTGAAATAGAATGCAAATTTCCTGTAAATATCTCCGAATAAATCGAAAACTGGAAACTGAACGCATGGAAATTGCGCAAAACGTTAAATAAACGAACGAAATGATCAAACCACAACTTATTTATATTTAAAAGAATATTCACAAAAAATTATGCTGCAATTTTGTCTAATCGCACATTTATCAAGCCCAATAAATAAAAATTCCATCGGTGCCGATGAGGGCACCTTCTACAAGCAAACGTTAATAAACCCGTCAAGCCAAGATGTATGAAAGTGGCGGAGCAACACATTTCCAGCGTGTCTCTCACATTGCCCCATTTTGAGATTCTAAAGGTCACAATTGGAAGAAGTGAATAGTGGCAACCATTATCAGTGATGTATTGAAAGACCAGAAATCATTTCCCGCGCGTGTCTCACATTGCCCCGATAGAATTTGAAATCGGCCGTTTTCTCGGAAACGGTTAGGAATTTTCAAAAACCAACACGGGATACTTGCTTCTCGTCGAAAGCGGGATATAAATCATGTGTCATGTGCACGTCTTGTCATTTGAAATTTTCGAAAGTCTAACGGTTTGAAACGGTTACCGTTGACATAGGACTTTCAAAATACACGCGTGCACGACGTCGAATGATGAGCAGTCGTTTACCGAAAACGGAATTTGAAAAGGTCTAACCGTTTTCGAGATATCGCGTGCACAGACAAACAGACAGACGGACACACTGAAGTTATAAAGTGGCTCCGCCACTTAATAAATGAAGGAACAATCAAAAGAACTTCATTTTGAAAAGTGGGACTTTCACTTTGGATATCTACACCAGCCCTTGCAATATTTGAGTACTGTTTCATGTTTCTTAGAAAATGTTAAAAAGTTTCTAACAATGAGTATGGAACACCGACGACAGTCTGTGCCACTGCATATTTTATGCATGAAGACGAATTGAATTCACGGTAATTCAACAATATGTTAAAATTAAACATTTACATAATTGAGTGAACAAGCCATGGGATGATTCATAAACTCAGCAGCGGCATTCATACACTAAATTATTTGAATGTTTTGTATGCGATATATTTTTACAACTTAATGTTATAAAAATTACGCCAAGACTTTTGTCACATGTGCTTGCACATTTATATGTACCTATATGTATATGGACTGAAATGCGTTACGTTACGGTAAGGGGTGTATGGTCTCAGACGGCCGTTACGGTTGCGTTACGGTAAGGGTCTATGGGTCCAAAAATCCGTTTTTTTGCGTTACGTATTTTATGGATCGCCCCTATGATGTAATCTAGAGTGGTTTCAAGCATATTAAAATTCGTCGCATTGTAATCGTAAGATCGTAACCAGTTCAAATTGGTAAGTGTTACCAAATAATAAAACACAATGGAATCACTCTATGTATTGTGTTTTGTGTTCAGTGGAAAATCGTCAAATTACACAGTGTGGTAAGTGGGAAGTAAATAGCGTGAATGTAAGGACTCTTAATAATATTCTTGGTTCATGGTATGGTTTGTAAACTTAAAATATGACTGACACTAATGACACGAATCGATACTTTTGATAATGATATTCTGATTAAGTGATAGTCAAAACATTTCAATATTACTGGATATATATTAGATGGAAGCGCGAAGACAATTAGGGAGGTTTGCTAAAGTTAAAATAATATGTTACTTCAAAATATCTCCAGCCAATACACGAATATTTGAACTTACCATCCCGGTTGTAACGACAGAGTATAAGTACATATATGCACATTGACGTCCATTCATCCATGTTTAGATCTGAAAAACCCGATTGCTTTGGAAACTTGAAGTGTTGTGAACAATGCATCATGTACATATAATCTAGGACTGGTCGCTGTATTAGGTACAGTTTTAACTATCGCATTACGACTAAAACATCTTTACCAGCTAGCTGATGAAGCTTTCAAATATTACTTGTAAATCGTAAATAAATGGACGACTAAATCAATGCCATTCACTCTATTTTATTAACGTAATAATAACAGGTTTAGTACCTACATCAACATGATAATTTATACTACGTACAATTTGTGCTTTTTAAAATCTCACTCACACTTTCCAAATTAGCGTGTAATATTATTATTATTATTATTTATTCAAAAACTCTGAATGATTGTTACAAACAATATACCTAGGTATTTACGTACCTCAAAAGGATGTTCGCATTAATCCCCCTTCAACTACTACTGTCTAATTACGATATTATTTGATCGATGTTTGACTCTGGCGTGTTGGCTAAATTTCGAATGAGCGCCACATACCTATCAATTCCATGAAGAAACTCAACCTCATTAATAAATTCATTGTCCATGTGTCCTGTGGGCGTTGTATTAATGAATGGACCAAGGCCGAAAACTGGTATGCCAATATTTCTTAAAAAGCGACCATCGGTAGCTCCGCTGGAAATGGCAGCTTCACAAGTAACGTTTCTGCGAATGAAATTCAGATGCAGTCAGTTAATTTTTTGTAAGTGTTTTACTTAACATAGTAAAGCATATCTTGAGTCCATACAATTCTCTGCATGTGTTCTGTACAACGGTCCACCAAATGTTAGAATCGTTAGTGACGGTCTCGCCAAACTCCATGTTTTTCCCAATGTAGCTAATAGTTACTTGATTGTTTGGATCGTCCTGGGATCCAAGTCGAGCATCTTCTAGCACGTCCAGAAGCATATTTTCTACATCCGTAAAGTTCCAATCAGGATTAATTCGAACGCGCATGTCGAACGCAGCCCATACCTCGTTCGGAATGATGTTCTCAGCAAGCCCACCTCCTAGCTGGACCAGGTTGAGAACTGTTAGTTGATCAACCGTCACGTTCGGATTTTCCAGCTGCTTAAATTGCTCCTCACGGAATTGCAATAGTTTGTCGATAACCACTTGAAGACGTTGCCCTGCAGTGAATTCAGGTAATGTTGATCCGTGACCTGCTGCACCCCTCGCAGAAATATTAAATTCTGTGCCAAAAATATACGTATTCAATGTAGAATTTGTTTATGAATGAAATCCATCAATTAAAAATTGTTGTATATCTTTAACAACTTCTTACGCCATGCTGACTTCTCCGCATACCGGACAGCAATCTTATCCCCCGCATTAACACCGCCTTCGTCTATATCTATGCCCACATTTAAACTTTGAAATTCGGGTGTCAACAAAAATGGCCTAATCCCCCGGCGGCCCCCTTTTTCTTCATCTGGCATGACGGCAATATGAATTGTTCTCAAAGGCTGGAATCCTTCTTGCTTTAACCTTCGAATAGCTTCTAGTGTTCCTACAGTGGCAGCTTTCATATCAGCCGTTCCCCTTGCAATGATATTACCTTGAGGGTCTTTATACGCTTCAAATGGAGGGTGTTCCCATTTTTCAGGATCAGCAGCTACGACATCCATATGACTGTCAAAAAGAACCGATTTCAGTGTAGGGCTACTTCCATTCCAGGTCATCCACAAGGCAAAGTCGGCGTTGTCCCCGAGGTCCAGTAAATGGAAATCTAGCTCCAGTTGGTCAGCTTCAATCTTTAGCCACTCAACAGCTTTCTCTGTTAATTTGTGATGTAACGAAAAATTGAAAAATATTATTTCATGAAAAAATTTGACAGAATCATGCACGAGTCGGATGACGTAATAGTATGTAAGAGAAACTAACGGTATCCTGGTTCTGGGTTTGGATGAACTGTTGGAATTCTTAGGTAATCCCTTAATTTTGTTACGGCCGGATCCTCCTGTAAAGCGAACCCATTGCAAATAAACGCAAATAGGGTAACTGTGTGGGCAACTATAAAGGAAGAATACATGATTTTGAGTAAGATTGCTAATTTCTTTAGGGCTAAAATTAGGATATGCATAAGGTGGCCAGCAGCCTGCGCTCATACAAAACTAAATGATCGATTAAAGCAAATGTTCTCGCATTTTATAATTTGCACTGTTCCAAAGTTGAAAAATTTCATCAAGTTCCATAAAATTAACTCTCTTGGATCTCCTGGAACTAAATCCAAGTACTTGATAACAATATTTAGTATCTTGTTTCATGTTTAGCAATTTACAGGCGCTTAATCCGTAAACAATAGCAATATATAAATCAAACTGAGTCAGAATATTTGTTTACGCATGGAGTTTGTTCGCCTTGTAAGCAGTGAACCATTTACACAGATTTATTTAGTAACAATTGTAACTTTTATATGCTTTGTGAACTGATTTATCTGTTATGTGCTTCATAATTATATATTGAATAAGTGTTTGAAGTCGATATGGTTTAGCATGACAGTATACATTAGATTTTTTTCACATTATATAATTTATGTATTTATGTAATTTGTGTGTGTATTTGTAATGCATTGGGTTTTATTGCCGACTCGTTATTCGTTTGTGTTTAAGTTACACCATTATTAAAATGCAGTGGTAACTCAATTATAAGATTAAATTACGCTAAAGCTGTTAATCCGACCGCTCATAAGTGTAATGAAGCGTAGTTGAAATTCACAAATCCATTCACGTGAACTATTGGTCACATGTAACGAAAGCTAACAAGATAAGCTTATTCCGAATATTTGATACCAATTGTTATCAGCCATATTTTAAATATATCCAGACATTTTTATTGGTGTTGTGACAAAAAACCTGTTAATAGTAAACTGATGGAAATAAATGCAGAATACAGACATACAGATGATATATATAAAAGCAAAGCCGGGCATCATTACCCATTACATGGGTGCCATGTATGTAATGTATATCAGATGTGCATCAAAGGTATGTCACTGAACTTATATGATCTTATGTTGTCAAAATTAGTCTGCCTTGCATTAAAATTACAACACATCTTGATAATGTTAGGTTACATTATGCTGAATTAGGTCAGGATGTTGGTGAGGTTGGAGTAGGCAAGGTTAAATAATGAAACCCTGACATCATTAGAATATTTAATTATGTACATGTGAGTTTAAAATTTTATTCTTGGCATTGTCTACAGGAGACATGTAGCATTATTATGACACCTCACATTCTATAGAAAAGTAAGTCTATGAAATTGTCGGAGTGAATCAGTTGAATATTAACAGCCTTTTCTCCTAAAGAATGGAACCCGGATCGAAAAGCAACTAAAAGATTCCACGCCGTTTGAAACTAAAGTTTACACGAATTTATGGCCAACTGCTAGAAGTATGAAGCTAGACCACGTATTGCAATGTACGAACTGATGGTCGGACGGGCCTGATGCAATAAAATCAGTAGCAGCAAATGCATACTTCTCACTTTTTTAATAACTGTGCTTGACTGTTCCACTTCCTATTGCACTTTCCTAAGCAAAGCAGCAGCAACAAGCAGTGGCGGCTACTCAATAATCTTAAAGTAGCAAAGGGTCGTTTCTCCTCATAAATACTTTTTACGTTTACTAGAAAAAAATCTGATAGTCGTCTAGAATATTTAGGTTAATGTTATATGCAATCCATTCCCTGAAAGGTGTGGGCAGATAATAAGAAACAACATCATTGTATAACTATTGTCTTTTATGTTGGACTGACAAAGATTTTAAAATGTGCTTATAAGTATCTGGGTGCAAGTGCCATATCCGATGAATAAGGCGTAAACAGTATCATGAAAGTCATGTTTAAAAGTAAGATCACTTCGGAAGCATGGAAATGACAAGTAACTAAAAATCCATCGATTTAGAGTTCACTAAACTACCGAATTGTAGATTTGTATAGAAGTACCCCGCTTTTTTGGTGATCAAAAATTATTAAAAGTCTAATTTATCCTCAATTTGAAACAAGAAATTGTTCTTTCATAAATTTTTCATTTCCCATTATAAATTATGCATAGGTAGATTTCCTGGGTATCTCAAATTCAATTTTTATTAAATGCTGTAACAAATCTCACGGATGGGTATGACATGTTATACATGAAGCACTCGTCCAATTCATTTCCATTTGAGAAAAAAGGTCAATATCGAATGAGGGCACATTCCCCTAAGTAATAATAAAGAATTTCCGAAAAGCATGTTGTTTTCCAAATGAAAGCATGGAGAGTCACTCAAACATGCGGTCTTTATTTCCCTCTTGTCATTGTAAGCTGCTAATAGCACTCATTTCATAAATGTTGCATCTATACACAAGAAAGCAAGAACATTCTTAGTACGCTCATATTCTTTCCCCTCCATTCTTTGCGTCTTTTCATTTGCATCTCATCTTCCACTGCCGTCGTCACACCGCAAGGAGCAGTGCTCAAAGTTTAAGCCCCAAACAAACATTTTTGAAGATTGAAAACGTCGTTTAACAAGACCATAATATATTATAGTTTTGGTACTTTTACAAGACCTCACGGTGTTGATTGAAAGGACTTGAGCCTCTAAATTTTCTAAATGGTTGATAGACAGAAGTAATGATTAATAATTCTTGAAAGAACAGAGACGAGTCTGGTTAGTGAGTTCTAAACATGCTATGCTAATTCTGAATGGAGTTAATTTTAAATTGTTTTAACAATTTAAAAAGTAAGATACGCAGGTAAACTAGTTGGCCAACTTGGCTACTTATTTTGTATTTATATGGCATGGTTTGTTGGAGTTTGGAGTAATAGCAAGTGTTGTTATTACCGTAAAGCAAAGTGGAAAATTTATCACGTAAGTAGAAAGTAAGAATCTATGATCCTGTGTGTAAAATCATGATATGTATTTGGGAATCCTCTTTTTTATTGTTGAATAATATTGCGTTACCTTCATCCTTCATCCCCTGTGATTCCACAACGACGCAGAGCATACTTTGATATATGTATCTCTCGCGCAGTTTTTTATTTTACCCATTAAAACCTATTAACATTAACAGTAAGCAGAACATCAACCACTTAGTGTTTTTCTTTGTTGGTCTTGTTGGTATGCATGCTCGACAAACTCATTCCAAGTATTCCAGCAACAACCACAAAAAAGGGACTCGTCCATTTTGAGTTTTACAAATTGTATAAAGTCAAGACATGATGCATCTATTAAGGCAGCTCCTATCCTCTGACTGACCAATTCTTTTACTTCTGTTGTCTTTTTAGATTCTTTCAGTTCTTCTTGTCGGCGGTATGACTACTGACTACTTATTACATTGTACATGTACCCATGCACATGAAAAGAAGAAAGGAACAGTGAACAAAACATGAAAAGTATATAGACCCAAGACAAGACAAAACGCAGTCATTCAATTCTCCTTTCAGTTTCTTGGTGGTAGTAAATTCTGTTCAGTTGTAAGAACAATTCAAATAAAAAAGGGGGTGAAGGTGAATGTAACACAATAACTTTCGAAACCGAATGACTTCCTTGAGTGGGATCACAATGCATATTTCTCTGGTAGGAACATCACTTTCCTCAGGAAATTTAATGGCCGTTGCTTGTGGACGACCCCACAAATCAAATCACCGTTCTCCCTAGCTCTCTAGCAGCTCCGCTGTTCCTTACTTGTGGCAATAAAAATACCCCTACAAACAAAGATGCTCTCTTCACTCATATACTTACCTCATCTTCATCTCTGCACAGCCGACTGCTTTCAAATTCATGGTATAACTTAGCATCTCTTCATCTCTGCCTCTTTCCAAAATATTCTAGTTGTCTTTTCAGTTCATTCCCAGCAGTCTCTCTATCAACAACAACAATACCTCACTCACTCAGATCATCGTATTTTTTGCCATTGTTGTAAGCATAAGAAATTCGTCGTTGTTTGCATTTGAATTGAAAGCTATCGAAGAAAATCAATATTGTACTATGCAACGAAAAGGAACATATAGCTGAACAATTTTTGGATAAGTGTGTCATGTGCAAAGTTGTGACAAAGTGCCTTAAAAGTGAGGAGAGGGTGGAGGTAAGCGAACGTTTTAAAGCATCTTTGCCATTAGCCAGTTGATAAAGCTATTGTCATGATGTAGTTCTCCATTCATCGATTCGTTCCGGGAGGATTCCAGAAACAAGCATCATCAAGGTAACTTTATGTGCTGGAAGTAAAAACTACTATTTATTATCCCTCCCCTACATTTTACTTATTCAATTCTCAAGTTTGTTTCCTTTCAGCGCAGGTTCTTTTACGATACTTATAATTATCCTCATATAAACCGACTGGATCGATTTTTTAAAATTTGGATATCTATTCAGGTTCCTTGATTAAAAAGAACGGTCAAGTTTGATTATGGAGCTAATGGGTCAGCTCACAATTTAGAATGATGATAGGGAAAGTGAAAAATGTGGTAGTACTTGGTAGTCATATTGCTTCATCATCGTTTTCCCTTCTTACAGTTGAGTTGAGTTGGTTGCAAGAATAATTTCTTTCAAGGCGATGTCACAATTGTTATTGTTTGCGCATGCAGTGAATATTACTTTTAGACCCGGTACCCATGTGCCACGAAGGTGAAGAAGGACGCGACGCGGTTTTTATCAAAGAAATGGAAATAATATACATAGGTAGTACTAATTTCATTGCTATATCAAACTAGAGTAGATGATCAATTGTCATATCGCAAAATTAGACAAGTGTGATTTCCAATTGACTGAATCTGTCAGATGAGATAATTAGATTGGCATCTCATGGCAAATGTTTGTAGGTATATTAAATTTGACTGATTAGGATATCCACTAACCGTTTGAGACCGAAATCGAATTTAGCCGAACTATTACATGTGCGATCATGTATCAGTATTTGAAATTTTATAGCCGTATAGCAGTTTGAAGTGTCCAGAGCCCAACCTTGCGTCCCGATTTATAAATACATGTAAAATTTTGTAGCAAACCCGATAATGGTATATATATTCCCTTGTTAAAAGTGAACCACTCGGAAACTCGGAATATTTTTTATCTTTGCTTCATTACCGTCTCCATTTTTCTAAAAATCCTTACACTATTCCCGACAACGTAAGTAACACTTTGTTTACGTTTCTAAAAATATATTTAGGCTGCCGGACTATCGCTTCGAGTATTTATGGTGTGGAAACGTTATGAAGTAACGATTTACATTAAGCCTGTCAAACTTTTAACGTGGGGAATAATGAGACATTCAATTTCAACGAAAAGATTTATAGTATCACGAATAAGAAAACCTCTTCGGGGGGAGTGCACGACGTGAGGAATTGCTTAGAATTGTGATGTGCTTAGAATTCTAGCAGCGTTTGTAAACTCTTTGTTGTTCCTAAAGTTGCGACAATTCAACCCGACGTGCATGTGATTTTTTCACACAATCATTTTTGTGTTTGCATAGAGAAAACATCTTTAGCTTGGTTTTCTGCTAAAACAAAATAAAGTTTACGAGAACAAGTGAAGAGCAAGTGCACTTTGGTGCACCAGCATAAACATTTGATGCAATATAAACAAAAGCCGAAGGGAGTGTCAGGATACATCCATTTTAAAAGAAAACATTCCTATTCACTTTTCGTGTCCTATTCACTCGTTGTAGCCTGTTTTGTGCATTACGTTTATGTAGTTTTAATGTAAACAAGATTTTCCAGGAGAAACTGGTTACTGTCCCTGCCCTCCTTCATGATTCTGGAAAAATAATGTGTTTTTGAGGATATAAGATTCCCATTCTAAATGATTCTCAAAAATGAGTATCTACTTATTTGTAAATATTATGTAGTTTTGCATGTACTCGTTAGAAAGGAATTGTACAAACAAATGATCATAATCATGAGCACACAAACTCTACTAGAGGAATGTAAACCGTAAAATGCAACTACCGAAAGTATATGATAATATGTTGAAAGAAACGGCGTTCGTAACGATATGTAATATGTAACCATTAAACCGTTATATCGGTCAAGTGTTACTTTGAAATTCAGCGATCATATTCAGTTTTGTTTCGGTGAGTAATGCCGTGTGATGTCCCACATGTCATATAACCACTTACTTGAAATTTGAATTCGCCGTACTATTCATTAAATAGCATTTCGGAATTGCACTACCAAAATGATTTACTCGTGGAAATAAATTGTTATTTCACGTTGTTTGTAAAGTTGTAATGTAATGTTTTTAATAGTTTTAACTGAGCTGAGATTATGGGTACTCAATGAAAAAATCAGATTCCTAAAATTCAAACCCGTTTTCCAGTGATCGTTGCGATAGGTAGGCGTAGATACATACTTACAGAAATCGAACCAACTACCTACAAAGATAAACTGATAATTTGGTAATAAATAAAGCAATACTCATTTAATATTCTTAGCGTAAAGTAAGCAACTAATGCAAGACATACAACAAACTTGATTACTTTAAATACTTTCAAAACGACCGATCGCGAATGCAGTTCATATTCTCTTCAGGTAAACTGAAGACGGATTAGAATTTCATTAAATAGGTGAAGAATATTGCGTGCAAATTAAATTGACCTCAGACCGATCGACAATTTTCCAATTTCCCATCCATTTTGATCGTTCCGTTTATTATTCATATAAATATTATAATCACAGTCATGATGAGAGTCTTGCTCCATTGTATTTTATTGATGGCAAAACTTGGACCCACTGCTGGCTGGCTAACTCGTTAAACACTCGAGGGCAATTACAATACAATTTTACTATGCAGAATATCTTGTCGAGTAAAAAGCAAATGACAATAATGATAGTATTGAAATGTACATTATATTTCGTTGTTTTTATTTTGTATACATATATAATAACGCATAACTTTCATTATACATTTTCTTGTGTAAAAAATCTAGTCATGATGAGAATGGGATATTACACGTATTCACATACTATGAACATGTGAAGTTAATGTACAATTATCTGAAACATGAACATGACACAAGCATTAGGTCAGGGAGAACAAGAGAGCGAGAGAGAGAGAGGTGAGATAAGGAATTAATTCTTTTTCAAATGAAAATAAATTTAATTCGATACGCACTGCCACAAACAAAAATAAAAGCCAAAGGTTCTATACAAACAACGCAAGTCAGACGAGAGAACGGGGGGAGGGAACTGGAATTTTGAAAGGCAACAATATGTTTTATGTTTCTTCGTCATTATGTGTCAAAATCAGTGAAGTCAAGTGCATGCACATTATTACATGCACAGTCTGACTCCATGCCAACAGAGAAGATGGGACACACACATGCAAGCTGGGTCCATGTCACGTGTAAAGAAAATTAACCCGGCAAGCCAACATGTAAAAAAGTAGCGAAAGCGAGGAAATCTTCTCATTTGGTCGTCTTTTAGTTATGGTAGATCTATGGATGTATTTGGAAAGTTAAGTTGAGTAATCATATGGTAAAATCCTTTACTATAAATGGTCATTTAAAAAATTCTATATAAGAATCCACATTAAAAAGTCTTCACAATCGTGCATTTATGGTCTACTGTTCGGCAGTGACAATTTCCGTGAAACGTGGAGTTGGTCAATAGGTACTTTTATTGGTCGTAACCTGTTGACTATCAACCTTTGTAGAAAATGGCTGCTGTCTGACAACATGCAAGAAATGCTTCGTGATAGACCGACAGCATGAAATCAATAAATACCTAGCTTCAGTAGTCGTTTTTTACTTGAATCTTGGGTTTTCGGCTCTATAACTTTCGCTATGACTTCAAAAATGCTTTCGTGAAACCTGATCTCCTCCTCAATATCATGAAATCTCGAATATAAAGAGTCCTTGAACATTAAAACGCACTTGATATATAAATCATGATCGTTATACCGCTTGAATGAAGAAGTCTACTTGAATGACGGATATGAAAGTACTTTCAATGTTTGCTTAGTGAGTGTGCACTTAATTCCTTCGGTGGCATTATCACGATAAGAATGACGAGTCGTCATTGCCGATCATAAACCATAATCATTATAAACAACTTTGTAGCATCATATTAGCCAGTATCATATTTTAATGGAAGAGCTAATTAAACAAAAATTATTATAACATGCTTCAGCACAGGAGCACTTTTAATCCTGGGCAACGCCAACTCTCAACTACGGAGAGGTGACTGAGGTGACAACCACGGAACTGACGCATGTGAATTTGATGCGAATTTCAAAGTTTCAACGCATATCTCATTGCGTTGAAACCCCATTGGTCATATCTACCCCGAAATGATTATTGTAGGACGAAAAATGATTTGCCAGTGATTTATCCGTAATTCAATTTCCACACATAGTTTACCTTTTTATATTAAGGCTATTTCTGTTAAAATGAATTTACTTACTCAAGTACCGACCATTTAATTTCTTGAACGTGCGAACGAAATTCAATTTCATGAGGAAAAGTTCGACTTTCTGACACCACTATCTTAGTAAAAATTAAGACATTTTTTATCTTTTGAATTATGAAAAAGAAATTATTCTCTAAAAATCCCTAGTAGAATTTTGATACTAGACTGATTATACACCACTATATTAGCTAATTGTTGCCCATAAAAGGAAGCATTTTATTTCTATTGGGCAAACGTGAAGAGCTAAACCAGAATTTCATCATCCATTTTTCAAATCCATTCTTCTTCATAGTGCGTAAAGGATAGCAGTAAATTTCCATACCTCTGTACTTGTACAAAGTGTCTATATTCTTTATATTATTATTTTTTCTGTCCTTCTTTGTAGAATTATGATGAGAGGTAAATAAAATTGCAACACCATTTAAGGTTTAAAAATCCCGTCCGTGATGCGATATTTCTTTTATATGCGTGAAGGTGCTTATGAATCAGCAAAACAGCGTTTCAATTAGACACCTATGCATGTCACTCTTCCCCGGAAAGCTGTTGGTACTAAAGACGATACCGGAATGAGACGTAGAAACAAAAATGTTTCGTCAGACAGGTTGCGCTTCAGCAAATATGCCGAGCATGTTGCATTAAAATGTTTCTAACCCCATTTTTTATCACACTGTCATATTTATGACAGAGTAATGTAATGCTAATGGGATGATACCACTATACCTCATAATTCACTAAATGCAACCTAAACTACACAGATAAACGTCTCATTAACATCACGAATCATATACGAATCACATACATGTAAATACGGGACACGGGATGAAATATCGTCGTTTTGAAGGGGCATTACACAAAGTTGTAAAGCGTGAGAATATTGAAGTATAATTCGGGTGGGTGGTTGGTGGGAACATTGTCTCGACGATCACTTCTTTCTCCTGAAATTATTGAACTTTCATTGCTTGCTTCTGCATTTGCCGCACCTACTGTTTTGTGTCCCCTCATCTAATGAATTATCCCAATAATAAACAACGATGATCACGATGTTGAAAAAGATGAGGTCCCGGTGGGTGATGCAGGAAGACGAACTGTTTTATTGTTCTTATTGTTTCTGTTTTTTCGATCCCCCTCCCATGTTTATCCTCACCAACATTGGTGATCCACGATCTATTATCTCATTATCTACGGTTTTTGTTTATAGGGATGGGTGCATAGTAATTTTCGACGCAGGGGGTAGGGAGTCCATTGTTTCGTACCTTCATCAGATCGATTCTGAAAAATTGACGTTTGGCTTTATATTTGTTGCAACAATAACAGGGTTTTATATAAACAAAATTGCTTAATAACTTACTGTTGTATCTGCATGCTCAAGTATTTAAAACCTTTAGAATTTTTCACATGAAAGTAACAACCCTTTTGTAAAACAAATACCTACACGAGATGCAGTACAACTTACAGATTATCATAATGGATTTTTATTTTATGTATTTACATACATCGCATTATAAAGCGGTGTAAGTAGACTCTATTTTATTTGGACTCTGGGTTTTCTTTGTCTAGCCCCCACATATTTCATACATGCTCTGAACATTGCATTCACATTCTGGGCTGTCTGTTGTACAAAAAGTGAGAAGAACATGATGTTGCAGTTCATCCTCCTGTAGTTATATTGTTCAGCATAACGTATAATATCATTATTATTATGCATAACAAATTCTCTAAATGTATAATATACCTCATTCTTTTTTTCTTTTGTTGCGTACCTATTTTACTCACCAGCAGCAGCACAGCTACCATTTTTGTGGCCGTGTATGATAAATGGATAAAAATGACACATAACGAAATGAATATACTTTCATAAAATGAATGGCAACGTTACCTACGTAGTGCTGTGTCGTTATTTTTAGCTGCTTTGTTTGTTTTGGAGTGGATGTTATGTGACTCATTGTCAATTATGTCAATACAATTTGTAACCGGGAAATGGAGCATCGATGTCGTTCTAGCACAGCAAAATGAGGACGCTGGAAGAGCCAACAGGATTCATGTTACAGGAATAGGGCGAGTAGTATATAACAGAATAGAATAATATAACAAACAAGATGATCCATGGGTATCAGTACCCACACATTGTCAGTATAAAGAGATGCGTAAAAATTCCAGTGTCGTCCTGAATTTTGTACACTACAAGAAAATTTATTGAATTAAGGACTCACTGTTGAAACTGCACTTTCGAACGTTTTAGAAAAATAGTATAGAAACACAGGTCTTTTGTTTAAATCATCTCGAACTCAGTTTTCGAATCCGAGTATTTCTTTATCATGTATCCATTGCCGCAGCCCCTTAAATAAATAATGTCGCAACATCATAATACCCTTGCACGTTGAAAGTATTTTTTTCTAATTTTTATATCATTATGTTTAAATATAATATATATATATAATTGCTGTTCAAGCGTATGGTAACACTGGCAATGACAAATGTAAATTAAATCAGATTGTGCAAACATACATAGAAGAGTTATGAGTGACACAGGTCCTATTTTTGCAAGTAGGAAATACTATTCGTTGTGTAAATTTGTTGCTGATAATGTTGTATTTTCATTCAAATGTACTAAAGTTAGGCATGCGCAACAGGAAGAAAAAAGCGGATAAGAGAATGAATGAATGCACATAGATAAGAAGGTAGACATTTACCATGACATCAGAATTACTATCATTTATTATGGAATTGGAGTGGAGATAAGCGCTGTTTAGTGTGCCAATGTTGTCAACTATTCTAATGTGCGAATTCAAATTTGCACATCAGTTCGTTTGTTGGAACATGTCGCACCATTCCAATAATTATAACCCTAGTCGGCTTCGAGAAAATGTTTATCTGTTTAGTAAAGTTTAAAAAATTAGGACAATCATTGTCTTTAATGTTTGATTTGCAAAACGTTTAAAGCAACTCCACCCTCCATAACCCGACTACATGGGCATATTTTACCAATCAAACTCAATTTTTAGGCTCTGGATTACATGTTGCACTTGGTGTTACAACTTTAATCGTTTCAGACTGTTCCACTGCTGTTGGTAGTTCATCGTTCGTTCTTACAAAAATAAGCCACACAAGTGATAGGCATGAGGAAGGAGACGCGCATCACATCACGCCCACATTATGCGCCTTAATTTGTACTTCTCTTCCATTTTCACCCACTAAGGGTTGACCCATTGGGCTCAAAATCGAATTTGCCTTTAAGGAAGCAACATGTTTGAACAATTTTCAAAAGTCGGTTTACGCAGACAGATTTACAAACAACGGATTGTTCAAAGGATCCCAACACTATTCTATAGCATATTTATAAACTAACTAAAAGAAACTAACTAATCGAAAGATGAGCATTTTACTGAGCGATTTATCTTTCTCTTTCGTTTTGCAGACAACTAAAAATGATAACAATGCTGAAACAGATGGAGGACTGATAACAGGAAGAAGGGAAAGATGGTTGGTGGGCATGCCGATGGACTGAAATGGAATGAAAGAGATATCAGATCAAAACACAACTTTGCATACTAAACTTCTTTTCACATTTCTACACCCATTCCACTGGAAGGACAAAAATAAAACAAATAATCCATCTACATACAACCAGTTACGCATTTTTGGGCTTGGCCAAAGAGTGGAAAAGACGAGCAAGAACAACGGATTGTATGAAAGCTTTTGGAAAAAGAAGGTCCATCGGTGATTTTGAATGAATTAGGGCAGGCATTATTCAACGTATATTTTTAGAAATAATGACATCACGGACAATGCAGGGACTTCTTATTTCTCCGTAGATATTTAGCAGAGACAAGGAAGGTGGGGCAGAGTTTTGTCAAAAACAAAGATCTCTTGTTTTGTGTGTGTGTGTATGTGTGTGCGTATAATATATACATACTTACTCATTATGCTATTCAAATACTTGAAAGAATGCTTTTTTGTGCTCCATGAAAGGAATAAAAAGGGCTACTAAAAGAGGAAGTGCAAGATACAATGTCTACGATTGAGTGCGGGTGGTAACATTTCAGTAACTGAGATATTTCCTATGATAAGTGTGCTTCCACATAAATAGCCACCGTTTATGTATAGTCATGCCGTGCCATAAACGAGCTAGGGATAGAGGCCTTCCTTTAATGGCGCAGATAGAAGATGCGTAGTGAATGAATCTACAATAACAGCGCTGGAAGAGCACTTTGCCACCCTCTTCGTTGTGAAGAAAAAAAGGTAGCAGGATGATCAGGAGGACACTGATGGTGCCATTCATGGGAAGAGGAAAAGTTGACATTAATACGGAGAACTGGCAAAATTCCTGTAACTTTTTGTGGTGTTTTATTTCTACGTGTGTTGTAAAATAGATGTGTGATGGTGCATTGTTGCAGCTTTCCCTAAGTCAGTGTTGGTAGAATATAATCAAAATGATAGCATTATCATTTCCGTCCTTGCAATCCTTGTCTTCAGAGAAAAAGTGGGCCACGTCTGATAGGAACACGAGGAATAGTTGCTGGGGCAAACGGCGAAAGGGACAAAGGAAGCAAATGTGTGTTTCTGTTCAGGTGACGTGTTTTTCTTCGCTTGCCCATTTCGTACTGGTACTTGTCTGCTGCTACGGACCAACTTGTGTTCAGTCAAGTAAGAAAATTAATCACCGCAGAGGTTAATATTATGATTATTTTAAGTTGAAGCAAGTGAGCATTCATTATATGTACTAACACTGAGTTTTTATGGCGTAGAATATTATGATGTTGACTCATCTACTTCCGATGAAGCTTTTCTCGTTAGCGGCCATCCACATTCTAATCATTACAGCTATTCGCTTCCTAATCATCCCCACTCTCAGTATCAGTATATTCCCAGTGGAAACTGGACGGAGGTGGGAGTTTCCCCACCTGTGCTGAATTTGGCGACCAAGGCTCACATCGAGGTGAACGCCACTTGTGGGGAACGCTCCTCAGAAACTTACTGCAAACTTGTGGAGCATGCCTACAGCAACAGGAGAAATAACGTGCGAACGTCACAATGCCAAGTTTGTGATGCCCACAGCTCGGTAAGCGTGCCTGCGAGGGAATGAGGCAGTATGCAAATGACTAACGTCATCAAATACGCCTACACTCCTCACAGGTTTTTTCTCTCGAGTCAATTAACATTTTAAAAAGGGTGAAAATATTGTGATACGATATGATCAGCATTTATGCTGGCAGTGTCGAAATATAGAGCTGATCTAATCGTCCCAGTCTCGCTAGATTGAAAAATCTTTTGCATTTTAGCCTTCGAGCTACTTCGTGTCAATTTCCTCCCATTTTGCTTCGTTTAAAAACTAGTGCAATTCACTCAAGTACGAGGGCTAATATTTTATCTACAATGATTAACTAAACTATTTAAAATAGAATGCGCATTAGCCGATCCATTGCAAATGCCCAGAATGCTTTGAACAGCGATGATTTTTTGTGAGTCAACTCTTGCACATAGGTATACTGAGCACGACCTTTTACAGATTGCCAATCTCATATGAATATGATTATGACGATGATGACGATTTCCTTGTGCTTTTCTAATGAATGCCAAAAGGGCTAATAATGAAATATTATGAATATAAATGAATAGATGCAAACTATGCATCTCCCCGTCATTATCATCAACTCATTTGAAATTCTACGCTGCGTGTATTTTTATGGCAATGTCCAATTTTCTGTCAGCAATCGACTACTTTTTTAACCTTTCGTGAGCTCCTGTGAAAATTTACAGCCTATATCCGTAAACGACTGTCTCATTAACTTTTCTTGTTCATTCTTTTGTGTTTCCCAAATGACGCCACTAGCTGGTTTATATATTAACTGTAGCCATTTATTATTATGCAAATTAACCTTTTTCGCGCGATGAACAAACCCTCAGTCATCATAATTCTCATCTCTATCTCGCAGGACAAAGGGAAAAAACACCCTATTCGCTACACAATTGACGGCTCCAATCGCTGGTGGCAAAGCCCCACTCTGCAAAACGGCCGTGCCTTCGAATGGGTCACCATTACCATCGATCTCAAGCAAATCTACCAAGTCGCATATATAATCATCAAATCAGCCATATCTCCGCGACCCGGAAACTGGATACTAGAGCGCAGTCTAGATGGGTATGTATATCTGCCATGGCAATACTACGCCATATCCGATGACGAATGTTGGTCACGCTACCGTCTCCGTGCAAAGCCCGGTAAACCGTCATATTCTTCTGATGAGGAAGTTATCTGCACATCGTACTACTCCCAAATAACTCCCTTTGAGGGTGGTGAAATACACACAAGTCTAGTAAATGGTCGCCCAGGTGCAGATGGTCCGTCTGAGCAACTTACCCGCTTTACCATGGCACGCTATGTTCGACTTCGCCTTCAAAAGATACGTACTCTCCATGGAGATCTTATGACAGGCACCCTTGGGAGCGGTGGACCTTTGGATAAGACTGTGCTTCGAAGATACTTTTATTCCATAAAGGACATTAGCATTGGAGGGCATTGCGTATGTTTTGGTCATGCCAATGAATGTGTGATGGACCACGAGTCCAGTAACGAGAAATGCATGTGCCAACACAATACTTGTGGGGACCGGTGTGACATTTGCTGTCCCCTCTACAATCAGTATCCATGGGGAGCGGGAAACTCGACGGATAGCGCGACCTGTCAGCAGTGTCAATGCCATGGTCACGCGGACGGTTGTGTATATGACGAGCAAATTCACGAGGAGCGCAGGTCTAAAAACATACACGGCGAGTATGATGGCGGGGGCGTTTGTTTGAATTGCAAGCACCATACGACAGGGATCAATTGCGACCTCTGCATAGAAGGATACTTCAGACCCAAGGGCGTCTCTCTGAACGATGCTGCACCATGTAAACAGTGTAACTGCCATCCAGAAGGTAGCACGGGGAAATGCATAAGAAACGAGGAGGAAGCCTTGAACTACGGGGGTGGTTTCCTTCCGGGGGACTGTATTTGCCGGGAAGGGTTCGAAGGTCGGAATTGTGATCGGTGTCAGATGGGCTATAAAAAATTTCCGCGTTGTAGCCCGTGCCCTTGTAATATTGCTGGTATAACAAATATGGACTGTGAGGGGGATTGTCAATGCAAGACAAGTGTGGAAGGAAGACTCTGTTCAGACTGTAAACCAGGTTTCTTTGATTTAAAAAAGGAGAATAAGGATGGCTGCACCCAGTGTTTTTGCCATGGTGTCAGCAACTCGTGCTCTTCATCAAACTTTTCAGTTGTGCAAGTACGCATGAAATTAATGTTAATTAATACCACCACCGGCATTCAATCAATAAAATAAAATGTGTGTATGAAATTGGAAATAGGTGACCGATGGACAAAATTGGTTCGTCACGGATCTCCACGGGACAAAAATCATCCCTGCTGTGCCTATTACGCCTCAAGAAGTTACCGAAGATGGTGAGCAACACGCGACCATGAAGAACAATAAAACCTATCAAATTGCAAATGAGGAATTTGCCCAGTACTCTGAGTATTATTGGACAACAATGCCTAATGTGTCTTCCGCGCAGCTGGTCAGGGGATCGGACGCCTCTCTTTCCAGATTATCTGGGAATAAGATTCATTCTTATGGACTCAATGTCACGTTTCGTGTGAGCTGGGTGCAGGCACGAGGCGACACAAGTGGACGGCCCATATCCAATTATGATTTGATTATACAGGTCAGAGAACAATATTAATATTAAACTATCATTTAATTGATCGTTACAAATAGCACTGAAATGTCATAAAACTTGTGCCGTTAACGAATTTGGATTTCTTTACAGGGTGTCACTGTAATGCTCGGGTTTAGCTACTCCATCCATGAAGGAAATAATGCAACCATATCAGCGGTATTAACTGAAGGAAACTGTATGGTTTTACCAGATGTCGACAATAACATTGCCAAGATTCAAGAAAAGGTTATCCTGACAACCAGTACTTTTGGAGGTTATAGAAAACCCGGAGTGCCATGTACAAGATATGATGTAATGGAAGTTCTGAGTGACGTTAGGAGGCTGCTCTTTCGCGCAAAATATCACACAGATCAGATTGAAGGTGTAATGCACTGGGCCCACATGGAGATTGCATTGGTAAATGATATCAATCATGGTGCTACTAGTGGTGGTGGAGGAGGAGAACCAAGATCGGTTGCTGAAATTAGAGCAACTTCTGTGGAAGTTTGTCAATGTCCCAAAGGTTACATGGGAACTTCATGCGAGCAGTGCAGCTATGGCTACCGGAAACTGAGTAAAGATACATGGCTTACAGAATGCGTCCAGTGTGACTGTAACGGCCATTCTGAGAGTTGTGATTTTGAGGGGAACTGTCTCAGTTGTGATCACAATACAAACGGAGATCGCTGCCAATATTGTAATGTGGGTTACTACGGAGACCCAACGATATCACAGAGTGTGGCTGCTTGCAAAAAATGTGAGTGTCCATTGGGAGTACCCACAAATAACTTTAGCCCAACCTGTCGTGCAAAAGGGCATGGCTATGAGTGCACGGCATGTCCTACTGGTTATGAAGGAGAATATTGCGAAAGATGCACAAATGGTTACTATGGCAACCCAGCTCACCCCGGAGATTACTGCAAACCTTGTTTGTGCACCAACAATTTGGAGACGTCCAACAGTAGTACAACAGACATTTGCGATCATCTCACCGGTGAGTGCCTAATCTGTCCGAGAAACACGGTAGGTTGGAACTGTGATGAGTGCGCGCCTGGACACTATGGCAATCCATTGAACGGTAGCTGCATCCCTTGTTCGTGCTCTGAGACTGGAAGTACATCCCTCTCCAGCTGCCATCATGACACTGGTCAGTGCCTTTGCAGACAGAATTTCGGTGGGAGAAGCTGTGACAGATGTTTGGAAGGCCATGGTAATCCACAGGAAGGTTGTCCGTCGTGTGGATGTAATCTTTTGGGAGCAATAGACTCCATATGTGATATGATCACTGGGCAATGCCCCTGTAAGCCGGGAGTTGCAGGGAGATATTGCAACAAGTGTGAGGACAACTACTTTGGATTTTCTGGGGGAAACGGCTGTGTAGCATGTGAGTGTGATCCGAATGGCTGTGACCGTCAAGATTTGTGCGATTTGCAAACTGGCCAGTGTCACTGTTTGCCCCACGTTTCGGGAAGAAAATGCGATACTTGCGAACCAGGTTGGTGGAACATAAAATCAGGAAAAGGATGTGAACGATGTTCTTGTGATCCCGAGGGTTCATTTGGAGTAACATGCAATGGAACCTCAGGACAATGCATTTGTAAACCGGGAATTGGGGGCCGGCAATGCTCCCAATGTTTGGATGAACACTGGGGTAAAAACCACGTTGGATGCAAGCAGTGTGATCCTTGCGACAAACCAGGTCACATTTGTGATCCCTATAGTGGGCGTTGCCAAGTAAGTAAAAATCATAATTACATTTAAGGAGAGATATTTACAAAGTGTACATCTGAATATTCCAAATTTTTAGTGTCCTCCAAATACAGAAGGAGAAAACTGCGAAAAATGTACCGTAGGATTTTGGGGATATTCTCCTGTTCTGGGATGCCAGCCGTGTAATTGCAGTAGTCAGGGAAGTGTGCAGCCGCAATGTCACCAGGCCACAGGGAAGTGTGTATGTCAGTGGGGATTTGAAGGGGACAAGTGCAATCAGTGTCGATTTGGTTACTATGGGTTTCCTACCTGCCAGCCTTGTCAGTGTGATCGGGCAGGGACGATGGAGGGTCAGTGTAGCGGCGTCAATGGCACGTGCACCTGCAATACAGTAACAGGGCAGTGTGCCTGCAAGGAGAACGTGATGGGGGCAAACTGTGACAGATGCAAGACTGGCTATTATGGTCTAGAAGACAACAATTCGGAGGGATGCATGCAGTGCTTTTGCTTTCACCGAACGAGGAAATGTAGTCAAGGCTATTTTAAATGGCAAAGGGTAAGTCTGACGAAGAATGAAATCGATAACAGAATTTCTATAACATGGTAATCATTTGACACCCTTTCCGAATTACAGAGATAATGATAAGCACTTTAACAGAACCTTATTTAGCAAATATGCAACACAAATAGTTGAGTAACCCTAATTTGGGTTGTGGATATGTCAAGAGAGAATTTGTTATTGAATGGTAATTCTTGTGTGGAATTTAGTTGGGCCTTCTGAGCTCACAGAATTTGATTGTATTGCGCTCTCCCGGATCCGCGGCGCAGTATCTATACGTTCAATTTGTGGGACAGGACCGTTGCTATGTGCACGTGGGTCATTTCATTTTATCAATTAGTTTGTGTAAAAGTAAAATCTTACGCAAAATTATTCACGAGCTCGCACACCACACCACCAAGCTTTACAAGTAAATGCGTACCCGTTATTCAAGTACTTCTAGACGGGATTAATTATATTTTTGTCGCCATGACAACTGTCGTTCCGTACCACATGCACCATAATATTTGAAGCAAAATAAACCACAAAATAAATCAGTGTGTCAATGTAAATAAGCTTGATTTTTGTATAAAGTAACTTTCCTTAGAAACAGGAAAATCGATAGATGCTTTTTAAATGTAATGTGCGTCGTCCTTATGTCATGGCAACCAAGTTTTGTAATCTTGGCAGCATTGTAAGCTTAGAATGGAGTGTGAAATCTTGTTTTAATTTTTCAGTTTGCCATGCCAATGAGCCAGGATCGTGGCCTTGGCCCATTGATTCGTACTGACGCCCAACTCCGTCGCCTTAACGATCTTATGGTGATTCCGGACAACGCACGGGACGTCATAATCGAAAAGGATATTTCTTTCAGCATGCCACTCTACTGGCAACTACCCCACATCTTTCTTGGCGATAAGGTGCTCTCTTATAATGGCCAACTTGCTTTTCACACCCACTCCGTTGGTGGAGTGCCCCAATTCCCAGCCCATGTACTGGCCACCTATCCTATCATACAAATCCAAGGTAATCACCGTCTCATTTTGGAACACTATTCATCGTCAGTCCCATCTTACACCAGAGGCTACTACGAAGTTCGGCTGCATGAAGACGACTGGCGTCTAAAGAATGGTCCCTATCACGGACAAGTCTCCAAGGAAGTAATGATGGTCGCTTTGCAAAATCTCCAACACATCCTCATCCGCGCAACATATTCACCCGAAGTCTATAACGCCAGTTTGTTCAACGTATCCCTGGACATTGCTATTCCTTCGCCTTCTAACGACAAAACAATGGCACATGGCATTGAAGTCTGCGACTGTCCTCCAGAGTACAACTCGACGTCCTGTCAAAATCCCAGAATCGGCTGGTACCGCTGGTACAAGCGCGACTACATCACGAGTACCGTCATAATAGATCTTGTCGGTGAAGCCCGTCGCTGCGACTGCAATGGCAGGGCAAGTTCCTGTGATACGGAGTCAGGTCGATGTCAAAACTGCATGGAGAATACTAGTGGGGCAAGATGCGAGCATTGCGAGGAAGGCTACTACGGTAACCCGATACGGGGCAGGTGTCTTCCTTGCCCCTGTCCGAGCATTTGGAATAATCACGCAAAATCATGCAATCAGAGAAGTACTTATCCCCAATGGCCTCCACCCCCGCAGCAGGGTAGTGTCGTAGTGCCAAGTAATATCAAGTGGCATTGCAGTTGCCAGCAAGGTTATACGGGACCACAGTGTGACCGATGTGATTATGGCTATTATGGCCGACCTTGGGAGAGGGGAGGTTACTGCACTCCGTGCAGATGCAATCTCTATGGCAGTGTCAGTGACGAGTGCGATGAGATTACCGGTCAGTGTAACTGTCGACCTGGAGTTACTGGCCGAGATTGTAGTAAATGTAAAGAGAGACATGTGATTATTGGCAAGGAGTGCACCAGTTGCGATGATCAATGTACGGGGACCCTTCTTAATGACTTGTTGGCTATCCATGAAACATTGAGCAGGTTAAAGGTGGATCCAGAGTCAGTTTTGGTGTGGAAAAAGATGGTACATCTGGATGAAGGTTCAAGGAGAGCGATGGTTCAATGGAATAACCAAAAATCTGTAGGACTATTTCTTGATGATTTCCCAAGCTATCAGAATTTGGCAGGCATATTACAGTACAGAATGACGGAAGTAGGAAAAATCTGTGACAAAGTCTTGGGTGACTCTTACCTTTTGGCAGAGAGAGGCAAAATTACGGTGGACACCCTGGAAGCGGCAAAACGTGAGATCCAATCCAATGTCGGGTTTCTGCAGGATTACGCCAGTGGTCGCCTTCAGACTGGAGAAGGGAGGGAAATGGCGGAAAGAGAACTAGGCGACTTGATTAGCCAACTTGAGCACGTTTCAATGGACCTTCAAGAGGTGACCCAGGCAGCGGAAGTGGAGTTGGGGGAAATTAACACATTGTTCGATATCCTACTAGTGAAAATTTTTAATGCCACAGGAAAAGCTGGCAAATTTGTAGAATGGATGAAGGAGACCAGGGGAAAGTTGGATCAGTTGGTGGAGTGGACTGACAAGAGCAGAAGAAATGTGGAAGAGGCCACCAGAGTGATGATTTTGGCAAAGGAGCACTTGGACAGTTTGCGCTCTAATGCCATTATTTTGGAGAACGTTACAATGTCAATGGACCGAGATGCAGTGGAAACGCACACACTACTTAATGAAGGGGGCTACTTGAAAACAGAGTTGGAGCAAGTTCTGTTGATGGTTGAAGACCTTCTAAGGGACTTTCGGAATACCACAAAGGAGCTGGAAATTAGAGATAACTTATTATTTGACAGGGTGCCCCTGTATAGAGTTCTTTACGCCCAAGCAGCATTTGATCACGAATTGGAGTTAATTATGCAGCATAAATACATTGAGGGTCTATTTGGGCCACTGGTGGGTCATGGGAATGGAACACAGTCTGGAATCCAAGCAGTCACCTCTTTCGAACGGATGAAAAATGGTTTCATTAACGCTCTTGCCGTGGCAAGAAATGCAACGAAAATTGGACAATTGACGGAGCTGGAAATTCAAAATATTTTGGAGGAGTATCCCCAAGCGGGATTACTGGAGACTTCAAGCTCTCTAGTGGATACAGTGTTGGCACTTAGTTCTCAACTTGAAAATGGACCGCTTCGCAGAAACTTGACGGATTGTAAAAGTACCTTGGATAAGCTTCATTGGAACAGAAAGGTTGCTAATGAGTCTTTGCGCCATATGAATACCAAATTAGATGGCTATCTGGAGCAGAATATGAATATTCCTGAGCTTCTCGAACGAATCGAAGAGATCTCGGATACCATTCAAGAAACAAGTCAGGTAGTCAGAGAAACTGATTCCAAAGTACATAACGAACTGAAGGCAAGAATCGACGCTATTCGAGGTGGTGCCCCCTTTGACTCTGTGGATGCTGCCATTCAAGTGAATCGGGTGTCTCACCAGATTCCACAAGTGGAACACGATCTGGTCCAAGGAGAGCGTCGTCTCCAAGAAATTTCAGGAAGGAATCGGGAAAGTTTGCAAGATCGCCTCAAGTACTTGACAGCACTCATTCAACAAAGTCGCCATAAAGCGAATACAGTGGGAGTCTCAATTGGCCCTGATGAAACGGGTACTTGCTTCAGAGTGTACAACCTACCACAGCTAATGGATGGAAGTGCCACCTCTCTTCGCTTCAGTTTCGCACCAACTCGAACCGAGGATAGTTTACTGATTTACTGGCCGAGCAGCCTGAATGAGGATTTTGTCTCAATTGAAATGGTAAATCTTCACATGAAGGTGAGTTGGGACCTTGGGTCAGGCTTGAGGACACTTACACATCAAACAAAGTTGCATCCAATGAGCCTCCACAGTGATGACCCTGACCACTGGTGGGATATATCATTTGAGAGAATCGGAAGTTCTGTTGCGCTTGACGTAAAACCTGTTGCTATAGATCCCACCGTACCATTGGCACCGCAAACCAATGCACCAATCAAGTATATAAACTCGGATGAAGAAGCAACGCTTTTGAATTTGGCGTCGGGTGATTACCTCCACATTGGAGGTATGTCCAGAGAAACAAGAACCGGCCTAGTGGACAACGGCTTGTTGAGTGGCTGCATTCACAATTTGCATGTCAACCAGAAGCCGGTTGGGCTCTGGAACTTTGCGAGAACGGAGGGCTGCCAGCCATGTGTAGAATGTCCTGCTATCGCCATGGATACAATGGTTGGAAGCACCGGAGATTTGGAATACTACTTTGATGGGAGGGGATATGCGGTAGTGGAGCGAATTAAGAGTCAGACTTTCAACTCGAGATTTTTCGATGTTTCCTTGGAGTTCAAAACCTTCTCCGACAACGGTCTCTTATTTCTTACCGTCAATCAAACAATAGGTCAAATTATTGCTGTAGAACTGAAGGAGGGAAGAATTCTAATGCAAGTGAGGCATCGCTGGGGAGCTCAAGAGGAGAAAGATATTCTTCGAGTGGAAACTGAGCCTCCAGACGTCAAATATAACACTGGCGAGTGGACATTGGTCAGGGCACTTTGGGTTTATCAGAAGGGAACACAGACAGCCAAGTTGATCGTGGGAAACAAGGATTTCACGCAGGAGAAGAGAAGTAACAGTGGTCAACAGTTGTCCTTAAAGCTGTATCAGGCTCACTATCAAATTGGAGGAATTTCACCTACATTTGACCCCACAAAATGGGATCACGTCCTCCCAGAAATTGTCCCTTATGTGGGGTGCATTAAGAATGTGCTGGTGGATGGAAGTACCTACGACCCCATGGGTGGCCACTACTATGGGGTCGAAAGCCCTTGCGGCGGAAAGGCTGTGTACTTGACAAGCTTTGAAGGAGATGGGCACGCAGAATTTGGGAGTGTATCTATCGGAAAGAATTTTAAGATGGGGCTAACATTTAAAACAGTGCACCCCACGGGACTGATGCTACTGTCCACTTTTGCAAAAGGGGTAAGATTAAAGCTGAATTTGTTGCATTCATATGTACTTATTTTATTCAATTATTTAAATAGTGCATTAACATTCAATAGTGAAATATGTGGTTGTTTGAATGGCGGTTCATAAAAAATGTTTTCCTTTTTTTCAAGCTGGAGTCCCCCGACGAGCACTACTATGCCGTTTATCTGGATCATGGAAAAGTGCATGTCCAAATTGGTGTACCGCAAGGCCCATTTGACCTCTCCAGCAATGGGACACGGTATGATGATGGCCGTTTCCACTCTTTGAGATTTTTCAAGAAAAACCGTAAACTTTTCTTGTACGTGGACGATGAAGAACTGATAGAGCTACGAATACCAAGACAAGCTGCCTCTACAACGGTCAATGCCCCTCAGGGTCGAGGTCTCTTCATCGGTGGAACCACCCCACAAATCCAAAGAAAATTTGGGGAAACGCCTTTACAAGTTCGAGAAGGATTTAAAGGGTGTATTCAAAATTTGCACTTTGGAAACAACATTTTGAATTTCAACTATCCCGTCTCATACAAAAATCAAAACTTGGGGCAATGTCCCAAACATAACGATCCAGATCCCCTATTGGTCAAGTACCTTTATCCAAATGTAGGTATTGATAGCAGTGCCGTTGTTCGAATGGCAGATTCGGAATGCTTGGGGGGAAGTGGGATTTCACATGGCGGTGATGGCAATCCTGTAGTTGTCATTGCGCAAGAGGAGCCTTTTAAAGCTTGGCATTTTGGAGACAGTCGCAATTCCTACGCCACATTAAATCTGTTGAGCTCCAATGTTTTGAAGCAAAGCTTCAATATTAGCTTCAACTTTAGGACATTTTACCCAAATGGAATGTTCTTCCAAGGATTAGTAAGTCAAGATTCTAATTTTTTTTAATACTCTGGGTAGTTGAGTTGAAATCTCACGGACTAATTATATAAAAAGAGTAATGGAGAGTATTGTTTTCTATAGAAAAAGCGGAGTAATGGGGGCTATTGCCTGATGAGTTTCTTGAAAGATGGTCAAGTAATTGTAAAATTGCACGGGACTCGACCTCAGGATCTGGTCAGCTCAGTTTCTGGGTTGAACGATGGCAAATGGCATCACATTGCTATTATTAAGGCGGAAGATAAAATGTATCTGCACATTGACGGTCGAAATGCGACACAAACGCAAGTACCAAAAATCAAGGCCATAGGGAAAATGCACATTGGAGGAGTGCCATCCGACGGTCATGACTGTTTAGAGAATTCGATTCACAAGCCCGAGTACTTCAAAGGCTGCCTGAAAAACTTTATAATTAACTCTCATTTTTACAACTTGGACAGCAACTCAGCTCAACTGAGCAATGTCAGTCCATGCTTCATGACGGTGGAACCAGGCACATTTTTCCGGAGTGGCAGCTATGCAATTTACTGTAAGAAACTATCAAATTAATTAAACACATGAATTTGATATGGTGGAAATGATATAACATTTACTTGTGCTTTCTCCAGCTCACAATTTTACCCTTGGAAACATGTTGGAGGTACAGTTGGACTTCAAAAGTGACACCAGGAACGGTCTTCTCCTCAGCCTTGTCCCGAACAAGTTGTCATCCAAATATCCTCAATTCTCAATATTTCTAAGAGATGGAAAAGTAATTTATCTAAAAAACATGTACTGCTGAGTTTTTCTGGCAGAGTATTCTATAACATTGTAACTTAACTCGGACTTTATTTAGGTAATTGCTCGTGAAACAATAAGTGGCGACGAGTATTACGAAGCAGCCGCTGACTTTCACCCAGACACAGGCTACGTGTGTGATGGACATTGGCACAACATCAGAGCAGACTACGAGAAGGGATCATTGACACTACGAGTGGATGGAAGGTCGCCCATTTTTGCTTTAGCAGAACCGGAATCTCCTCATTCAAGATTTTCAACAGGTAGTGGAATTACCGATTCTGGTCAAGCTAATGGAACAAGGGAAGGTGTCGTGGGAGCAGGAGGAAGTTCAAGTTTATCTTCTACCGTAGGAACCATTTATATTGGAGGAATGGATGGTAACCAGACAATCATTTTTACGAATACTTATATGATTGACTTAAATAGGTATGATATAAAAAATGTTTTTGGGGCCGTAGATGGTGCTAGTCGATCAAACAACAAGCTGCAGTTTCATGGTTGCATCCGTAACATCGTACTCAACCGACAAATACGAGACTGGACGGATATGGCTTTAATACACAATGTTTATCTTAATTCGTGTCCACTTTGATTTCTTTTCTAAACAACTTTATTAAATTATAACGTTATTGTTAATTATATGTAGTAATAAAAATTGTATTTGGTTATTCGAATGTTTCTTCTTTTATTTAAATGGCATAAAACTTATTTGGTTGGGAATTGTATCGTTGGAATTGATGAGGACGTAATATGAAATGTTTTTATAATAAGATCTCACCAAATTGCAGGCTGCAATTCAGAATACGACGTTTAATAGCCAAGAATACACATTATCTCCACACATTAAAGTCGTTTCTGTACCCTCTGTACTTTTATGTCCTTATAGTATAAGGCTTATGCATATTTGATTGTCTTTGCCACCTGCTTTTGGACTACAATGTTTGATTCATAATTGCCTATGTGCACCAACACTATTGTATATTGTTTAATAAATAATTGCATTTCTTGGAATTAATTCATATTGCATAATGATGATGTTAACCTGTAAATGGAGGAAATGTGCTATAATATATAAATTACTTCTGTCACGCATTGTTTTCTTCTGGGAACCGTCAATTGCTACCAAAATCGAAGTGGTGTCGTAATGGACAGTGAACTGATATATTATAAGAACATTTAAAGTTGGAATTGTATGAATTGCGTCATTATACGTTAAACTATCTAATCACGATGGAAAATATTCGGCATACTATCGCATCTTGCCTGTTGATATGCTTATCGGCTTTAATCAGCTACATTCCCTGTTGTGTCCAAGGAATAATTGTGAATAACCGGGAAGTGAAATCAGATCTAACTCTTTACGACGGACAAAATGCCACTGGCAACTCGTTGATATATTCTGAACACATTGGCTGGTTTGACGATCTCGAGTACTTGATGAGTGAAGCTGGTATGTCAGGTTTGGCATGGATCTGCGTCCAGTCCGGAGTGTGAGCTTTTTCAATAAAATTCCAATACATAGTCCAATTACAAGTATTGCAAGTAAATGGCACTATTTAACTCAAATCATTGAATATTTTGGTACCAGTTTCATTTTCTACAAAGAGCGAGGTTACTACGTCACCAGCGCGGACGATGTGCGACTTATGTCAGGAATCAATGCCTGCGCGTTGCCCCCTCCATCCGGTGTCGGATCTCTTCGTCATGCTGCCAGTAAATGGTTCAGTACCGAGAGCACAAATCACGTCACATTTTTCAGTGAACTGTACTACGGCGGCCTACTTTACACAGTTCTCAATAAAAGTCAGCGGGATATGCAGCGAATACAACCAACGCAATCAATGATCATCGTTGGGTCAGATCAGTGGATGGTGCAAAATCAAGCAGGCGATACCTATTGCATCAGCCCTTACAATTCCGAGACACAGACCAATGCGGAAGCTGCGGGGCCTGCAAATGAAAAACGAATCTATGTTTGTCTAATACCAAATACTACAGCTATTTTTGATAAGGGGAACGGTCAGTCAGACATATATATCGTTAAAGTAACGAAGCAATGTTTGACAGCGGGCTCAGATGTAATAAATCTGCAGATAAAGACATGCTTTGACTACAAAAATGGCGAATTACAGCAGCCAGCGATAGATGAAATTGGTAAGTAGAGTTCTAGTTAACTTAATCTACATTTACGAGCCACTTTTTATTCAATTCAAGTTTTATTCAACCACTCAGTTCAGTCATTTCACTTACGTTACAATGTTGCTCTTGTACGTTTGTGTACCACCATCACGATTGCACAAAAGAAAATGAGTTTAAAATGTTTTCACCAAACCAGCAAATGACCATAGTTAGCTTTTGATCTCAAAATGTCACCTTAACTTTTAGAAATCCTTAGTACATACCTATCAATTATTTATATACATACATGAGAATATTCCAGAAAAGCATAATAATAATTTACCAGGGAAGGCCAGGGGCAACTTGCGACAGTCATTCATACTCATTGCAAAATCGTCTAATCGTCTAACATACATGTTTAAAAATTACGATAATCTTTACCAGCACGACAATTTCAAACGACATTTTCAATTTCTAACCTAATAGTATTTTAAGCTAAAGTGTAAAAGAAGTCGGAATTTTATACCCACGTACAAATTAGTGATGTTTGTTATAGTAATTTATTATTAACATTTTTAATGTATTGATTAGTTGAACCAATCGTAGAGGAAAACAAAACGCTAACCACAGATCCAGGGGACGAATCATCTCCATTCTACGGCTTAGAGTGCGGAACTTACGATGAAATTGCGACACTTATAAGAATGCGAGTAACAAATGACTTTGTAGATGCGTACCAATTCCTACTTCCGCTGGATAAACAGCACACCTGGAGAACAGAGTTAATTGACGCCACATTCGAGGTGGTAACCAAGCTTGTTGGTTCAATTATCCCTGCATGGTTCCTGGGAAGCGTGCGGGAATTTTTCGTCTACTTTTCAGAGAAAAATGTCTGGAGTGACGGAAAGGGATGGCCAGTCGACAAACCGACTAAAGATGTTGAGGTAGCTGTTTACGAAACCAAGCGGTGTTTTGAATTGGCGGGGGCGTGGGATCTCCTGAGAGACATATTGGCGGCAGTAGACGGCATTATTAAAGGAGGGCCGATCAATGAAACGGATGTAATTCAGTCTGCGCTCATAAAGCAGAGGACGTATGACCCCTTGATGGAATTTGTTTGGCTAAGCATCAACCTTGTAGGGATAACCTGCCATCAAATACTGGGGTTTGAAACAAACTTCTGGCTGGATTATCTAACGATAGCTAATGGCATGTACCTGAAGCCGATGGTGGACTACTGGTCAGTAGTATATAAATTGATTTTAAAATTATGTGCATCCCAATTATACCTTGGAAGCTAAATGAAAAATCGGTTACCGTAGGCTTGATTCAGCAGACGAACAGAAATATTATCCATTGATATTTGGTGGACTCAATTTTACGAGGCAATACCAGAAGCAGGCTGTATTCGCCACCTCTGTTTATAACTTGGTAAAATATTCCGAAGTCTTGCCAAGACCGGAGGAATTAAAAACGGGTCGTTCTTCCAACGATCATGTCGCTGTCGCCATTGAGGGAGGGGATACTGATGGCGGGGCCGGTCCAAATCCTGGCTTTCCAGCTGCCGCTGAAGAGGGTGGATTTGATACATTTCGTCGACGCAGGAAACGTCAACAAGAAAAGGAAAAAACACTGTAGACAAATGCGACACTTTTATTACCTTTCATTATCATAATTTTAAGGTAGGCTGCCGATTACCTTACCATTTCTTTGATGTCTTGTTTTTTGTTGTAATAAAAGCTGACTTAAATAAAATGCTCTATATCGAATCCTCATAATTCAATAAATATGATCGCAAGTATGGAAAACTGAATTAAAAAAATGAACGTCCTGCAAATCAAAAAATCATGAGACAGTTTGTTGAATACAATACAAAATTGGCATGATGGCATCTTGCGTGGGATTTAAAATGCTTATCAAGAATCAATCTCGTTTGTCAATCAATATCTCTACTGGTTTTTTATACAGGAGAGCTGCTTTCTTGAAAATACCTTGAGAAGGTTTTAATCAAGAAGGATAATGACTACTTTAGGAACAGCCTTTCCATATTATGTGAGTAGCCAGTATTAGGTTAAAAGTTAAACATTGTTTAATAGCTTTTGCTATTCTTGGAGGTGGATGATTGGTAATGGTGAATGGTGTAGTTATTCAATCCTGCTAATGTTGCGAATTCTTTCAGAGAAGCTTATTCTTGTCGCACTTCGCCCCAATTTTTTTTCAACAAATTTCCTGCACTTGCATTTATCTTGAAATCTGAAGTGATTATTGGCGAAGTAGGTCTTAGTTTTTTCGACATCAGCACTGATTCGTCCAAAATCCAACCAGCCAGCGAATAACCAATATCTTAACTCGAAGATTGACTATACTGGCACGAGCAATTAGAGACCTTTCTGATTTCTGACAAGAATCTGAAAGGACGTACTTTTTCTTAATCACTTATTTGGAAACCAAATTATTTCAACAAGTTTACGTCCAGTAGTGTCACATGAAGAGCCGTTGAAATCGTTTCTGAACATTTCAAAAATGATATTGACTGACCTAAATCATGAAGTACAGGAATCAGAGTTTCAAAATTTGTAACTAGCTTGAAAAGTATGCAGTATTTATATTAAAATGATTAATATTGATAGTATGTAATTAATTTTGCGAGAGTACTTCTATCACATAATTTATTACATCACACAAATATATTATTAATTATGTTTATATTGCACAGCTAGTCTATCATAAGCAAAAGTTACATTGAAGCAGTTCAAATGTACATTTTTATTACAGCGTCCTTTTTATTATTTGACAGTGAAATAATAATCGTTACTAACATTTACTAAATATTTGAAAATTGGCAGCCTCTCTTCATACAACGTCAACAGTATTCATTTCGTACTGAAGACTTTTGACACCACTTGACAATGGGCAAAAAGGGAAGATCTTATTGATGTGTTGGTGCAAATAATCCAACAATTATCATCGTTAATTAAAAATAAGACAAATAAGGCAAGTTTTTTTTTAAAGAAAAGAAATAGAATTACTTACTAGGTACTGCTTTCAAGTATGAAATGTTAATGTGTATGGATTTGTGTTGGTCAGTTTTCATGGACCATTTTCATTTACTCTTACACATGGTTTTGTGATATATCTATAACTCGGGGCAATGATAAAGGGTTCAATAGTTAATTAAATCTTAAAATAACAGTACTTGATTGAATTTAAACGGTCCCTGTGAATTGAATTGAAACGAAATTTACTTGATTTACACACGTGGTGCCTTTTAATACAGGTTGTATGACAACATTGCGATGCGCTATCCTCTAGTTTTGGAAGTAAACAGTTCTGTGCTAACGAGTTTGTTGAAAATAATATAACGACGACATAAAAGCAATATGTAATAATTTGCTTGTTTACACCGATAATTATCAGTTTAGCTGATTATTATGTGAAATCTTATATTGAGTATAATATATAACTAGATTTTCCCGTGGTAAATACATACGCAATAATTGATAATGACTCCACGGCTCTATAATATAGTATGTTATGCACAAGCAATGCCTTAATACTGACACCAACTATTCTAATCATGTGAATACAAATAATCAATCAGAACTCAATACAAATGACTTATTGGGCTGACCTCAAAGCTAGTCTTTGAAATTCTAAAAATGCAGTGAATTGTTTGCGAATCGCAAATTGCGATGAACCACAAATTATGAACCGTCTATCATTTATAAAATGTAATGTAAAGTTGATTGGAATTTCATTTCTATTTCGAATTCATAATGATATTAAATATAATACGCTGCTTTAGTTCAGTACTGAAATGGTAACGATAATTTTCATTTTTAACTCGATAACAATCAATCGTCGTGCTTAAATCTCTTTCCAGTTTACAGGATAGCATGAAGCATTAAACTTTGTAAATAGGTAGATATTGGGCATATCGCATTATTGCTTTGTACAAAATAAGATACACGGTATTTATATACTTTTATACAATTTCACTATACAATTATTACGCCTTGATAGAATAAATGTATCTGTAAAAGTCATCAGGAAGATAAGTATAGTGAACTAGTAGTTCGAATCATAAGTCAATACAAAGTGCCTCGGAAAGTGGTGAAATCGCTTGGTTCACATTTCCGAATGTACACGAATTCGAATAGAAATGCATTCCTAATTTCTCGGGTGCAGAGGTTGAAGGCGAAGGTACTTTTTTTGCATAAAACAAACCATCGTAAATCTAATGTCTTTAAAAAAGTGTAGAAGTATTGAACAACTCCTTAATTATTTTGCTAATGTATTTGGGAATTTTAACTAATTATAACGATCCATACAGCTAACTACATATTTGTTGCACACAGTCCTCTTCACCTTGCCAGTCGAACATTCTATCAAAAATGAATTAATGCAAGCGAGAGACTGGACTTTCAAAGTACAAATTAACGTCGCTATCAGACAAAATCGAGACTTTATCGATATATATAGTAAACTATGATAGTAATTTCATTCACAGCGGTTTACCCATCGACACAATGATGTCATCTTTTTCCTCTCCGTATTGCTCTAATGAACAAATAGTTGCTGGTGGCTCGCTCAATCATATTACTTTACAGAAAGTGCATAATCGTTGCATGTGAAAGTAAGCTGTGTTGTATAGTTCCTGTTGCATGTCTTTTAGTTACATGCGAGCGTATGTCTATTAAGTACAATTTTTAACGGTATTTCTAATCCAAAATGAAGACATAATTGAAATTGAACCTTATTGTAGACTGGATTTACTACACTGGCATATCCATGCATTGTGGAGTGGTATAAACAGCTCTAAAGAGGGACACTGAACAACAAAATCTAGTGATTTGAAATAAAACGGATGCTCATCAAGTTCAAATGTGTCTGCTTTTTGTTTTTGTATGGATGTATTTTGAACAATAAAATAAAACAAAGCACATATTTATGTCGATTGGTTTCTGTTTTGTGATTTCATTTTGTTTTTGTGACTAAACATTTCATTTTCGTATTTTTGGTATCGATCTCAACATTTCTTCTGAATAATATTTCATCGTAGTGATTAATAGTTATAGTTAAATCTACAATGTATGTAATATGTATGTATGTAGGTCTAGTTCTCAACGACAAGTACAAAGTTTAAATGGTAAGGTAGAGATAAGTTAAACAAGGCATATTATTATTTAATATGCGCGTATATAAATTACGTCAATAATTGTTACAAGGTTATGATATTAATTAATTCATTACTGTATTTAGCTAATTATTGTTATACTAGAGATGTGTCTATTCTAGACTTGCTATTGACTGAGTAAATACTGGAACCGGATTCTGTACATGATATACGGCGGACTGGGTAGACGATGACGGTGACGATAAAACGGCAAAATAACATTCTTAAGCGAGCTTATCGTAATTGTAATTTGTAACAGCGACAAAAATTACATTTACACTTTACATGGTAATCAAAAAACTTTGTGGGTAACATCGATGATTCATATATTAACGAGAGGATGACACTGGTAAAAAATGGTAAATACTTGTATTAACAATGCTTAACATATCAACAGTAATTAATCCTTAATCCATTACATTATAGGTTATTTTGGATTTATCTTTATGTACAATTGTAACATTTTTTCGCGATTGAATTGTTAGTTTGGTTAATTCTCTTAAGGATATATGCTTTGAAAGTACACTATGGTAGGTATACAATAATAAGTTACAGGAATTGAAAAAAAAGTTAAGAATGACTAATTTTATTCTTGACCTCCCTATACGGAATTTCTGACGTGACAGGAAAGTCATCGAAAAAGTGCTTGAGAAATTCAAAGGTGGGTCGACGATCTGGATCTGTGTCCCAGCAACGAAGCATCATTCCGTAAACTGGATCGGATACAAATCCAGAGTTGGGTTGCGGCATGCGGTAACCTTTGCTCACTTGGTCCATTACTTCCCGATTGTTCATTCCTGGGAAAGAAAATCAAATCAATAACATGAGAAACTCGTTCGTTGGTGCAGCGAATTTTAACGAATCTTTTTCCAAAGCAATGCTGCGCGTACCAGGATAAGGCACTTGTCCAAATGTGAACAATTCCATTAAGAGAATTCCATAGCTCCACACGTCCGATTTGACTGAAAATCTTCCGTACAAAATAGCCTCTGGTGCTGTCCATTTAACGGGGAAGCGAGACCCCTGGCGGGGACAATACTCATCATCTTGAACGATCACACGGGCTAGTCCAAAGTCGCAGATTTTGGCAATGTTGTTGTCTCCAACGAGCACATTCCTAGCTGCAAGATCGCGGTGAACAAGTTGCTTTTCTTCGAGGTACGCCATGCCACTGGCAATCTGGTTAGAGATCAAAATAAATTACAATCAAAGCCGAAACAATTTGATAGCGAAAGTAAACTTGGCAGGCCACATACTTGTGCTGCAATGTAAACGAGATCCATTTCTTCCAGGTTTTGTCCCGTGCCATTTCTAAGATACTCTAGTAAACTGCCGTTTCTCATGTACTCAGTCACAATGTAGACAGGTTCCTCCCGTGAGCATACGGCATACAGGGCAACAAGCCTATCATGTCTAAACTTTTTCATAATTGCTGCTTCCTCCAAAAACGCACCAGAGCTCATTAGCGTTCCACTTTTGAGCGTTTTGATGGCGACTTCCATCCCATTTCTCCAGCGGCCGTACCAAACCTCTCCGAAATTCCCGGAACCAAGTTTCCTGACGAATTGCAACTCATTACGGTCAATTTCCCATTGATCCCGGGTTTCTGGCGAAAGATCCCACATTTGAGGACATGGTTTTGGACAAGGTTTGGTTAGCACGTGGCAAAGTCCCTGAGCATTGCGAGCATAAGACTGTACTAGTTCGCGGAGAGATTGGAATAGCAGTCTTGTTGTGATGTAGTAGCCACCACTGTCCAGGGGTCGGATTTTGTAGTGTTTCACGTGGTAACTTTTGTCCTGTTCCCAGTCCTTCACGGAGAGTGAAAATGCACCTGGATTCTGTTCGGAGTTGCGGATGAGAAAAGTGCCTCGGGGATTTTCTTCAGACATTAGTAGCTTCTCCGCTTCTCGTCGTGAGATTTTTCCAAAGAACCAACTGAAACAATAATTTTGCAAAAAAAAACTGATGAGAATCCATATTTTTTCATATAACGTTGGCCAGCAGATAATATATTCACTTCCTAATTTTACTGAAGCACTTCAAATATTTTTACTACTGGGAGGCTGAGCAAGGGAAACTTTCGAATACACTCAAACTTCAGCTTGGTTAGAACAAATTACATCCAAACTTTTCTCTGACACAGAAAACTTCTCCTTTTGCTAGGTTCCTCTAATATTCACTTTACATTCTACGTGCATGCACGTCCCCTCCTATCCATAACTTACGACAAGCTTCGTATTGGAAACCATTGGAAGGGATTCAGATATCATTTGGAGAAAAAGAATGAAAGGAATTTTAAATCACTTCGCGGTCAAAGCCTACTTGTAGGTGTTATTCGTATAGATAGGTACTCGTAGGTAGCCTTATTCGTATAAAAAAAACTTTTATTCATTTTCCCGTCACTGTTCACTTACTCTTCTGACTCGATGGACTTTTCAACTGCAACAAAGTTCCTTGGAACATAGCCCGTCTCACCAGTTCTAATGACGTATACATTCCACCAGTCTGGATCACTGCAAAATATATAAGATATATACAATTTAAAGGAACCTTTATTTTCAATAAAGCGCTTTTAAAAGTTATGTCTTTCAGATATCACGCTGCGTTACCTATCATTGATGACTTCAAGGGTATCCCCCTTTTTAAAGGCGACATCCCTTGAGTGTCTAGCAGAGTAGTCATATAGAGCCACCAAAGTTTTTCCTGAGATCCCTGCAATGCTTCCCGAGCCCCCGCCGCTGCCACTGCCCCCGCCAAATATCTGATGATGGTGGTGGTGAGCGTGAGCGGCAGCATGATGGAGAAACATGTTACTGGAACTGGTGCCATTCGGCGTGGATACTTGAGCGTGACTCCCACTTCCACGGCTAATAAACCCATTGCTGCCACCGCCACCTCCATTTGTCATGGAGTCAAACGAATCTCCACGGGCTTTTTGGAAGGACAGTTGCTGAGGTAGGGTTTTACACTTGTTACTGTTCCCTGTCGGCCCAAATGTGCTTAATGCTGCAATAAAAGGAAAGGGTTTTCAAACAAACTCCCACGGAGCTGATAAAATAATAATGTAAATACGATTGCTTCTCTTAAAAACCGAGCTTACAAGGTGTGCGGATAATATCGCAGTTTTTTGTACTTGAGACAACAACGCCAGCTCGTTGAAATGGGTCACCAGGATAACCACGCTGGTCCAGACCAGGCGGCCCGTGAAGGTGAGCGTTTTTGGAGCTGTTTTTACTAGACTTTCCACCTATTTTCACAGACAGAAACAAGAATTTTCATCAAATACGATGTCTAGCCACGGAATGTTGATGAGTGGATTCTCACTGTAGAGACATTTTAAATAAGTGCTACAGATATTTTAAAGTTCAAAATCCAAAGTGCATCTGTTTCAACTCACCCATTATGTCCGGTTACAAAGATGCAATTAGTCTGCCTATTTTTATTTGTACATACTTAGCATGCTATTTAATTAGCTTGAAAAATTATCGTCTATGAAAATCTCGTCAGGAGCGAATGAAGTCACAAGGTAAAAAATGAACTTTTCTTGTGTCCATCACGTGTCACTTTACCACAGTTATTGTCGATAAATTGCAGTTAAAACGTTGCATTGCTTTCATCAGCATTTTCTCATCGAACACTTTTTCTTCTGTGAACATTTTTCCAGTGTTCTAACAGAGTCACTTTCAAAACACATTCAACATTTTAGATGATGAGCACGAGATCCGTAAAACTATAGTTGCATATTATTTAGCTTGATAAAATTGTTTAGCGTTTGCTTCTATACACTGAGACGAGGGCATTGGCAGCGGACAAGATAGAAAATATCAAGTCTTCTAAAATAAATTATTGGTAAAGAATGAAGACATCAGTTAAGTAACAAACGAAGCACGATCCACTGTAGGTGGTAGTCTTTAATAAAGTATCATCTGCAAACTGTTCGTCGGGTAATTGTTAGATATTATCCAGAGCCTCGTCTCTGTTATTTGACATCAGCTCCAGAGATCCATATTACCCACATGTCAATTCACGAACGTGGGAGACTTCCGACGTTGGATGCGGATAAATAAGTTCACTTTTCAAATTGTAACAGGTAGGTTACATCTTCGGCGCGGAAAACATTTTCGCAAAACATAAAATGGGTTGAAAACTGATGTCTGACTGAAGGCAGCGTATCCGCCTCCGCCAGCCACTCATCTCTCTTCGTTCATCAATTAATGTTCGCCTTGATTCTCACCATCTACAAAGCAACACCAGCATTAAAATTAATCTGTGATTTTTTTTAAACATAACGATAAGAATTAAAAATTACACAAATGCGAGTGCAGTGCAAATTTTCTGACATCATTGTCTTTCAGAAACCATGCTACATAGTACTGAAAGTTCGTACAATATTTTAGCACAGAATATACCTATGCATGCAAAGAATTTGTCCACTTCAGTTATAAATCACTCACATAGAAGAACAACTAGAAAACCCCTTCAATTTTACAATAATTACTTTATTGTCACAAATTCTCACCGCTAGACCACCGCCACCACCTTTCAGTAACCAACATTCACCATTTTTTTATCATTTTTGATAACATCATTAAGCTATTTCTATCCCAGTGACCATCATCGCTGATTATCGTTACCCTCTCTCTAAACTCTCCTTTTAGGCCTGTGCGTCTTCACTTCACTTCAAAAGGCAGTCAATCCAATCCCCACAACAAGGCATAGCCATACTACCCAATCCCAATCATCCGAGTCATCGATAATACAATATACAATATTATCTTACTTCAGTTGTTATCCTCTTATCATGACGGCCAATGTGCCAGCCAACTGATGTTGTGGTAATTAGCCATTTATCTCTCCCGTGTATGCGTACTCAATACTGTTTGCAGTTTTTTTGTCTGTGATGATGATTCACTTCTTTTACTCTTCACACATCCTCATTTTTTTCAATACCACCACCATTCGCCTTCCCCACCACCACCACAACGCAACACAGTGCCTACAAATTGCATTCCCATTCACATAAAAACATCATGTAAGGTTTTAAAAGAATCACTAGAGACCCTTTTGCAAGTACATCTTCAACAAACTCATTCTTCTTCATTGGCAATAATGTTCGTGTCTACTGCAATCGTGCAATCGCTGTTCGTAGTTTACATACAATAATATTCATCCCATATGAATCCTCCTCATTCCTCTCAGCATTTTCGTTTCATTCTTTCAATTGTAGAAGTTTTAAATGTGCTCATGTACCTATGCATCGCATGCTGTCATATAGACATGATGATGGTTGGTGCACTGAATGGTGTACGAAAATAATAAAAAGGAGAGACCAACGACCAACAGCACAACATACAGACTTTGAACTTCTTATTTGGGTTTCAAGCGAGTTGAGTCAACAAAAAAGGAAGAAAACATTCTATATGGGCATACGCGCAAGCAACGGCACAAAAGATGAGAATGAAGAAGAGAGGAGAGGACGTACAAACTAGAAAGAATGGCTTTGATGATGATGGTATGATTTTGGTTGCATACAAAGCAAACCGAGTTTGACGATCTGTGCGGGGGTTCCGTCCGTTTGTTGCGTTGTTCCTTTCTTTTCTGTGTACTTGCACTTGCGTAAATTGTTCACAGACTTTGGATATAATGGCTTCTACTTCTATAGCATTTACATTTGTGCGCCTTGTGTAAGTGGTATGTTAATAAAAAAAATTCTAGCACAACACTGTTGATTTTGAAAAGATTTTTTTTTGTAATTTCTTTCCACTATTTCATATTAGTATCTGGGCAGAAAATGGTTCCCGTGCGTGTTCCGACACATTTTACCATGGTAGGGCCGGAGCTCATGTTCTGCGGTTGTAAATATTATAACAAATCAGAATAATGTTCTACTCTGCTTGGGATTTTACAGATTTTTCATCCGTGTTTTCATCCCGTAACTGGGAGGTGATGCTACATCGTTTATTAATTGGCTCAATAACACATGTAGCAAATATCCTATTTAAAGTTTGGAAACTTTCAAAAGTTTTATAACATAATATAATATGCGCATAGGTATATATGAAATTGGGTTTCTGTCTTGCCATATTTTTCAGGGCCAAATTTGCTTGTCATAAGTCAATTATCCTCCAGTACGTTATGCGGAAGCTGTTACAAGGGACTTTGGTTATCTGCTATGTATTACACAGGCTTGTGTAATCACGGATTAGAATCACCAATCCTCAAACTGGGATTGGTGATTAAGTTAATCACTTAATCACCAATCCCGCTTTATATTTTTTGTATTTAATCACAATCACTAATCCCAGAACCAGTACCCTTTAATCACTGGTTAATCACTGCAGTCCTACCTCCATGTAATTGCTTTCATATTATCTGTAGTATAGGTACGTAACCTGAGGCACTGTGGTAGGTACGTGAAAAGATCACTACCACACAGCCCACATATGAACTGAAAAGGTACACATAAATACACACATTGCCGCAAATACACATAAATAAGCGGTCATGCTTAAGCCGACAATCTCAAAAACAATATGGGAGATCGTGGAGGGGAAAAATTAAGGTACTTAATCCTTTCCATGCAGTAACGTCGGTTTGTAGAGAACAATGCCGGAACATGCATAACTGCGACAAATTAATTTTTTGTAATATACTTTTAAAATGACTAATTGTGATATACTTTAAAATAATTAGTTTTGATATATTGTTTAAACTATTAATTGTGATATACTGTTAAAATACTTAGCTGTGATATATTGTTAATAAATTGTATTTGTTTGTTACTACATTACATTGCCAAATTAAATAATCTATTAATAAACTTAATCACTAATCCTAATCCAACCAGGATTTTTCCAAGCATTTAATCACCTAGTCACCAGTGATTGGGATTGACATTAATCACTAATCACCAATCACTATTTTAAAAATATTCTTCATTTAATCACAATCACTAATCACTTGACAAAAATGGGGTGATTACACAAGCCTGGTATTACATTTAATGAAAAGCATTCTCTGACTGCTGTTCCATCAGTGATGGACCATCACTATATACATCGCTTGGCTTTTTCACAACAACGACTGCCATACTGACAGAAATGTATTGAACAACTTCCTCTCTGTAGCTGCGTTGCCAGTGCATATATTATTGTAAAATTGTACTGAACCCTGTGTTGCATGCAGGTCATCCTTGTTCTCTTTGATTGCACAGTTGGTGCTTTCCTTAATGGATTGAAAGGGTCATAGCTAAGCGTTTAAGACGTGACAGAGTACATTATCTCGTTAGTGTAAAGAATTCCCATTTGAATGGCAGTACAAATACAAAACAAATCAAACATTTTTAATTTAACAATCACTACTCAATAAGAATGACATACATGTGATTATACATAATATATTTTCCTAATTCACACGAAAAGAAAACGCTTTCTTTCCACTTCACACGCTATCACAATCACCTGCAGTTCCACCAATATGTTAATAAATTATGTCTTTTAGACTATATCTTATCGAAAAACATCCAGTTAACCACTATTTCCAATGGGAAATGACTTTCGAGCACAATAAATGGCTTGGTAACCAATCTCTGGTACACAATGCTACAGTCAGAATGAATGCCTGCAGAATAAAATCGCTGAGTGTTTTTTGTTAAACTGCCATAAAAACTGAAATAATGGGCAATGACCATTGGGCATGCAGCACAAATGTACTGATTACCCAGTTACACATTTTATGCAAATCAAATGTGCAGAACCATGCATGTTCAAAATATTTCCTTACCTTTCGCATCAGAAGAAAAATCAGTTTTTTTTCTGACAGACAGTGCAGTGACTAATCCAAAATTTCCAGCGTTTACATCATAAATTAAGCTTCACAATTTATGGGAGAATAGCCATAAAATGGCCAAGCACTTCCATATGCGTCACGCACACGTTTACAAAGTAGTTCAGTTGAGAGACATGAGCCCAATAGTAACAACAAAGAATTAGTACCTAATGGAAAAACTCAACATTGGGCACATGTATTTCTAAAGCAACAATGTAACATCAGTTGCTATTGCACTGCTGCACCAACAAAAACTCCATCCGAATAATGAAACAATCGTTCTTCTTGTAAATGGTTGGTTCCCTTTTTTGTCGCTCACCTCAAAAGAGAACGTTGTTTTACTGAATAAATATTGCAGTTTTACCCATATTATCACCTTCCCTTACGCGATTTGAAATTGTAATCTATAAATTTTTTGAAAAGAGTTCATAAAGAGTGATAAAATCGGGTAGTAGAGGTTTCCCACACTGAAACCCACATACATGCTCAATACCAGCTCCACTATTTCCCAAGCTCGCACGAACTCATACGATAACAACAACAAACCTGGAAAAAGTCAAAGAACTTTGCTTCCCATTCCTGATGACGATGAAGGGAAAGGAACACCCAAAAACATCACAACCAACTACATCGTCCATTGGTATTGCCAACAGCCGAGAAGAAAGTGAATTTATTGTGTTATGATGACATGACGGCTTGTGGTGTTGATGGAGCTTCCTAAAAAAATTCTATTCCACTCCCTGCACTCCACACAACAATACACGGCTAAATTACGTCTATTTTTGTAATGTGTATAAAATACTTGTCCGAATATTATAGCATAGCATTATAGAACCTGGAGGTTGCTCAGGTCAGAGCCTGCTCAGCTCACCAACGTTCCTCCGTGCATCAGAGCACGAGTAAATACGTGTAACGAAGTGAAGAATGAATTCTTGCATACATGGCCATTCGGCTCGGCTTTCTGCCTCATCTTCAAGTGGAGTTCTCCCTCTCACGCTTACTCCTACTAAAAGCTCACAACGAGGAGTTACGATAAGAATACGAGTCGCCGTCTTTTGCTCTACTACTTGCTATAGTGCATACTACATCCCTTTTCCGTTTCTACTTTTTTTCAAAACTCACTCTTCGTCTCCTTCGTTTATGTAGTACAACTCACCTTATGTATGATATTCCTCTGTTATCGCTTTTCTCGCATTGCTTGTGCTATGGAATTGGAAAATGATGGAGATGAGCTTCTTGACTTAGTAGATATAGTAGCTACGTACTTTACTATACCACGCAACACAACATAACAAGAGAATTGAGTCGCGATCCTCGTTGGAAAAAGAAGGAAATGAGTTTCTCTCTCAGTTAGTGATGCATTAGTGCCGTAGCTGGCTGGATAACAAACTTCATGTATTTTTACTTCCGCTACGAAAGAATTCAATTTGCATCATCCAATAGAGTCCCACTCCCACAGAAATAAAATAAATATAGGCATGTCTAGTTTATTTTTGGAGTTCCATGCAGTTTAGTTGGGAAACTCCATTCCAGTACAAATTCACGTCTGTTATGTGTAGACTAGCTCAATATAGTGCACATACTAAAAGATAAAGGAGAAAGTAGGTCAATAGCAACAACAAAGACAAGCTGAGAAAAATCGTATACGAAGAAGCATTCTAAAATTTCTGTCTAACATCATATCATGAACTAACATTCGCTATATGAATTCGGAATTTCCTGGATGTATTCCCTCCGCAGCAAGTGGTAGCATACCTAATCATTTCATTTTCCAAGAAATATGCTTCATTCTGTACAGATATTCTTGAATGTTCAAGGAATTCTTACTAAAATTACTTTATTCCGTTTTTTACACAAGAAAATGTTCAATGTGTCTGAGGTTGATATTTTCCTGTTTTGAACACCAAAGTTAATAAAATGACCTGATGTGCTACATATCTGGTGAAGAACGTAAGAATTAAATAGCTGAACAGGTTCCAATTGCAAGGGCGGAGTTAACCTGTTGACCTATCCAATGTCAAACTTGAAATGCTCCTTTATTGGTTACCATGTCCCTGTCTGGCTAGTTTCAAGTTTCAGCAAAATACATTTAATATTAGAGCGTTTAGGAGTTTTTAGCTTGTGGCTTTGAATTTGGGTTTTCTTCCAAGTTTTCCCTTCGGGGTAACGCAATTTGGGAAGTCATTCATATTTGCCCTTTAGCTATGCACATTAAACAATGCAGCTCAACTGTTATGGGGCATGGTACAATGACATTAATAGGTAATTAATTGAAATTATTTTATTATACGTGAACATGCAAAATCTAGGTCCGGGTAGGATATTATTTAGTTTTACATTCATTTGACTAACGATTACGGAATTTTGTTCATGATTTAAATTTGAACGGCGAAAGGAACTGCTCAAACTTCCATGTTTTGTGAGTAGATGATGATGACGAAATTATTTTTTACCGTTTCTTTTCTTTTGAACATTCCATGCTACATCATATTTCCTTTTATAAATTTTACGAATGCGTGCTTATTATTTGACCAATATGGCGGATATCTGATATTTCATTGTGGCGGATATATATATGGCGGATCTCGTTCGTGGAAACAGCAATTCGTTTAACAACGTTTATCTTTAACATCTCATCTTAGTTTCACTTTTTTGTTAGGTATCTTTGATTTTTGATGATTGAAGGGAGGGGATGGCTTCTTCGGTCGGGAGTCGGGAGAATACTGTTTGCATGGGCATTTGGGAACTGAGCTTGCAGTAATAAAACATGAACGTTCCAAATTAACGCTACCTAATAAACGTAATCCTTTTGTAGTTGTGTATGTATTTATACTACTTGCTACCCACCCAGTCAGTCTCGAATAGATTACTTTAGGAAGTGTCCATCTGCCCATTATGTCTTGAAGCGTTTTACGGGGCCTTTTTGAAGATTTATGGGAAAGTGATGAAATACATGAATATGCAGTGAATGAAGATGGTCTTCAATTTTGACATGACCCACTGATACGATCCATAATTTGTTATCGTCATGTATGGATGCTTCCCATAAACTAACGTTTTAAGCTCTTTTGTGTTCCTGAACATTGTTTTGTTTGTGAGTACTAGTCCATGTTATACAGTACTTGGTAGTGTTCAGTCTGCACGACTGTTTGCTCAAAAGGCGGAGCCTCTGCTTCGCTCACAGACCGCCTATTGCATCGCACTCTCCTCGTTTCCTGCTGCTCACTGTTCACTTCATTTTCCAGCATCATTCTTTTGGCATCTTTTTTGAGAAAGGAGCTGGCGCAGGATTTAGTCGCTCTTGAAGACTGACTGTTTTCTTCTTTCTTCTCGCTCCCCAGTTCATTTACATCTTCGCTTGCCATTGCCACACACAAGCTTAGATTCTCGTACAGTCCGTAAACAAAAACATTTTTTCAGTTATCTTTGGAAATATTTTAAACCGTTAAAATGGCTTCATCCGCTCACAGCCGGAAGAAAGTTTGCTACTATTACGACAGTAAGATAATCATAACATTTACACTTCGTTTTTTAATTGCTTCCAGCTTTAATTGTGGGGCACGCCGAATTTGTTGTTTTGCTTGTATATTAAGTTTCTTGTAAATACAGCATTTATTTCGAATTTACCTATATTAACTGACCGGTCATGACTTGAATTTTGGGTTGTATGATTATATGTCGAATAAGTTACATTTTGATGGGGAAGTATAAAAATATAGGTTGTCGGAACGGGCTTAGGTAGCTAATGGCGTCTTACGACAATTTTATAAGTTGCCCGTTTCCGGTTGTCACGCTAATTGAGTATTAATTATAATTTACTGCGTGAACAGTATCAGAAAGTCATTGTCTGCCGTTGTAAAAGTCAATTAAAGTTTTCATCAGTTGTTGTTACAAGCCTATTGTCTATACACTAATCAGTTACAATTACGTAACTGGCGCTCAATTAAACTTAATAGCTTTTGTCTGACTAAAGAATAAATGTATCTTTTCTTCAGGCGACATCGGTAACTATTACTATGGCCAGGGTCATCCCATGAAGCCCCACAGGATACGCATGACCCACAACCTATTGTTGAACTATGGATTATACCGGAAAATGGAAATTTACGTTAGTGAAAAATGCTATAAAATATTTGGTTGAATACTAACTGTGGTACCTTTACCTACTAGCGAGTCTAAATGGAATTTGAAAAAGTGCCGCAAAGTAAATCTTTCCTAGAGGCACATGTTTTAATTTTTTTGTTTCTGTAACCAATTTAGAGACCGCACAAAGCTACCGCTGAGGAGATGACCAAGTTCCACAGTGACGATTACATCCGTTTTTTGAGGAGCATCCGACCGGATAACATGGCAGAATACAATAAACAAATGCAACGATGTTAGTTCCTACTTCTCATTGGGTTACATATTAGAAAATTTAATTACAATCATTAAGTTTTTTACTAAAGCTGTTGTTTTCTTGTTTCAGTTAATGTCGGTGAGGATTGTCCAGTGTTCGATGGATTGTATGAATTCTGTCAGTTATCAGCAGGAGGTTCTGTGGCCGGGGCTGTGAAACTAAACAAGGAAGCAGCGGATATCGCACTTAACTGGGCCGGAGGTCTTCATCACGCCAAGAAATCGGAAGCGTCTGGTTTCTGCTACGTCAACGACATTGTGCTGGCGATTTTGGAATTGCTGAAGTATCATCAGCGTGTCCTGTACATTGACATTGATATTCACCATGGCGACGGTGTCGAAGAGGCCTTCTACACGACTGACCGTGTAATGACAGTATCGTTTCACAAATACGGCGAGTATTTTCCTGGAACTGGAGATCTCCGTGACATTGGAGCCGGCAAAGGGAAGTACTATGCGGTGAACTTCCCCCTCAGGGATGGAATTGATGACGAGTCCTTTGAGTCAATTTTCATGCCTATCATGACAAAAGTTATGGAGACCTACCAACCATCTGCTGTTGTCCTTCAGTGTGGAGCTGACTCACTTACTGGGGATCGTCTTGGCTGCTTTAATCTTACATTAAAAGGTCACGCGAAATGTGTTGAGTTTGTAAAGAAGTATAATTTGCCGTTACTGCTTCTTGGAGGGGGCGGTTACACCATTCGAAACGTAGCTCGTTGTTGGACCTACGAGACAGCAGTGGCCCTTGGAACTGAGATCGCTAATGAACTACCTTACAATGACTACTTTGAGTATTTTGGACCAGACTTCAAGCTTCACATTAGCCCCTCTAACATGGCCAACCAAAACACTCCAGAATATCTTGACAAGATTAAAACTCGTCTCTTTGAAAATCTGAGAATGCTTCCTTGTGCACCTGGCGTACAAATGCAAGCTATCCCAGAAGACGGTATTACGGTTGAAGACCCCGAGGAGGATGAAAAGGTGAATCCCGATGAGAGAATATCTATTAGGGCATCCGACAAACGCGTCGCTAATGATAATGAGTTCAGCGATTCTGAAGATGAAGGGGAGGGACGACGTGATCAAAAGAACTTTGGCAAAAATCGAAGCAAGAGAGCACGACAGGAGGAGAGTGGTTCAAATAATGGAAACAATGGCAATGGAACCAGTGACAAAAAGGACAGTAGTGGGGATTCCGCTGCCGCTGAAAAGAAGACTAGCGGAAGTGCTCCATCAGAGAAGAAGGAAGCTACTGCAGCAAAGGAAAGGAAGGAATCTACTGATGCTCCAGATTCCGCAGCTTCAACAAAAACTGAAGAGAATGGTGGCTCCAAAAGCCCTAAGGATTCTGCTGCTGCTCCTGCCAGCACCACAAAATCCAACCCAAAATCCCCTCCAGAAGCAGAAGCCATGGAGGTGGATTCAGAACCTCCAGCAAAGGAGGGAACATCGTCAACAGCAGCAGCTGCAACTCCTGCTGCCGCCAGTGACGCCAAGACAGAAAGTTAATCGTTCCACAGCGGTAATTAATTATTTTTCTAGGTGTTAGGAAACTATTATGAAACAATAGTAAAAAATATAATATTTTCTAATTATGGTTTAACTATGAAGTGTATTGAGAATCGAAACTAAGTTGTGCATTTACTCTTTTACTAAACAATGCCATAATATGCATTTTTGGTTGTTGGTATAACACGAAGAAGCCTAACATGGCTTTGTGGCTGTCATCATTCGCTGTTACTTGTTGGCCATCACTTTCATTTTTTTCGCTAATTTTCCAAAAGTCGTGTCCTGTTGCCGACAGTTATAAATTTCACTTATATGCAAATATGAATTCTTTAAATCAATATTATTATATACATACCTACATTAATTATCTGTAAAATCTTGGTAGATTTGTAAAATCTCAACTTCAATGGTTTTTGTACTTTACAAGATTTAACACTGTTAGAAATTAGTGGACAATGTTTCCTTAATTATGAAAACCGTGTACAGTTTTAGTAGTTGTTATACCTTTTTATTCAATTACATATATTTGTATAGCATAAGCTCTAAAAATTAACAATTATAATAATGTGTACTTTCAATTAAAGTTCTATAAATAAACATTTATGATTTTTAGATTGTTTTATGATCTGACTATAAAGAACGTATTCGAAATTTCCTTCTTGTATTCTAATATTTTCTCCAGCTTCATTCCATCTTTAATTCTCCACAACATTTGTCGTGTGTGCTTATGAAAATGAAAGTTATTTACAATGCATTAAGTTCATGAATATTATCAATAGTAAATTATAGTTTTGTGGCCGGTTGCTACTATATCCCATTTTAAATCCTTTAAATTAATATATTTATTATCCGTATTCTACTCTTACATATATTCTATCATACATTTAACACAATGGTGCACGAATCCGAGATATACAATTGGATAAACGTATACGTGTGTATGTAAAACTAATAGATTTACAGTGAGAATGACTAGCTCTATGAAGGAATTTCAGTTTATTTTAAAATTATTTTAAGTGCATAGCATGTTAAGGTGGGGTACCTTGTTTAAATCATAAATCATCGCAAAATACTTGCGTGCGTGCGATGGATAATGCGAACACAATTTTGTCGTTTGTCAATACAGTACATCATCGCGTAAAACTTTACACAAGACAAATCAATCAATTTAGGGATAATTAAATAACGTATGTTAACTAAAGAAAAATATAAGGTTTACTAGCCACGTGATCATAAACCCTTCCTTTTACATATATACATACAATTTGACATAGTTTAGATCATGGTTTATTTATTTTTATCTACATTTTTTTGTTTTGCTGAAAACGTAATAAATTGGTTCATAGTAAAAACCTGCTTTACTAGTAACAAATTAAACACTTTCATCAATTTATACAACTTCAATAAATACTTTTGCATTTCCTGTTTACTTTGTGAGGTTCCAAAAAATCATTGCTATTCATTTTGTTTGTTGTACAATGTTACATTTTAAAATAGTAAACGTTGTCATTAAAATACTTTTCCAGAAGAGGAGCAATGAAAAACAGGAAAAGATGTAAATCAAATCAACATCAGTATATAACATGCCATGCCTTCTAAAAGCTAAAAGTAAATCGTATCTAATCTACAACAGGTCTAGATACTGCTACAATTCTGTAAAATAAATATATAAATTACGTAAATACAACAGTTACAAACTACTTAATCTACGCATTGGCTATTTTTTAGTCTAGTGAAATGATGGAGTCCTTGCTCCATCGTTTCATTTGTTCGTATCGTGGTCCCCCAATAATGGCAATAGGACTAGTCTCAAATGTTCGTGCATTTTCACTAATAAATACAGGAGAAATTGCTCCGCTGGGACGGGATGAACTAGGAGATTTATCTAGACGAAACAAACACCAAAAAGAGAAGAACATACATAAAAAGCTGGAACAACATTATACAATTTCGTTAATTCAAAAAGTAAGTTGGTTAAAGTTGGTAACATCGTCAACAACTGGACCAACACCTCTACTCACAAATCATTACAAATTGCGCTTCTACTCTACTTCTACCTCAGAAAGAAGGAACAAAATACTTTTATAGGAACGGTAAAAGCTGAAATTATGTGTTAGACGCCAATGGTTGGCTGGTATAAAAATCATGTGTAATAAATCGAAAACATGAACCTTTAAAATGTGCAATAATTAATATGCCACTTTAGGGTTTCAAATGAAATTGTCGAATGGTTTTTAATTTTATTTGAAAATACGTGAGATTTCAAAATAGAAATTCATAACTGTTAAATACTCAAATTACTACTACTAGGTATATACTTTTCTTTCCGTAAAACATTAAATAATTGGAAATGACTGAATACAGTAAAACTTTCATTACCGTAAGCAACACTACACGGTAACTTGAGGTACATTCATACTACTTACGTGTCAACTTGAACTTTTATACTGTACAATTACTCTGATTTTCAAGGGAATTTTCTGGACAATTACTACTACTAATGGCTGTGTCAGTACCGGGATCTTTGTTGCTTTCCTTCTGTTGCTGCTCGGGATCAGGGATAGGTGGGGGTGTGACAGTTGTCGGCCGTCTCATAACTACTTCCACATGCTCGTCGTCGTCATTATCATCATCGTCTGGTACTTCCTCAATTATTGGAAATTGTTTGATGTTATTTAAAGAGGTTCTCACGCGGTGACTGTCATCCTCATCGTCGTCTTCTTCAGGAACGGTTTCTTCGTCCTTTCAAATGGAATTGAGTTGTTAGTTAAAAGTACAATAATATGGACGGAGTGTTGTTAATTATGTACGAAAAGAATGTACTTCTACTTCTTAAAGAAGAAACCACATGCTCCCGAACTAAATTCATTAAAAGTTCGAAATCATAATAAAAAAGAAATGAAGAAGAACTGAAATCATCATTATAATATCTATGAACAAAGTGTATAGCCCAACGCGAGAGCACCGAGCTGAAGTCATAAGAATATAAAATAAATTGCTCGAAAAGCAGGAGTTACGCACGCATACATCTAGATGCCATAAGCGAGAATCATTGGCAAATAGTGCACAGAAGGTTTCCACCAAAATAGTTTCTTATTGCTAGGTTCCATGTCCATTGTATTAATTAATAATTTCCATTACTAAACCGGCTAAACCCATCAGCTACCATCGTCCCCTTAAACGAAGCATTATTAGTGACGCTAACAATAAAAATATAGATTACGCTCATAAGGAATTTTTGTCCATATTTAGACCATCTTTAGTATTAAGTTGTGGAAAATTAATGTTAAACATTACTAATTAATTAAATATGTTAAGTATTGTTTGAACTATAGATATTAGTTTTGTACTTTTTGTAGCTCTGTTAGTTAAGAGACTTTTATATTGTCAGAATAATAGTTAGAAAAGGATATGAATAAATGTGTGTACTCTTTAGAATAGTACGAGGAACCTGTATTTCGTTTTGAGAAATAGGTGTTGGGTTGTTTGGGAATGTTTTTAAAGGGACCAGAGACTAACTTCTCCCGTGCGGGCGGAGTACAAACTTTCAAGATTTGTCTTAAAATACTGAAAAATTTTCAAGTCTTTCAGGCGTATGGATTGTTAAAAATCAGACTTCCAAACTCATCCACTTTGTAACAACTATTCATTCCCATTGTGGTCATCCCCTCCTGTGCGCATGATTGGGAAAAAGAAATTTAGAAATAAAGGTCAAAGGTCATTTTAGCAGTGCACACGAATGTAAGCAATGAAAATGATGAGAGAAAATAGACAATTATTGATATAAACACGAGCATCCATGGTTACAAGACGGGCTTTAAATTTTACGACAAAGAGCAAAAGTGACCAATTTTAACACTATTTTTCGATATTGTTTTCTTCTAGAGCTCTCGTTCCATTTATTTCCTTGTTCACCTCCTGGACCTCCGACAATTTTTGCGGCTGCAGAGATGCTGGAGGATCATGCTCGCAATAACTCTGTCTAGGCAAAGTCACCTCACTTGACGAAGCTTTTGGATTATTAAAAAAGCCATAAAATACCTTATCATCTACCGCCTGGTTATCCGATATGGAGGATGACTTGGCTGAACCTTGACTGCTGCTGTCATCATCGTCATCCTCCTCCTCATCAATCAGTTTCTTTGGCTCATCGTCATCTTCCTCCTCGTCTTCATTTCTATCAGCTAACGCCTGTGTGAACAAGTACATAAGCCCCAAATTTTCTCAGCATGCTGCATGCAAGTCCCCTCCCAAAAATTCATTTTATTTCAAACTCTTTGTTCAACTTACATTCTTTTCCAGGTTGTTCTTCACTGTGGGTTTTCCATTGGAGTTATTGTAGTTGTTGGTAGTCGTAACGACGGCGTTGTTAAGGAGACCCACCGTGTCTGGGTTATGCTTCTTGTACGCAATATACTTCAGTTCTGTACTGTTTGGTCCATAGTAATGAGCGGGCTGACCCCTGTGGGTAAAGTAGAGATCATCTTCGTCATCCTCGTACAGCTTCCGGAGGCGATACCTCCTATTCACCTTGTGCACATAGACAGCAACCGACAGGAGGAGGGCGACAAAGAAAACAGCCAAAATCAAAGCGAGTGCTGTAAATTAACAAGCAAGCAAACAAGCAATTAACATTTTCGAAAGTGCGTAATAAATTTTATATAGGTATACAACAAACTATATTTGTCCTCACTGTCAAAGGAGAGCCCGCCACTTTTGATTGATTCCTTTTTCCCAACAAAGTTATTTGTCTTTTTGGGAAAGCTCTTTTGCCAACCTGGAATGTCAACAGGATGGACACCCCTGGAGTTAACACCCAGTGGCACTGGCATGGGTTCGCACCGCAACTTGATCCCGTCTACCTTGTCCACATCTAAAATGAGATTTTCTGGCTTTTTCACGAATCCCATATACTCATCCATCGGCCTAATTTCCTCCTGTCCATTCACTTTCACAAAAATGTTGGAAAAGCATCCTTTAAATCTCTGGTAATTCCTCAGCTTGCTCACAGAGTCACTCACGCCACCCACAAAAACGTCACCCACGTTTGTCGCCGCACCCCCCACAGTTGTCGTCCCTGAGTTCAAATTGAAGAACGTGAATTCTGCTGAATATGGAGTAACAATGATTTCTTCTTCGTCCACAATGTAAATCGTCTCTTCTGGCGTCCGTTTGAAATACACCGAGTGTCTCTTGCCATCTGCAAAGTTTTGCTTGACTGTGGCACCTTCCACGGAGGATCCCACTGTTTCCCTCAGAATCAGCTTTCCCTTTTGATTCAGTGAAAAAACGAGCGAGTAACTTTGTCCCGGAACCTGAATGGTCACCAGAAGCGTGTCATTGCCCGTTTGTACGGTGGTAAAGCCGAATCTCGCCTCAATTTCTTGCACGTCCTCCATGGCATTAGTAAATCTTCTCCTCATGGAGGCTTCCCCCTGGAATGTGACTCCCCTTTCTTCCTCACAGTGTTCTCCATAATAAGAGGTGAATGTGCATTCGCAAGTGTATGTCCTCTTGGTAAAGTCCTCCAAGCAGATGCCACCATGATGACAAGGTGTCGCATCGCAAACCATTTTACAGCCTTCAAGTACATCGTCATGCTTTGCCATTCCGTTTATTTTTATATGCTCGTTTCCAATTTGAAGACCATTCAGACACCCAAGCATTCCAGGAAAGTAACTGACGTTTCCAGCTGGCTTCAACGCATAGTTGTCAAAGCCCCCGAGCAGCAGCTGGTGGTAAGGACTTATTGGAGCAAATGGACGGGGCGGTGTGAATATCTCCAACTCCGGATTAATCCACGGCTTTTCTTTGTATTGTTCCAGAAGTGCAACACCTCCCTGTTGACTTTCCGTGTTGTCGTTCACGTGGAGCACGGTATGAGTGTCATTCCGAATCACAGCTATTTGCACAGGTATCCCGTGATTCAGTCGTTTCTGCGAAAGGGATATCTTCCTGATTCGATTGTACTCGTTCCACGTGAACACCACCTTAGTGTCATCCTCCACATGCACCTGGACAAAGTTGTTGAGATTGTCGTTTGCGTACAAAACAAGTGCTTCGCTGTCGTACGTTCGGATGTTCAAGTAAATATTAGCAGTCAGAATGTTTTTGATGGGGTCGGGCTCAGAGTCCAAGCTTTGTCTTTTGATAAAGCTCGACTGTGAAAGGAATGTGAGGCCGTCAACGTTTATGTCCTGTTGACAAAGAATGCCGGAGTGAGCAAATGGGTTGGAACATTGACACACGAACGAACCCCAGTTTTCCTGACAGAAGCCATTATTTTGACAGGGATTTGGATCGCAGGATGGGGAACAATCTTTGATGATATCAGCCTTGTGAAATTTCATGTACGAGTAGAGATCTAAAACCAGACCATTCATAACCAGACCACGGAAGCAACCAATGAGACCTTCTGTCACTTCGGTTTTCTCAAGATATGTCTCAGGAGCTCCAGCAATGTACATGGTGCCTTCAAAAGGTCCAAATTGCTGTCCGTCTGGTAAATTAATCATTTTGTAATCTCGGTTTATCTGGAATCTGACTTCGTGCACGTCGTAGTCAATCCACACCTGCTGCCATTCGCCATTCGAGAGCTTTTGCTCGGAACGGACCGTCACCTCTTTGGGTGTACTTCCACTTAGCACGTATTGGAATGTCAACTCATAATCTGAAGACGACAGAAAAAGTTTAGAATAATAATAATTATCCCTTTCAAATCTTCTCACGTTTCCCCAATAAAATATCCTATTGGAGTATGCGATCTTACCATTGGTCAAAAATACTGAAAATGCACTGTGCTTTTCATGAAGTTGTGGCTGGTACAACAAAATTGCTGAGGATCTAGTTGTCCTAAAACTAAATGCCAAATCCCCTGATTTCCAGCCGGGAGCTTCAAGGTAACTGCCAAATGTTTTGAACGTCACCACATATCTTTGAGTATCTATTCAAAAGCGAAATCAAAAACATTATCAAAGTGCCCCAAAACATAATTTGTTATACCATTGAGCTATTCATCAAGAAATCGTTTTGGACTTTAGAGTGAAATAAAATTCATGATCGTTATAGCCTTTAGTCTAGCAACGTACTTGCTTCCACGCACTCCAGTGGTCCTAATGTAATCCTGGAGGCTGCGTCCTGTGGCAAATTCTTTGGCACCGCAAAGCTCATCTCTGTAATGCCCAGTCGTTCCGGTTCAGTAAAGTACCCTTCGTCGTTTAGCCATTTATCCTCGCTCGAGTCGCAATTGCAGTGTTCCCCTTTCACGCACTCGCCTTTTAACGAGCACGGACAACTACCTCGACTGGCGTCTCCAATACTGACCACTTTACTCTCCTTGGGATCAGCCGACTTGAAACTGGTATACTGGAACAGTCCTAGCCTCGCCTTGTAGCAGTCATATTTGATGTGCTGAGAGCATTGAACACTCTGGGAAATCAAGCTGAGCAACATGTCGCTGCTAAACTCCCTGTAGGTGAGCTCCAACTTGAAGTCCGCTTTGTCAGCATCACTCGGGCTCCATACATCCGTTTCATTGGACAGATTCTAAAAATATTAGCATTGCTTTATCAACTTTAAGATAAATCGGTGGTATAAAAATGATCTCATATTTAAATCTATGAGAATTAGTTTTTATTCATTTTCTTAGACATGCATGTTCCACGATGGTTTTAGTCTCTCCACTGTCATTCTGCTCAAATTTGCACTTGACATGACTGGGTGGGTAGGGTCCATTGCCGTCAATGTCGATTCTGTAGACGCCAGACTCTGTGTATCCTAGCAACGCCAGCTCCTCACAAGTTCTTTTGTACTTGGCAAAGTGACAGCGTTTTCCTTCGTAGCCCGTGTCACTGCAGTCGCAGGAAACTTTGTCGTTTTCCACATTGCACTTGCCTCCGTGCTCGCACACGTCAGGACGGTGGCACGGATCAATGAATTGACAATTGTCCAGCGCAATATCCCCAACTTGATCCTCACTGCCGACAATATGTCGGGCGTCAATCAGAGCGCCGCCGATTTCAATGCGCCGCATGCAGCCTTTAAAACCAGACGTCGGTTTGTGTTCCGACGTTCCCATGGTGATGCTTTGTGAAAGCTGATACAGATCCAAGAATACTTCCGATGCTTTGGAGCTTCCAGTTTGTAACCTTATCTCTCCTCCTTTATACGACAGAGAAACCTAACAAAATTTTTACTTTTAATGTCTTTTAACTGTATCTGTAACTTTCATATTGATACTCGATATAGCTGACAGTAATTAGTGCATATTCTCTTTGCATAAGACGGTGTTTATCTTACCGAATGCCACATATCCTTTTTCTTCGAGTACTGTACGGTTAGATTCTTTGGCTGAGAAATGTCCGCAATCTTTTTGTCCGGCTGAACCTCAAAGATAATCTTGTCAACGCCATATTTCAACTCCCAAAAGCCCTCCCCTTTCAATGTCCTCACGTCGGAGTATGCTAAAGTGCCGTATAGCTCATTTGATTTGAAAGCAAATCTCAATTCGAGCTCCTCTACGTTTGGATTTGAAATTTTGAAGCCAGAGGCAGCAAACGGGACAGTGATTGGAATTGTACGCTGGTCAGAGCATTGGTCAAATGCTGGAGGCGTCAGACTATGGTGTCTTGCCTGGGTGAACGATAATAAATATACAAAATCGTAAACATACTTACAATTCCACACGTCCCAGTGTTTTTGAAACTGTTTCGAGTCGCTATCACATTCTTTAAAATGCGACATCTCACAAAGATGATATTACCTATTACTATTGTGTACATACCTGAAAATTATTCTGTTGAAGCTCATAAAGTATAGCTTTTGTGTTAAAGTAGACTTCTTGCAAGCATCCCACAAAATTATTCGAGGACATGAGCCCAGCGGCTGACAAAAAAAAAACAAAAAATAAGGCTGACTTAATGTAAATTGCAAATTGAAAGATACGTAATACAACGTGCAACAAGGATGATGAAAATATGAGTCATTCACGTTCATCATTTATATGGCTTTGCCTGGAGCTAAGTATACAGTACCTTCATCATAATTACCATTTGCCGTAGTAAAAGTCGTAAATTTTTTACTGCGCTGTAAAGTAGTCCTTAAACTTTGCATTTGCGCAAAATCTCATTATTTTCAAGATAATCGCACGTGTAATTATTAGTTTGATTTGATAACTCGTACCTTTTTTGTTTTTGAGGGTTGGACCACCCCCACCAATGTACACATCCGGATTGATGTACAAATGATAGTTGGGCCCAGTGAGAACATAACGTTCAATCTGTGAGTCTAGCTGAATGGTTACATTTTTGCCTTGATGCAAAATGGTAAGCACATGCACGTTGGAGTCGGTGACCACTCCCCGCAGTAATTTTGAAATTCCATCGTCCCCATTCCCAAAGTCAATGTCAACATACACACTGCCATTGATTATGGAAACAGCGACATGATTATGCTTTGGCGTTTCCCCGCTTGCGTAAAATAGGATCGAGTCGTCCAGTTGAGTTTTGAATTGCATGGAAATCCGATTGTCATCCGAGTGGACACGGTCCATCCACTCGAAGACTGTGAAGGTGATATAACTGTAGCCAAATAGGGTAAGGGATGGTATCACAGGCTCCTTGCACTTTTCCCCTTTGAAACGCGCCTTGAAACAGTCGCACTCCACATGGTCATAGTGGTTGATGCACTTTGAGTCCCTGGAACACTTGACAGTGGGCTCCCAGCACTTACTCTTGCATTCCGCCTGCACTTCTTGGTAATGAGAGGCAACAAGAGGAGAAATGGGTTCCAGAGGAGCGGTTTTTAACGGACTCGTTTCTAACGTAACGTTGCGTACACAACCAACGAAAGTTTTGGCAAGGTAGCTAATGTCAAGGCCGACACTGGGTGAAAGACCACCAATAAATAGTACGGATTCTAGCTCCACGTTATCAGCGCCATACAGGTAGTGCTCCCGAAGGCCTTCAAGCACCTGGGCTGTAACGTCTTGACCATTGTCTACACTCGCGGTAATTTTACGATCCCCTGGATCAATTGTGACTTCGACATGGTGCCAGCGGTCTCGGTTGAGACCTTTACCGACAACTAGCGTTGTGGAGTAATCTCCAAAGAGGTGCTTCACTTTGAGCTGGCCTTGATCCAGCATAACATACAATTCATACTTGTTAATTTCTGGAGGTCTGTTGTTGATCCCGTGGTAGGCGAGAATGGCGTGAGGAAGACGGGTTCGGAATTCTAGAGAGATAGACCGACGATTTCGGATCTGGTAGCGGGTAATATCCTCCGGTCCAATTTGAATGTAGGACGAGGGAGAAGAGAAAGTGAATGTTGTTTTGTTGACAGAAGGACCCAGTGTTAAATGGATCGGTGGAGGAGGCAAAACGCCTTCGGAATCTTCATCTGTTACTGAAAAAATAAAAAGAATTTGGGAAAAAAGTTTGTCAGAAGTGGGATTCGAACCCACGCCAGGTTTCCCTGAATAGCACCTGAAGCTACCGCCTTAGACCACTCGGCCATCCTGACGATGTTGGAATACTACCTCACTGTTCGAGAAGCAGATCAATGTTCGCACGAGTTTGAATATATGCAAGTGTTATGACGCCTGCTTGTCTAGTGTATTTCTCAAATACTCAAAACAAATAAGTTGGCGATGAGAATGTTTTTTCCGAGTGAGCATGTTTAGTGTTCTTGCATTTTACAAAGCCCAATGGAAAAAGAGTCTGAAAATTCACTTCCCCATACAAATTGCGATCACATAACTCCGTAAATAATATCATCCATGCTTACCAGTTGGCATTTTTATGTTACACATGCATTAAGCATAAATTGCAAATTATGTATAAGCTACGCATAGTTCATGTTCATGAGAAATGCGTGAAAAACCGACAAGCCATAATGCTGATGACATGCTGACAAATTGATTTGGCGATAATGAATAATAAGGCATTAGAGATTGATATGATACAAGATAAAGTAGTCTGATTGATGATGGATGATATTATATACCAGCAGCAGCTCCGTGGTCGTGGTCGTGTTCTGTCATGGAGTTGGATTCACCGGAGAACAATTCATGTGTGTACTCTAAATCCTCCAGTTCATCATCCTCTTCGTATTCCCCCGACTCGGTGACATTTCTCGCACAGGTTCTCATGCATTCCTTGAAGTCATCAAATATATTCCTGTTGATCATGCACCCTCCCCAGAGGAATATTTTACAAGTATTCTCTTCCGGGTAATAGAAATACTTTTGCAGATTATCATGACAATCGTCTCTTGATCCGGGAGCTTTCATGCAATACGAGGCTATAATATGAAAGAGTTAAAAAATAACGGTACTATATACACATGTACAAGCATAAATATGATTGGACCATGCACGCCATCATTCAACAAGCAAATAATCCACGCAACTCATACACATTATTGTAAGCGACAACTATAGAATTTAAAAATAATGACTATTATAGCTATCATCTAAAAATATTTGGGAGTCTAGAGTGACTAGGATGAAGGATGGTGAAGCTGTCTATGTTTATGTTATTAGATCCATTTTCCGCACTAAACACATAAAGCCAATTTTCTCAGGAAAAAATGGATTTCAAGTTGTTTTGTATGAAGTTCTTACGTCTTGACTGCACTATGCTAAGAGTGTTCAGCAACGCAAATGCTGTTGTAATCCATATCACAGGCATGGTAAAACTGAAACGGCTCCGTTTTCTACCTCGCGTTTTACACCAATAGTCTTCATCACTTTGTCTTCTCCACCTCCTTTCCTCCTCTTCCCCTTCCAATCTCCCTCCGCACGCTTTGGCACACATAACAAATTTAACAGTCTCTTACACCAACACTCTTTCACTTTCCATTCATTTTTAACCTGCAACAACTTTTCCAAGTATGCTACAATTTCAGATTCTCCTCCTTTTCCAAAGGTATTTATGAAAGAAGAGGAGGGAATCACTCGACTTCCTTGTTCACGTTGGGCTGCGCGAGATTCGCAGACAACCGATTAAATCCTTTTTCGCGAAACGTTCACTTCAAAGTTGCAAGCACAAGGACACTTGACATAAAACCATACAGTGTAACAAGCGAGATAGATGAAACTAGCTATTGTTTACACGATATAGCAGTACTCGTCCACTGAAACCATTTGTTGGGAAATATCCAGTTATGAAACCAGTTTACCGACACAGCGGCGGACTGACAACACCTACTCCACATAAGCGAAAGCAAATTCCCTCAGACTTACTCAACTTCCCCACAGAGAATGGAAAACTGAGTGGAGCCGAGGAGAGTTGGCGAGTCACAATTCTGGTGACTGGATCATCTCTAATCATTATCATCATGAGAAATAATGCAAAAGAGAAGAGCGAGATGATAATCGGTTCAATTACTAGTACTCCTCCTCCTCCAGCCAAGTACAATGTCGTATTACACATTAGTAGCACAATAAATAAAAATGCTGTAAGAGGTAATCAGCATCATCGTGCCCATTTGCCATGATAAAATATTCTGGATTACACATAACATTATATCACTCACTCTCGCATCAACAACACAAATAGATCTCAGCAACAGCAGCCGCAGTAGTGCAAACGACACCATTCATTACATTCTTCATCACATCGCATTCTCCGTATAGTACCGTCACAGAATATTTAATTTTACTTTTTTGCACTTGATGCTGCTCGCTTAGACGCAATGATGATGACGATAATTTTTTAATAAATCATGCTCACAAGTAAAAATCAATACACTAAAGACACTAATCGACAGAAAGAAAAAATTGGCACATCATAACAGCACACTCCACACACTGACAAGAGAATAGAGCGATAAAACATCTTAAAGCTGTGCTATTCTGTGAATTTGAACTCTTGCGAACAAAAGACAAGCAGTGTGGAAAAATCTGAAGGACTCAAACACAACGTCTCCATGCAACTCAACAGTACACTTTACATGTATATAGTTTCGTTTGCTAAATAAATCAGCAGCAGCCAAAAAATCTGCAATTCAAAGTGCAAACTTTTCTAATCTAGTCATGGGCACTATTACTACACACAACCAGTGTTACATTATTGCATAATAATAGCATAATTTAATATTCATTCACCTTATCTCCTCACACCATCTACAATCCACTTGAAATAAAATCCATACTTTAACAAACTTTAACTTGTGGATTGCAGCAATAACTAGTCATCATTAAGATAATCCTCCTCATCGACAATCCACAACTTCAACAATACTAATCGGCATCATCATCGTTATTATGATTATTTATCACAGTCACCCAAAAAACTGTGTCAGTTGTAAAGTAGGCATGGTCATATTATTCTCAACAAGCAGAAGTTGTTTGCTGCAGCAACGGCCCATTACATTTTATATTGCTTCCCTGCAACAACAGCTCGACATCTCTACCTGGCTTGAGCTCTTTTTATCATGCTCATTATCGTTAATGCTTGTTATCTGCTGCGTGCAGAAGATGAAAAGCAACGTTTCGTTCAACGCATTCAACACTTTTTAGTTTCTTCCTCACACACAATCAGCATTACAGCTTTGTAGTTTATATTTTTGTTCTTGCTCACTTGCTAAAAAAGATATAACGAAAATCAACAGTGATGGCTCTCCTCAATTTTAACCACTCATCTGAATAATAATTTAATATTAGTACGATGACAACAGCTAGTGAGAAACCTATTTTTATTTGCGATTCTGTTTAGCAAAGTATTGCCATTATTTGAGTAAAGCTGATAATGCCTTGGTTATTTATTTTTGCTCAAATATTTTTCGAAGGTGCGCCCTCATCTCTGCTACACATTTGACTCTGAGAGCTTTGATTTTACTAGGCTACTACTGGTGCTGGTGCTCCTATTCTTCATTCATAACATTATTATTCAGCAGCAGCAACAACGACGTCTCCAGCCACGGCTTTTCGACGTGATAATGAATGTAATCCCGATGTAAATCGATTTTAATGAATATTAGCACAAAAGAGTCACTTCTAATAATTATTTAATAATGACTCTTGGTAACGCTTCTACTAGGATGCTCAACTACTTCTGTGATCACTTTAATTCATACACTGGGAGACACCACACAGGGAATTTGTTTTTTAAATTGCCATACACGTATTATTTTGCAAATTACTAGTGTCACAAATATCGGTAAGCAACAGTGAAAAAAAATTCAATAAATATATTAACTAAAAACTACAAAATAACATGTTCTCCTTTCAATGTCAGTACACTTGCTTCATGAAAAGATTTTTAAATAACGTATCCATCTATGACTCATTCCTTCCCTTGGTTAGCACTAAATAGTTAGCACTACAAGAGCGTAGCAATGCCCGAGTTGTAAAGTGCATGTTCCATCTACCATATAAGGCCAGATTTTTACCCTGTTGAATATCGAACATGAAAAACTGAATCTTTAATTGCTAGTTTTTTAACACACATACGACACCCAGAAAATCCACCTACTGGGTCCGCGAGATCATTCCTTGTAAATACGATTGCTTCACGGGACGAAATATTGAGAGTATCCTCTTTTTATTAATAATTACTAATTATGATGCATGTGGTCCTATCTTATCGATACGGCAAGATGAAATGAGCACTACTCTATCGTAATGCACAATAATATTATTGCTATGATTATGTATTCTTTTGTGTGAGTGCCTGGCTATCCCCAAGAAGATTCTCTGTCGAGTTTTTATCCACACTGCACTGTTGACTCGTTGACTGTGTTCTCTTCTAAGAGAGTGGAATGAAAATGTGTGCAAGTTGAAACGTTGACAAGCATATTTTAGATAGGATGCTCGAGGCTTATTTAAAAATTGACGCGACGGTCATTTTTTGAAGACTAGTTGTTGTGCTGATGAGTATGATGATGCTGAAACCAATTATATATGTCTACATGGAGTTGTTGAATAAAAGTACAACATTATTCCTTGTACTTTTTAATAATCGTTTTGCATTTTCACTCTCACAAAACATCGTAAATAATCTTATGCATTATTCCTTGGAACGGAGTATTATGGAATGCTCACTGATTGTTTAGTATACGTACGTGAACATTACATGGTCGTTATTGCCAAATCAACTACAAATCTTATTTTGGCTGAGTTTATAATATATATTGCTATTATGCACTTTTATTTTCATCACTTTTCAGTTTATAGCGCTATACTGAGTGCTCAACCAACCAACCCATACAACGCAGGAATGGTTGATGACTTGACTGCACTGTATTTGTAATAAAACAATGAGGGTGACTGGTTACTATTATTCCACCGATATTTATTTGTTTTCCATTTTCTTGAGCTAAAGTTAGCAGCCTTCAAGAAAGTGAGTGAGCATGTGGAAAATCGAATGGAATATAGTACTATCAGTTTTTTGATAATGACTGTGTAACGCGTGTAATAACTTCAGTGAAAACTGAGACTCGTCACTGTGCATTCATACCGTCTAAGCACACGGATAACTTAAACATTAAAGCATGGCTTATTGTAAACTCAAAAATTTATATTGGTGTAGATAAAAGTTGTTTAATCTCTTCTCGTCTGATATATCTGGTAAAGGAAGATAAAAGTCACTCTCAGTCAGTAGTAGTAGTCATTCATTCAAATACACATCAGTATGAATATCGTCATTGGAGAAACAAGAAAGCCATAATATCATTATGTACTTTATGTTATTATGTTTGCATGGGGTACAAGGAAGCGGAAAATATGTAGAAATACACACTCTTATCTCATCTCTTACTTACTTTCTTGATAGTATTGAGACTTAAACACACGGAGATGCCCAAGTTAAAACTTTTTGACATTTTACTATTAATAAGCACATATATAGAGATAACAGTATTGCATGATAAAAATAAGACGAACTAAAAGATTTGTGGATGCATGAACCAATAGCATTTAATATGTTTATCTTAAAAACAAAGAAAGGTGGTTAGGGATACTGAATAATCATATTGAAAAGGATGAAATGGATGAACATACATACACGCGTATTAATATATATAGCCCATGTCGATTTGCTGACACAAAATGAATTGACTTAACATTTTGATCGATCGTTTGGTGCATCTTAAATTAACATTGGCTTTACGGTTTACAAATTTTAATCGCAGATGAATTAAGCGGTTAAAAGCATGTAGATTTGAGTTCGGCAAGGATGGATATCGGCATTTCCTTCAGCTATCAACTCTTTTATCTACCTCAGTTACAGCTACTTAATAACTTATTATGTTTGCACATAATATATATGTGTGGGCATATAACGAATTTGTAGGAAAATGATAAGATTATTGAGCAAGCGTTAGCTATTTTTGGGATCCTTCCAGCGGTGCGCGATATTTGTAAAGCAATTCGACAGATTTTGATAAAATCCATGATATTGCTTCCCTACTTTAAAGGGAAGGTCTATTGCGTTATTAATTATAACAAAATGGAATCTCTTCTCATAAATAGGACCACGAACGGTGCTAACATTTTTATTAAATCTTACTTTTTACTTTGTTTTCTTTCCTCATGCGGTACATGTACACTGCTCGTGAAGTATATTTTTTATTCAATTTGTATATAATTGTAATAAACCTGACGTGCAGTAGTAATGTGATTTTCTAGACTTTATCTCACTTTATAATTATAAACGTTTCTTTATTTCCTTCTCCATTAAATTACTTTTTAATGAATTGATAAGCTCAAATTATAAGCTCAATATTTTGTACTATAGAATTAAATAGTACCACCACCACTAATATGTATTGCACGAAGACTTTGGAAAGTTATGCACAATGCTGAAATGTATGAACTGTCCTGATTACGACATGAGATGCTATTTTGTTTTATGCCAGACAAAACTGAATTAGTCAAGATTAATCTGGCAGACAGGGTGTTTGAAATAGAATTTTATTATGATGATTAATTGATTACTGTTGCAAATAAATAAATTTTCTGATTTTTTAATCTTAAAAGCTTAATTGTTCAAAAGTATAACCAACGAAGATGTAACTTACCCAAGGCAATCTATTAAATTAAATGTATGCATAAGTTGATGAGGAAATTTATAGCAAGTTGCCGTTAGTAACAAAAAAAAGTTCCCTTCCCAAGTTGCATTTAAAGTAATGTAGTGGTAGGTGTCTATCTGTAAGGCTACGTATTTTCTAACAGCAATGTGACTGGAAGGAAATGAAGCATTTGCATTGCAGTAGTTGGCGTTAGCTCTTCGGGCATGTACAAATTACTAAACTACACTACATTTTGCATCCTTCATAAAAATCATAAATATGAAGTATAAATACCAACATATCCACATCTAGTATATTGCTAACCTAGAGCGTCTATTTAGTCCTACATCCAACATCAAGTGATGCGAATGAATAATGCATGAGAAAATGGCTCAACGTGCAAAACTGCTATGATTAAAACCAAATTTCAGGATAGCCACACCTATTGCCTTTAGCTTCATCAGTGTTCATTTTTCTTCTGAAAATTTAAGCGTGGTTTAAAACATTCAAATTATCTTAGAAGTATACAAAATCAGTATGCATATGAAACTCAAGTTAAACGTTGCCATATTATCTCTATCAAAATATTATTAACTAGCGTCAAAGAAGAATGCTGACAATGTGGTGTACGATTTTATTCGCAAAGGAATTTTCGAAGCTTTTGTTTTGTATTTTACAATAGGTTCCTGGCAGTCGTGGAGCTATTGTCTTTCAGCATAGTGGTTTTAAAATTTCTAAACTAATTTTGAGTTGCGTATTATGGCTTTCGAGGGATGACAGATACATTTTAAGATCATCGCTTTTGGGGTGTCAAAAATATGTGCGCGCCTCGAGGAAGAATTGAAAATAAAATTTGTTCAAACCTTTCGTTTGCTCCTCTTTTACATCTACGTTATCCTGCATTTACAGTGACTTCATCATCATTACTTATATACCCACAAATGTATGTATATCATAACACCCATTGTAGTTCCTAATTAATGATGCAGTGCAATGATTTTGTTTGTAGATGTTAACGTGACAGTGAACTATTAGAAACAGTTGAAGTCAAGTTTACTAATTGTCATTGACTCACTTTTTGCAAGGATGTATATAGACTCGTAAACCTAGTGTGTGATGCACCATTTTCCATATTCATCGGCTTGCATAGTTCTGAAATAAGACGGATTGCTGACAATGAAAGTAAAACTGCAGTTTTATGAATGAAATGGGTTTGGTTGTGAGTAAATCAAGAGCAAAAGCATTTGAATCCATTGAACATATTTAACTATGTAGTAGCGAACATACATGCTAGTTATATTCATGGATATGTTCTCAGTTGATTGCAAAAAGGTTTGTTCATGAAGTTAAATTTACTTATCATCATGAGAAGTATGATTTTTGTAGAATTTACATTTCACTGGTGATTCATATACGTATTTGTTATTATTCCTTTTCATAGTTCATGCTTTAGTATCGTGGTGCAGTTTCTGGCTCATGCACAATTCAAATTTTGTTAACACGATATGTAATGGAACAAAGTTACATCACTTTATCAAATATGTCGCTTACATTACATTCAAAATCATTTAGGTGGATGACATAAAAATATATAAGGCAACATAGGTGGCATGTGAATCCGATCTAAATTTCGTGCGACAAAGATAGTATGGTTCAAGAACGCTGTTAAAAATTGTTATTCGATGTGTATATTCTAAATATTGTTTGATCTACATTTTAATGAATAAATTATGCAACTTTTTATAAAATAATGAACATCACAAGCAATAGATTACATGGAAGTATGTACTGATAATGTCGAGAGAAAACAATGCAATGCTGTTTCATTGTTATTTTTAATAACAAGAATTACAACGACCCAAGCCAAGGAACCAAAATATGGAATCATTTACTAATCCTTGTGGTTGGGTATAATTTCAGTTCAAAGTCCCAGCTGTAATATAAGTAGTTTGACGGCCGGTGTTGTACATGGGTCGTGGGCCGGAGTTGGTATTACCAACTTGGTAATGAAATCTACCTATGCAAAAAGAACAAAACGAGGGGCTATCAAAGACAGACCTATCGCTGCAATTATAGTATGGGCACATATTTTCCTACTCGTGATTTTAGAACATTTGTTTTCATAGCCAGGATCCCACTGTATGACAATGGTAAGCTTACAAGCTTCAGTGTGGTTACCTGTATTTACTGTGCTGCATGAAAGATTTTATGTGGGGCCATAATTATTCTAGTTTACAAATTGTAATTTTTATATGCGATTGGCTCAATCCATTGCCGACCTTTTCACTATGTTGCCTTGAGTGATTAGGATGACAGCTTTGCACTTGTAGACAAAACAACAACAACATACAAATATAGTGCAGCATAGTACGGCGCGTGTAACGTTGCAAACAAAAGTAAACTTCGTTGGGCCTGGTCACCGTCGCCACTGTTGATGCACTTTCGCAACATCAGGAAATTCTGAAATAAGTACCTTCTTACACCAAATAATTTATTTGTAAACTCATTGCTATTGTTATATGGAAATGAGACAAAAGTGTGTAGCTGTAGTTAAATACGTTGCAACCCGTAGCAACACAAAATCGAAAATGCAAAGCCTAGAACTGAAAAACCGCGACAGAAAACAGCGAATATGTATAGGTAGACTTTATTAAATGTTATGATAAAGGCGTCGTTAAACAACCTGGTAAACTGAATGCAATTAATTAGAGCAACGACGGAATACATAAATGAATATACCTAATTATTCTTTAACTATGTATAAAGGTTGTGGGGTTGAGATTTTATGTATCGAAAGAGGTTCATACTGATTTCAGAGAAATTTGTGGTGTTTCCGGATGTAGTATTTCAGCTAAAAACCAGTGCGGTAAATAAACTATACATAATTACCTATTTATATATATTATGTATATGCCATTATCTAAAACAAATGTACTATTTATATCAATCACTCTATTATTAATTTTCCTACATATGGATTTGTCAGTGATGATTTATCTGCAATAAAGAAATTGAATTTAATGGAACTAAGTATTACTACTTGTTTTCAGTGCATTATTTGTTAAAGTTTGTGACATTATAACTAACCAACTTAAATAAA
>CM023201.3:55461956-55654258 GCA_004115045.4 Sinella curviseta
ATGACGCTGTGATAGGCGAATTGGATCACAAGCAGTAGTGGCATTTTATTTTCACACAAGTAGTCGTGTAATTTGTTGAACTAAATTATCCACAACCATTACACGGACTTGTCAAAACTGTTAAGTCTCAAGTGAATTCATAGATTATTACAAGTTACAACACGAGGGATACGCATTGTCCTCCGTTTGTCCACAACTTTCTGGTACGCAGTACAAGTATGTACAGGGTTCAGCATGTCGTCAGCTGTCCACCGTATCATCCAATACAATCCCTACATATTATCCTGCACTCTAGGTACGCAAGTACGCATGCATGTGTTTTTGCTGCCAAAAAAGAGCTAATAACAATTCAGAAAATTCACGCATGGGTCTAACAATTTAATTTACAGCTAATTTTAATGAAAATGGCAAACTGTGGGAAATTAGAGGGCCGTCCGGAGAAAATCTTTTTCGTCAACACGAAAAGTACTTGTTTCTTGTGCTTGGAAGAATTTTCTCCGTCCGTCAGCAACGCCCAAAGTCTTGGCAATGAGAGGACTAGGACTACTGGTGCTAAATGTACCGGTAAAAAAGTCGAAGGCACGGAGTCACAAGTCAAATTCCATCTGCGCAAAGTTTTCCAATATTTACAATTAGACACGAGCAAAGTTTTCGACGGTGTGAGTGTAGGTTCGCCATTGTTGAAGTTGGCTGGAGAGCCGCTGGACAAGATGACGGATTTTTCAGTAGTTCTCTGTGGAAATTGCTCGGCTGTTGCGACAAAGCTGAACGCCTTGTGTGAGCAGTTGGAACTGTTGCAGGCGAAGGTGGAACACGCTCTCCGAAAGTTCCATGGGAAACTGTTACACAGCTCGGATAGGAATCCACTAGTGCAGGTGAACGAGGTTCGAAATCAGCTCATTAGCCCCCTTGGCCTCGAGATGGTTCACGCCATGGTCGCTGACATTTTGCGGGAAAAGACAAAGGAGAAATGTAAGTTTTTAAAATTGTAATGACTAATTACCTGATTATTTAGAACCCAATTTAATTCTGTAACTTGACTTTTTGCTTTTTGGAAAAAATAGGCTCCCTGAGATTGAAGATTGTCGTGCCAAGAGTAAAAACGCTTGAATCGACAAAAGAGAAACATTTCTCCACCAACGAGCCACCGCCTTCCATCAAAACGGAGCCTCCTGAATTCATGGTCCCCACGCCGGAAGATAACGCAATAGAAACAAATCCCCAACTTTCCGAATCCGACATGTTTCAAATAATATCATTTAAATTACCCACAATGGCTGAAATACCTCAACTAAGGGACAACAACAATTTTGTAACATGTTCCCTCTGTCCTGCCTCTGCCAACAGTGTATTCAGTAAAGAACTGCTTTTTCAGCGTCATGTGACCTGCTGCCATCTCGACTTTCTCTTTGCTTCCCTAAAACAGCCACGCTTGTCCATTGAGCAGTTCAAGGACTATTGTGAGCATCTCCTGGAGCTGGAAATAAAATCGTCCGAACAAGGGGATATCAACAAGAAGAAAAATTCAGATCAGACCCCAGGCTTCATTTGCCATGTTTGTGGAGACATATTCCACGAAGTTAAGGTCATTCTTGGTCACTTGGTCCTGTCGCACTCTGACACACTTGCTCAAAAACTGGTGTATTTACAAAAAAGTGCGAGCGTAACTCCAGAAGAACTGTCAAACAGAACAAGATGTGACCTCTTCGCAATTGAAGGACCTAAATTCAAATGCGAGGATTGTGGAAGAGTTTTTGCTGCTCCTTCCAGTTTGTATAGGCACAAGAGAGTCCCATGCAGACAACGCAGTGCTTTGAGCGCAAGAGCTGCGAATCGTCCCTTCATCTGCGCACACTGTGGCCTTAGTTTCACATCCGCCTATGGGAGGAAGATCCACACAAAACGGATACATCTGGGCATTAACCATAACCGTGATCGAACAACTTGCGAACTGTGCGGAAAGACAATGTCAGTGTCATCAATTGGTAGACATAAAAACGTCTCGTGTCCAGTTAGTCTGGGGAAAAAAGGAAATGTTCAACCAATACAATCTCCAAGCCCTTCCAGTTCCAGCAGTAGTTATCATCAGCTTAGCACGGAGGTTCAGCAGAATTTCCCTTATTACTTAAACGAGAATTTGAAGATTGAAGTGGTAGAGGAAGAAGAGGAGGAAAGAGAAGCCCCAATCTTTTATGATATTGGGAATGAGAGGCGAAGCAGGGTGATTGTGAGGAATCCTCAACGATCTTTTTCGAGGATTGTGGATGGTGACGATGACGAAGATGAAGAATTTATTGAGCATGTCCACGATAGTAGCTACGACGATAACGCTTCTAGGACTTACAACCAAGGTCAGTACGAGGACGTAGAAATGATTCTGGTGGAACCACCAACAAATGAGGATCCTTTACAATTAAAATATGAACACAATAATTTTCGCTAACTGTAACAATATCATGTATAATCTTTCGTCTTAAATCCATTATCACGTTAATTCCAATAGATAAATGTTTTTAACAAATCATAGTGTCCATCACTGTTTTACATTTAAAAAATTATTATTATAAAAAACGTTCAATCAATCGTTTGCAATAAAAACAGTATTCCAGATTTTTAGCAATATGTGTTAGCACATACATACTTCCTTCAACTCCAACATATTAAAAGATAATCCCAGGAACAGGAACTCTGATTGACCGATAAATGGCTCATTTAAGTTATCATCATCCTTCATTATTATAATTTTTCTCACAGTGCCCCGTAACTTAACATTACCATTATCATCATCCTTTGTTGTTATCATTTATCTAAAAAAACCACAACTTTTAACGTTATTCTCATCTTCCTTCATGTTATTACCATTTTTATTTTATGGTCCATTCATCATCATTCCAGTCATCCTTGCCTTGTGTTCTGCCTTATAACTTGTTTTAATCCCCGGGTTTTAGAGTATACATTTTTCTTGTAGAACGTAGAATCTCATCCTAAATAAATTCCTGAACATAACCAATGCGTAAACTTCAATTCCTTGCCAATTTTGGGGAATGTACTGGCGTATTTTTTGGATTTCTCTTTCTCTATGGATTACAGTCTTTGGTACCTAAGGAATCCTTTGGGAAATTAATTGTCGTCACAAGAGTAATAACGATCCTGCAATGGAAAAGGAGATAACGTTTAAAGGTCTCTGAAGCTGCATGCTCTGATAACTACAGAAAGATTTGACAAGATTAAGGATTAAATAGGCAAATTTTTGTATACAAAATTACTCAGTGCTGGTTAAAGAAAGGATGAGAACACTGGAGGACCAATTGATGCAAAATGATATGCATACTAGTCAACTATACTGGTTACGTGGGTTACATCAACTATACTATAATGTCAACCACACAACCTCCTATAATAGGAGTCCTATTGCTGTAAATCGCTTGTTGCGTTGTGATGGGCTGTGCGCTTTTGATTGTCTACATTTTATGACGTGTCCAGATGAAACTTGCACATCTCACTGCTAGAAGCGTGTGTGGGAAGATGACACCTTTCAGTTTCCTTTCCCAGTATGTACATCCATCTCAAATTGATTATGGGAAATTAGAATCAATATCTGAAAATAAATTATGCTCTTCAACATTGAATTTTGAAAATAATAAACTCTACTATTACTAACATGATTGTAGCTAGCGTTTGACATTTGAACTTTCCTCCATGATTTATATCTCAGTCTGCCACTGCCAGCGCTAAGGAATTCCTACACTGATCGTTTCATATTACATTACATCACAGCTTTCATGTCTGACTTGGATTATAGCTTTTACTTAACCTAACACCATACTGCAGGGTTGTCTTGTCGGCTTTAATATTGTAAGATTTTATGACTATACGTCTGGTTATTTTCTTAGTGAATTGCATTTCAAAGGGGATTTACGGTATTTCCCCCAGGATCAAATTTGTTTTCTGACTGTTTTATTAAGGCATAAAGTAATGTAAGATAGAAACGGGGTAAATGAGACGAAATTGACTTTGACTAATCTGAGCTAGCTAAATAAGACATTAACATAGAATTGAATTTGAATTGTCTATAATTATTGACATTCATATGAATGATGTTGAAACACGCGAAAAAGGTGTTTGGTAGTAGGTATTAGTATTGATTACGTCCTCACATTCGTCCCACCTTAACATGTAATTCATAAGTTGTTTCGGTGCCAAAAAATATTGTGGAAAAAGCTAAAAATGAAGACATGAAACCATACCGTTAAATGAGTCCAAACTAAATGTACGTTATAATCTATGATAAAGTTAGAGGAAACTTAGCCTGTCCGATTGCCAACACGATGTCGGATTCAAACTTCCATTTACTTAACATAGGAAGGATTTGTAACCGTGGAAATCGCAACCTTTTCCTTACTGATTTTAAATCGACATCGTGTTGGCAATCGGACAGGCTAAGTTTCCTCTAACTTTATAATCTGTTGTAAGTGGATCGCCATTAATATCGAATTCCGGCTTTGCCAAAACCGATAATTTTGGCTTAAATTCTTGGATTGAGGAGTTTCGGATTTTGTGATAGTGAATAAAGACATGCTCACTACTTGAACAAAAAAACATTGACTTTGGCAATTTTAACTTTCGATTTCTGCACATGTTCAACTTTAAATTGAGAAGTATAGTGTGAGCACACATGCCATCAAGCTTTTGACATTGTGCATAAATCCGTCGCCGGACTTTAGGGTTACCTACATAAGCAAACCTCTTATATTTTCTGACTTTTATGTTTTCCAATATGAGAAATGGTGTCCAACAGTCCAACATGTGACATATTAATTAAAATTGAAATATTTGGGCAACTTAACCCTAAAATCAAAGATTTTAACTGTACCCCAGTAACTTCAAAGTGGTAAATACCGTTTTACATATTTTACGTTTAAATTAGATTTACTCATTCACTTTCTGGACATATCATTCCTGCGGGAACTTTAGTTGCATTTACTTTACATGTTTTACAGAGTACGTAAAATACAAGATCTGAGTAGATCTAAACAAAGGTGCAAAAAACATTCGAAATTATACAAATATTATCTTTTCCCAACTTCTTCCGTATGTTTGCGTTGGATCTAAATTAAATCCAAAATGCAATCTCATTTTCAGAAAATAACTAATAATGCTGCGTAGATCAAAGCACGTAGTCGCTATGGATATAATGAAACGGTTTAAGGAAGTTATGCAATTGTAACTTAAATACATGGTGACATTTGAAAATACATTGATATTATAATATTCATTTGTTGTATCATTTTAGACCAACAGTCCTAACGAATTAGGATATCGTTGTAGGAGAAACACGATTTAAAAAATGAATCCATTTTGAATTAAACTCATAGAAGGACGGACGAACGACCAGTCGGAATTACAATAAACCGGAAAATCTAAATATAAAAAAGTAGCGAGCGATTTTTGCATTACATCTGCACGAAATTGGTAAAAGCAGGTTAAAGTTGCATAGATACATAAATTTGAAATCGCCGTAACCACTAAACTTTAGCCGCTAGGTTCAATATATCTTCAGAAGTGTACGTTATGTCAATAGACGCCTTGAATGATACATCACATGTAGCATTTGATGATTTTAAATTTATAACGGTTTCTAACGATTACCCTTGACCTTTTGGATTCAAAATCACTGGCGATCCTACCCAAGTGACCAGTTATCGATTGGTGAAAACAGATTTGAAATATCTGCTCTAGTTTTAGAAATATCGTGTTGACAGACCGATGAACTGATAGACATATACATTCGAATATAGTAGAGCTCAATAGCTTTCGCTACTTAATTAACTGACGCTTCAGTTAAGCTCCTAATAAGATCTCATATTTATCCAGTTCTATTTATAATTTATATTTTATACGTACATACTTATGCTATATACTGCTATGAACGTTTACAAGTTCATTCGTTTTCATTGCCACACATTATTATGCATGATGTATATGTATAGGCTGGCCTACATAGATTACTTGAGTAATCTGAGTGAAAATTGTCTTTAGTTTCTACCTTACATTTACACAGCAAGTCGAGCAAAAAATGCTATCGGTATTTTCTAATACGGCCAAAGCGGATTTTTTATCGGGTAATATCATTACCGTCATCAATGTGATTATAAATTCCCCTCGAAAGAAATAAGCATTGAGCTGTACTCCGATTTCTCTGAGTTCTACAATTTCTCAGATTTCACCTACGCAGTTTCATCTTTTCCTGAACGACATACTGCTTATTATATTTTACTGACTCTCTTTCATTTATAAAAACAAAATAGGACTCCCTGATCGAGTCACATTCAATTTTTCACATTTCACCAGGCAACATAATAGACACGGAGAAAGCTTTTAACCGCATCTCCGCTTTCTCTGACTCTTTCTCTCCTCTCGCGTGTGTCTTCTTACTTGCACCTTTTTCATTCATTTCCAATACAATACTTGTCTAAAACGCAAACTCTGGAAATAATTTTACAAGGCCTTACATATAAAATACAACTGTAAAATTAGTAACTAGTTGCCCCACCTGCTAGAATTTTCGTAAAAATAGTGTGATATTCATCTCATTCACAAAATATAATTAACATGAGTACCCATTTAGCTCTGGCAATTTTCAGTGTGGTGGCAGCCACATTGTTTTCCTCCTCCTCATTAGCGTTCCCCACATTGATGGATGACGTAGGCGGGGGTGGTCCTTTCATGGTGGTGGATCCCGAAGAATATGGTAAGTTCCTTGATCTTATTCATGTTACGTGAATGAAAGTCGCAGTTATTAATAGAATACATTATTATGCAAATTTCTATCCAATTTTCAGACGAATTCTTGTCCCCGGCCGTGGTAATGAAAAGGTTTTTCACAAATCACCCCAGTGACTACAATCCAATGCGACGACCTGGTCCCATACCACGCGGGGCAAAGAGAGAGGATGGTGTACCGTTTCACCCCGTTCCCCGCGTGGTAACCACAGGAATGAGACACGTCGGCTTAGGGATTGGAGACGACATAGCAGATAGTGAGGGGTACATTGAAAGTAAGCCATTAATAGTAGGAATTAGTGTGGAAAGTGTTGGAAACTGTAGTTGAAATCCAGTTTAAAACGGTCATGCCATTTTTCTTTCTTGTGTGATCTTAAGGTGGCAGGCAAAAGAAGCAAACGCGTGCGGCTACATTAATCTTTCGACTTGGCTCCCTTGGTATGCGACGAAAGCCTACTGTTCCTCCAGGTATGCGACCAGCTTAATTCTCATTAGCTTTCATATTTTATACGGCAATTTTTGTAAATCATTTACGTATTTGACATATTTGTGACAGGGCCAACCACTGCCTAATTTGTTTGGGATATCTGTTCGGACCTGCTGCTGCTGCATTTCCATAGAAACTATTTTGACCAATCAATTACGACGCCTATTTTCTCTCGTTCTAACCCACACTTTAACGTGTTCCATAGTATTATGTATTAATGATTCTACTCTATTGATTATTACCGCTTTTTAAGCTTCCTCAAATAGCACAACAGGTTGTCTCAAATACGCAAATCATTACAAAACCATCATGCTTTCTCTAAGAGCGACTTTGTGAAACTAACCAAATAATATGTATACAAATTGTTGGCAGATGACGATATAATATACGTTAAAAATCAACTAATAAATTTACTAATTATCTTGATTATTAAACTACCTACAAGTCTGAGTTGCTAGATTTCATTCTTCATGTGAAAATAAAGTACGCTAACAAAAATTATAGAATTTTTACTTGACAACTGGTCAAAAGTACTAATTTTAGTACATTTTCAGGAAAGGTTGGATGGTAAACATGAAGGTTAATTTCCGGACCAGGCTTAAATGTAGAAAATATTCATATAGATGCATAACAGTACAAGTACACCAAAATTAAAAAAATAATCTCTCTTATTCTCTAAGGATCTAGAATGATCTAGAATCTAGACCAACACACCAGGTACTATTGTACTATTACAGGGTCTATCATAAATTGGGTTTTGCATTGAATAATATACTTAGCTACTTAGCATACGTTTTGCTACGACGTGCATCTTATCTTTGTATACGATTTGTATTGCATCGATTATGCAAGCAGAAACATGGCCAGTGCGTCCAGTTTACAAAACTTTTACTGGATTTCAATTTTCCCATAAACTTTCTTTCTGTGTCAGTTACTGATAAACTTGTAACACCAAATATTTAAGTTTACGTGTAGACCTTTTATTTTACAAATCATCGCCGTAGCACTAGCTACAAAGCACTTTTGCAACACTCTTTCCTCTTTATTCAGTCCCGTAAAACTTGTTTACTTAAAGTTTGTCCTCTGTCTACTCTACAGGCATTTATACAATTTTTAGTTGTTTTTGTAAACATTTCCCTCATGCACGATTCGTACTGAATTTTCACCGAATCCGACAGACCCAATGCAGCACCGTGGCCAGTCCGGAGGTTGTTTCTCATAAGCTCCATGCCCATTTGAACAGTTGGTATGTTCAGAGCTACAGAAGGGAAAAGTGCTTTCCGGAAAGGATTAACAATACAACAATAACTCCCTTGAGTGCTTGCAGGACATGACTATAGTCATCACCCATCACATTGACAACAATACCGAACAGTGTAAAACAAAGTAGGGATGAACCATTGTTTTATTTATTACTTACTTGCCACTACAGACATCGTTATTATGATCCTGTGTTAAGCATGTCATTGGTTTAAATTAAGAAATATTGAATTAGGTAAACAAGCAAGAAGAAGAAGAAAGCTAATCATTTACTATTTCTAGCAATATTTGTTATTTCCAGCAGTAAAATCGGCAGTACTTTATGTTGTAAATACTGCACGATACTTCCATTATGACCTTACAAGCATTATTTCTCTTCACATCACATCTCCACTCCACTTTACTTTGCATTTTCACTTGCCCAAAAACTCCACCAAACTCATTCAGACAGACTACGGCGAGCTACACCACTTGGAAAATGCTAGTAAGCATTCTGATACTTTTCAATATGTATGGTTGTGCTAACTTGGGCATCTTTGGATCTCTGTCTCTTTTACTCTTTCTCTCTCTCTCCTCCCTGCGAAAACGCTGCGAATCTCTCCGAGCACTCCGATTCTTAGCTAGTCAGCGAGTTCTACACACTTGCACAAAGGATACACGAGCATATAGACAGTCGAAGTAAGATTGTCGACTGGAGAGGAACTCTTTTGATCCCATTTCTCCTTTCCACATCTTTCCTCTCATCTGCTTCTTATTTCTCCAAATCATCAGCATATAAAAGCATGGCTAAACAATTATCGTGCTATAAAAATAAAGTTGATAATATTAAACAGAGATTGCGTCGTTTCAATATAGACACTATTTGTATTTCCAGTGGGTAATATTTAGGCCCATCATTAAAAATGAATTTAAATTAAACAAACGAATTTAATAATACTCTGTCTTCGGAAAAATATATATTATGATATATATAAGATTGAAGGAAATATTAATTTCACGTGAAAAACGGATTGTTTCGGAAAAAAGATATAATTGTTAACGCTTACGCAAAAAACTAAGAAAATCGTATTAAAATGGCGATAAGAGTGACCAGAACGTTTCGCTACAAAAACCCGCAAGTTCACATCTACCAACATTATCCGCATCATAGGAATGGCGGTGGGGGAAATGCTCGTAGCAGGCGAGCGTGGAGTCGCATAAAGTTCGTGTTGTCGACGCTCATCATCACATCTTCAATCGCAGGTATGACTATTTAGCTAACCAATTAATGTCAATTGTTTATTATTATCCGTTGAATGCTGCTTTCACCGTACTTTCACTTTGAACTTTGAACCGTTTCAGACTTCCTTGGCTTGTCTTCTACCTTAGTTGAAGCAAATCCGGACGCCAAACGATTATACGACGACCTCCTCAGTAATTACAACCGCTTGATTCGTCCCGTCTCAAATAATTCAGAAAAACTCACCGTCAAGCTAGGACTCAAGCTTAGTCAGCTTATTGATGTGGTAATACAAATTCTACTTTTCTAACCCTTTTGAAGATCCTGCCAATGAATTCCGTATATTATTTTGTTTCTGTTGAAAACAACTCGTGTCCTGAGCGATGTCTAAGCACAACGTACACTGGCCACAAGTGAAGGAAAGCTAACTCAATTATTCATAGTAGGGAGAGGGCAAAATGTATTTTACGTGTTAGCTGAAAAACATTAAGCAGCTACGTGTGTGCTTATTTTAGAGAAAGCAAAGGTAAATCATGAATGATTTAGTAAGATCTGCTGATGCTGTCGCTACGGGATTAGGAAAATATCAATATTATTGTGCATGTACTTTTGTAGTAGTATATTATTATCAGTAATTCTGATTACTGTATCAGGGATGATAAACTGTGTATATAGTACCTGCATTAACTAATTAAACTTGTTCAGATTTCCTTCGTGTTTCCCTCATTTTGATCAAATAGGATCCTCGCCCATACAATGTACCTGCTTTTGTCATCCACAAGAATTAGCTAAGCACAGGGCTGTAGATGAGGAAAAAATGAGCTAAAACGGATTTGCGAAGACGTTGAGCGAAGATTGAAAGACTACTCGTAAACCCAAATCTTTAGTCAAGAGACTTGAGAGAAAGTACAAATTTCAGAATATGCATACAAGTTATCATAATGAATTACCTACTTACAAGTTACTATAGTATGTGAAATGATAGGCGGACTGATTATTACAGGTAACAACATGCTATTCTTCTCACATGCACCCTCGACTCTAACATAAAAATTTTTTTTTCTTGGGCACATGTAGCTAGAAAATTAAACCCTGCCAGACCAGTGTATTCATGCTTTCATGTATCAATACTACTGTCATTGTGTATATATTCTTTGTGGTCCGTGTAAGTGAAACAAAATGTATTTCGTCGTTCTCCGCTCACTTTGTACACTTGAGACTATTAATAAATAAAAGGTGAAAGTAAGCAAAATAGAGAACCGAAATACTGGGTAGCGACGTAGCTGGACAAAGAGTTAGATCAAATTACAACATTTTCAATGTATAGCTCATGGAAGGCTGTTATTAGACTTTGGGCTACATTCTGGACGCGCCTATTCATCATTGTCCTTAATATAGTTGATTCACCGTTGAAGTCTAACCGCCTGATTTTAATGAGTGGAATGGTGCATCATAATTTTATCACATATGCAACCATTAGTCTTGAAATCACAACGTTACATCGGTATTTGTGCACAAAATAAAGCTCTAGCTCTTGGCATTAGCAACATCTGTACCGATTTTAAGTACACATCCAAAGCCGATGGACAGACGGACATACACACTTGTATAAGATAACTGTAGCCTCGCTTTTTGCTGGAGCCAAGTAATGAAACGTACTTACCTCGCTGATCTGACTCTTCAGCAGTTGCTGTCACGGAATGTTTACTCGTTGAAGCACGGCATCTGAACGGGAGAAAGTAACTCAAGCTTGAAATATGAAACAGCTTATGTACCTAAGCAAAACCGTGACTAAACAAGCCTGCTTGTTTGCTTTGTCTTTTTATATACTAAAGCATAATCCGGGAAAACCGGGTCCTAGCACCCGTTACGCACATATGGTCCAGAATCTGGAATCTGGATGCAACAGTGCCCATGGTATACCTATTTTGAATATTATTGTGAATTATGAATATACGGCTAAATACATAGCTTTATTTTTCTTTCTTTCTGAAGTAAATGGGCAAAATTCAAGATTGACCTGGCTATATGAAAAAGATTTTTCATAAACAGTACTGACATTGACATTAAGAGCGGTAGAAGAATTTGGAAGTTACATATTATTGTCTCATTATCACTTATCAATCCAATTTAAATTAAGATTCCAGACCGGCACATCGAGTACATCTTTGTATTAGCGCAAAATAATTGTAAGGTTTCGGAACACAAGTGATCAACACTTGCAATTCTAATTTCAAATCAAATGAATTATACAGTATTTTTCAACATACCAAGTGGCTTTGGTTTGGTTTTCAACATACCAACAAGAAACACAAGTTTTACACATTAAGGATATCGCACTGAACGCAGCACTGGAAAATTACTCTTTCTATCCTACATGTATTTATGGTTGTAATGGGAGAGCGCCTATGTGGTATATAAATTATTGAACTCTACCGCAAATTTTGGAGTTAGGCAGATACTGAGACTAGCAATAAATATATCAATAAGTATATAAATAAAGTTGTCACCGGTGTGCCTTCAGCAGTGTAAGAATTTTCATGCAACAAATAATCATACATCTTAATAAAATATCATTATTGTGTTACCCATCTGGGCATATTTTAGGCATCCACCAATGTAGGGAGATAATACTACCTAATGTCATTGGATATAAACCCAAAAATGATAAAGAAGCATTGTCACCATAAAGTTTTCTTTAAAAAGTGGAATAAAGAAAGCAGGTAGTCAATCTCTTTAGAGAAAGCAGTAAAATATTACGATGGCAATGCTTCTCCCTAGGTACGAGTAAATGGAATAGAAAATTAACCAACGCAATGTAGAGCAGTTTCGAAAGCAGATTAACCTTTCAGAGATTTAAAAGGTTGCAGGCAGAGGTTCTTCTACATTATCTATGACGTCTAGTGCAATTACCGAGTAATTTGATCTGTCTTAACGGATAACTATTTCCACAAAATGTTATTAGATTTTGGTCGTCTATCAGCAAGCAATTAGCATTTTTTCTATGTTGACCATTTCTAAATTTTAGCCGAACTGATATATATCCTTAATTTTGGATAGGGGTAGGGGATCGTCCATTTAGGATGTCACGCCCCTAGGGGGGAGGGGGGTTTAGACTGAGCGTGACATTACATGCTAAAAGGGGTACCCTGTAATTGTGACATGGGGGGGGGTAGGGGGTCTGAAAAATGGGGGTTTTAGCGTGACGTCCTAAATGGACGATCCCTAGTGGATGTTTAGCAACATTTTCAGGTTCATACTTTTCACTACTTACTTGCACCAAATCAGACAGACAGGCGGACATATATTCCCATTTGATATGTTTCGTTACTTGATAATGAGAATTGGAGGTGGAGTGCTCTTCTACAATCGACGAGTACTAATAGGTAAATGTCTATGCAGAATTGAAACACTTTAGGCGAATGTCTAGGCTCGCTGTCCGCCCGTGAATACAAATCTATGCAATGTTAAGAATTTTCATTGCGCAGTAGGAACAATTTTGCTGACATTTTGACATTCAACGGCCCAAAGGGTTAAAATGTAGACGGCGTGTCAAAATAGATTTTATCTTCGAGATAAAATTGAAAATGGCACTATAATTATACTTTTGTTTCGCTGCAGTTTTTAAAACGGTTTCAATATCCTATTTTCAGATAGACATGCCAGCCATTTGAGGTATCCAAAACTGTGTACTGTTCCAGATAAAATAAAAAATCATACCGCCATAAAAACCGTCACAAAAATTTGAAATACTTAAGCATCGGTACAACGGTTTTAAAGTATCGTTTTTTTGCATATTGCTTGGACACTTATCCTTTCGGTAGTAAAGTTTATTTATACTGTGGAGATTATCATACCATGAATGGTTAGATAAGTACATAATTACAGGGCGTATTACATAAAACCATTGTTGTCGATTCTAAAGGTTACCATCGTCACAATGTTTTCACTAATGATAATGATACGTTGAATTTTATGATGGGAGCGCTGTTGAGGCATTTGATCTACAATTGACTTTGTATAAAAATGTTTTGAGTAAAGATACTACTAACCAGTTACTACAATTTCACAAAGTAAAAGTCTATTGTGGCAGTTATCGTGGTTAAGACAAGGTTTGATATGTGGGAAGGAAAAGCAGACTCGGTTCAATCCGCATTTCATACTTTTATTAGATATTTATAATGTAGTTTTCCGGATGCGTATATCTACTTTCCTTAAGAATCTAAATTACTTTCTACCACATATGTAATCATCACTAATGGTGATGGTGATTCACCATCATAAACCTAAAGAGGTGACCCTAAACCTACAACTATCCCTGGTCTACCTAGACGTTGAAGTAGCAGCCAGGGGATGAATGAGACAATGATGTGTCATTGTTACGATAACAGACCTAGGATGCATTACTTAAAATGTGGGTAATTTAATGTTAGTACGTAAATGAGCTATGAGTCTTTTGCGAAACATTGCTACTTTATATGCAGTACGTGTTTGACATTGTAGCGCTGAAACCGAGAAGTACTCACATAGAGTTTTCACCCGCACACTTAGCAAAATGGTGTGCATGCTCTTACTTTTCTCCTTTCCTTCCGTTTTACTGATCCTTCCTCTGCGTGGTACCTCTGTCCTGCTCCCCACTACTAATAGCCTTCGTAGATAAAGTTGCTTTGACTTTCTTCTGCTAGCGTACAAGTTTCCACAACAAGCATCAACATACCTAGTATACATACAACTAATACAACAAAGCAGTTGCGAAATTTTTGAGACTCATAGACATTGTGTTTTGTGTATTATATTTATCACTTACTTGCACCCTACGGCTACCATGAAAAAGTGTACACTCCATTAAGTACTAGTCATCCCAGTTGGCCCGGATGGAGACCGCTTCAGGATTTGTGGCCAACATAGCTATTGATCTACTCGAGGAGTTCTTACGATTGACACATGTCTCAGAAAAGGCGCTTTGGGCCCAATGGCATATACCGAATTTGCAAAGTACCCGTATGATAATTCAATATTCAATCCAAGTTGTTTAAGTCTACACTTGGGGGGAATGGGTCCAAACCTGGTCCCCAATATCAACTCCAATTATTTTAACCTTGTAAACAAGTACTTTGCATCAAGCAAATCAAGTTTATCTTTCTTTGCGGTACAGAATCAAAAATGACAATATAATGACTAGAAATTGCTGTAGGTAGGTATTTTTTAACATAATAATCAGCCATTGTACATACATTATATACGTATACGAAAATTTTCATCCTGGTGGTTTGCTCTACTTCTCATTTGTATTTCATCCTTCCTTGTAACTATCGTATTATACTCAAGCCGCACTAAATATTCACAAGATAGTATTACGCAGTTGTTGTGTACTGCCCAACAGGCCATTAACCCAAAAAGTAGAAAATATTTTCTTGGCTCGCAAAAGAGGAATTTTTGCCATTGCCAGTTTTATACAACGAATTAATACTACATATACATGTAACATTTCTTTGTTTTTTGTGCATTGGAAAAACATTTTGCACATCTTTCCCGTTTAAATGGTCCATTTGCTGGTTTCCTTAAAATATACGTCTCGGTTTCAAGTTGACAAATTTCGTTAATACACTATAATATATATTTCGTTGTATATAAATCCTTAACTGGCCAACGATTAATACTCGAATACGATGGTTTACCTACTTCACACAGAGAATCTCTGCCACTGGTATTCATTATGAATACAGTAGTCTGCTCCTGCTCCATTCCACCTTTCATTGCCAATGCGACGCAATAACTTTTAAACGATTTCGAATTTCATATTTCAATATTTACATTATCACCAAGTCCAAGGCACAATCGTAGTTGGTTTTAACTCTGAACGAATATATAATCCAATCCAAGATATGTAACGGTTAACATATTTTGTATTTCAATTTAAATGGTTATCTTATGCTCTATAGATAAGATTGGAAACAAGCAAGGGGAGGTGTCGAACCCTGTACCCAACCGATATCGGATTCGTAGTATTTATTAGTATTTGCTTGCGTGATGTAATTCATCTAATGTGCCAGTGCCAACTTTCATCTACCTTATTTATATGGGGTTGTTTTCCCTCAGGGGAGGTCCGCTGTCAGTGGGAGCATTTCATGCAAGAAATATGTCTTTAAATTTGGAATAAAAACAGATACTTAGACTATATAACCTTGTGATGGTTTCAAGCAAAATTTTACGTACGAGTTCTCTCATATGTTTGTTTATGTGAAATCTTTTTATGAATAAAATTTTGTTTCCAAGCGCCAAAATCAGTACACAGGGAAAATATTTTTCCTTTCGTATGGAGAATAAAAGGACTGGATATAAATTAATTTTCAGGAAAATGTAGAACTCTTTCCCAAAAATTAATACGTCTGAATTTTCCGCAAATATCAGCCATTTTAGGCCACACTATACACTATTAAGGACATGTCCCAGGAAATATGTTGCTAAGCCATTTAAATATTTGTACATTTATGTTTGATCCCTATTTATTTCCGCTAAAATAAAACATTCTCATTTAGTGACCATATACATAATTTGATTTTCATTCACAAAAATATGAGTCTATTGTTTCTTCGGCATTAATTTACACACTATTAATATCAGAATTTCGACCTTGTGATCGCCGCATCAGATCAACCCATCAACCTTAATATGTTAACTTAAGGTGAAGCTCTCCAAATACTTTTTATCTTATTCACTTGTGGGTTTCTTTCAAACTGTCGAAATCCGTGAAGTGAAAGCATTTGTCAAAAAATTTCCCCACAATTTAAGTTCCGTTTAATCCCACTTTGAAGTGATATATTTACAAAACAAAACTGAATATATTATTGTTATCATAGAATATAATTTGCAAGTTAGTCAATAATATATTTATTTGGTACTATTTTTTAATTTTCAGAACCTGAAGAATCAGATCATGACAACTAATGTGTGGGTGGAACAGGTGAGTTCATAGAACATAGAACAATGGTATGAATTATGGTATGAATTTTTGTATGAATTATTTTTGGTATTTAGTCCATGCTTATCGCATAATAAACAGAGCAATCAAAATACAACCGTAGCAAAAGCAGTCCGTACTATTAAGTAACAATTTTACCAAAATGAAAAATATTTTTGTACATAATTAAGTTACTTTGGGCTTAAGAAGTATTAGAATTACTCCTTGGTATTTAATGTGTGCATATTGTTTGTACCTCCGATGAATGTATGAAATTCAATTGTAATGCATAATATTTAGAATTTTGCAAAATGCCTATTCTATGCTTGTGCGTAGGTAATTATACGTTTGCTTGACTCAAGTTTTACTAGCGAATTGGCAATTACAACATACCACTACATATAAAATATTCTACTAAAAGCAGCTGGTATATGTGCACGTGTGTAGTACTTTCTCTGAACCAAATGCAGGTAAGTTCACTAAAATACTGCATTCGAAAGCAAAGCAATTAACAACTTTAACTGATAACCCGTCATGATTGATGGATGGATGGATTGATGTCATTGATGATCAGATTTATCTCAGTATCATCATCATGTAATTTGGATGTCGACCGTGGATTTACTGATTAATTACTTTTAGTAGTAAAGTCAAACGTAATACTTCAGACATGCATATGCAACACTACGCAATCTTGCAGACATGAATGCTCTCCAAATCTGTCTTTGAGACACCACATACACCTACATCACAGAGTTTAGACGTATGGCTGAATACCTCTGTGCAATAGCGTTGAAACAGTATTTGCCAGTTTTTCTAGACTACAATAGAAGCATGTCATTGTACGTCTAACACATCACCTTTGGAGTATTACCCTAACGGTCAATTGTTCCTAAAATAATACTTTAATTTGTGGAGACTCAAACTCATGGTAATATATTTATAGATATTGCCGTTTCCATGATAAAGCCATATTCTTTTAAATATCAGTTTGCATAAAACATAACCCGGTATTCTTTGAAATTGCCATTGCAACAACGTCCACATGAGCTATAGTTGTCGGTATATAATTTTACATTGAGGAATCATTTCGAAGAACACCGGTGATGTTTTATGCAAACCCAATGCTTGACCCTACCATGGCAATTGTTGAAAATATTTTCTTTTTCCCCTTCCGTCATTGTGAACAATATCACCAACAACACAGCTTAGTTATCCACAGCAAGAAAGTCATAACAATGCCACATTGTTAGTAGCTGTCACAAATGTCATATTCGCATCCGTCGCTTTTGCACGAATTCAGCAAGCAAAGGCAACCGACATTTGTGCACATTACTTTCACCGTTCTTGTGACGATGGTGCAATAACGATGAGAAAAATTGGTGGGGCGTGACTTGAGGACCACAGTTGTAAGTAAAATAGTTGCCTTCTAGAATGTACCAAGCCAGCTAAATCTGACTACCTAGCTTATGCTTGCTGACTGAGATTGGATTTATCTACTCGGCACAAGGATAGCAATTTACATGAGCAAATTTTTACCGAGAAAATATTGTGAACGCTATTCTTTTGGAACCATCTTTCCAATTTATTGCTGTACGACTGCTCGTCGTTTTGAGTGGATGAAAACAAGATTAATTATTGTTGTGCAAGTTGAGTGACAAAGATAAATCTGATCTCATGCGAGGTTCCGGAGTGTTTTGTCATTGTCCTTGTCAACTTGCTTGCTTCTGGTGCTGTGGCAGGCAGCCCGCAACGCTAGTATCCATGACATACCTGTTCTTCTTCGCTGCTTTCGTCCATTTAACTGCTATTCCAGGAGACGAGAGGACAAATAGGCGGTGATTCATCTTCACTCAATGCATTATTCTATCACTCATTAATTTTCATGTCAATTATTGCGAGTTATGGACCTATTCAACTTATAACATCTTACACTCTAGCCATATCAGAACTTTAAAGGTGCATCTATTCGCACTGGCAATGTAATTTGAACTATCCCCAAAATATTAACTTTTTCCCTAATTGTACCAATTGGTGTTCATTGTACCAATTGGAGAAATCCATGATGCAGTCACTCATCTTACACTCTAAGGGAAAGTACTTCATAGTATGTAATCATAATTCTCTATCTACTTACCAAATCACTGTACAAATTGGCTTTTGCTGCAAAGGCATTTCGGAGCTTTTTGTAAGAAAGCTAAAAGGCCTTTTAATCAAAGAACCAGACAGCCAGTCTGAGACAGAGCTTTCATTTGTGGTAGCTCTGCAAGATAATGATAAATGTATCTGATTGTTCTGCTTTTATTCGGTGACTGTACGATTGTTCTGCTGTACTGAGGTTCCAGGTAGCATTTGAAAGCGGAAAAATAGACTAGGTGGTATTTTGAAATGTACATCATGTTCATTGTCATTTTTTTAGAAATGGATGGATTACAAGCTACAGTGGGCACCGGAAGAGTATGGTGGAGTTGAACAGTTATACGTTCCATCTGAACACATTTGGCTTCCCGACATTGTTCTTTACAACAAGTAATAAATGTTTTTATTATAGCAACATATCGATCCCGGTAAAAATAACCGTACAATATAACTCCATGCCATGGTATCACAAGAATGAATTTGTTTTAGTGCCGATGGAAACTATGAGGTAACGCTGATGACCAAGGCTACACTCACAAGTAGCGGCGAAATTTTATGGAAACCACCAGCAATTTACAAAAGTTCTTGTGAGATTAACGTCGAGTATTTCCCATTCGATGAACAAAGTTGTTCCATGAAATTTGGATCCTGGACCTATGACGGATTTCAGGTATGCATTTTTACAAGCATCGCAATTCTTATCCAACTTGTTTACCTGACTTAGCAAATATAAAGTGTGATTTTACTGTTAGGTTGATTTACAACACATGGAACAATCCGTTGGAAGTAATTTGGTTCCCATTGGAATTGATCTCAAGGAATTTTATTTGTCCGTCGAATGGGATATTTTGGAGGTTCCTGCACGAAGAAATGAAGAGTATTATCCTTGCTGTCAAGAGCCTTATCCAGGTATTACATACATGGCTACACATTAATTCCAAATCCATGCTCGGAAAAAACTACAATTTCGCACATTAACATGCTTCGTATATTATTGACATTTCATTATTTATTCCTTCAGCAGGTAAAAATAGTGCAGTCATAAACTTAAGAAATCATGAGTCGTATCTCATTCAGCGCTGCTGATTATGTATGTACTGCTTTAGCGTGTAAAATATGTCCTCTGTTCTTATGAATGAAATCTGCAGGAACAAGATGAAAACAAAACATCCACATTTTTCGGTTATGATCCACAATCGACGGTAGCCATGCAAAAATTAACAACCCACATCGATTTTGATAGTACTTTCTGTCTTCTTGATTAATTATTATTGTCTAGGAGACGAGAATAATTGAATAATGTATGTTGACCAGAAGGTCGACCATCTCATTCGATAATTTCACTGTACCTATTTATTACGAAATGTTGTTACCCACGTTAACTCATCGGCACTACCTACGTTGACTATTGGCATACCTATGTACATTTCCAACAATTATTTTTGCTTCCAGGCGTCGAAATGATGCCCAACCACACGTCATATATGAATGTATCTTCACATGTATTTACAAAGAAGAGTAACAGCCATCTTAATCGTTTTTCATCTTTGTTCGTTTTCTCCCGCAGACATCACGTTCAACCTGACAATGCGGCGAAAAACCCTCTTCTACACAGTCAACCTAATCATTCCCTGTGTTGGCATCAGCTTCCTCACCGTACTCGTGTTCTACTTGCCTTCCGACTCTGGGGAAAAGGTGACCCTGTGTATTTCAATCCTTCTGTCGCTCACTGTGTTTTTTCTCCTGCTTGCCGAGATCATTCCGCCTACTAGTCTCGCCGTGCCGCTGCTCGGCAAGTATCTCCTCTTCACCATGGTGCTCGTCACGTTATCCATTATGGTCACCGTTGGAGTCCTTAACGTGCACTTCAGGTAGACCCACCATCCTTACTTACCCAACATTTTCTCATCAAAAGGCATAAATGCTTTCTCATGCATTTCAGCTCATGAATTGCTCTCACGGGAAATTCTCGTCCGCTTCTCACCTTTCCCCATTTTCATTACGATCTTTATGTAAAAAATGGTTCTTTCCTTACATCGCCAACATGATCACTTTGCTCTTACATGATTTTACCAGCCTCGTAAAATAAGGTATCAATTTGGCAACTCATTCTTTTCACTTCACCAATTTATATCTCCCTCAATCAAGTCAACTCAGCAGCAGAGCCATCATCTCGTACATCCTACTGTGGACTTCCAGATGGTATATATCAGGCTGCAAAATGACTTTTAGAAACTGAAATATGATCATGTGATTAGCATCTTTATATTCACTCCCACTGCAGTTATTTAGAGAGATGGAAAGAGAGAGAGAGAGAGCGAGAGAGAGGAATGTGAAGCAAAAATATCAGTCGGAAAAATAAATCTACTGAGTAAATACAAAAAGTTTTATGCAGGCGGGCACTTCCATTCGTAGTTGGTCTCACAGGAGCCATCAATTTTAATGGGTGGATGAATGTCAGTTCTGGCACATTTTTTCCTGATTGAGTGGAATTCTGCTGAGAAAATACTAAAATGAAGTGATGATGATCCAACGATGGACATTGGCCATAATCATCGCAATCATGAAACTGATATGTTGGTGGTTTATTGCCGGATGATTTGCAGATCCCCATCAACCCATAAAATGTCACCCTGGGTGAAAAAGGTCTTTTTGGAGTTTATGCCACGAGTGCTGTGCATGAAGCGACCTGAGTATCATCCTCGCTACGCGTTTGAGAGTGACTTCACGGGAAATGGGAACGGAAATGGAGGTGGAGCCAATGGTAATGGAACTGAGTACGGCATGGGTTTTGGCACTGGGTAAGCAAAATTGTCAAAGTTAATTAAATTGAAAGAAAGTAATTTATGTTCACTTCGCTTGATATTGATTTTTGTTTGATTTTCAGTCAAATGAGACGAGATAGCTATTACGACAGCAGCCCAAGAACAGAATCTAGTGTGGACCAATCCCGGCATGTGAAATCCTTCTCGGATGACTCGGGAGGTAAAAAATACAAATTATTAAAAAAACCAACAAACATAAGGCGGCATACCGAATCCTCAAACTCTTGTGCATGTAATATGTCGTACCGAGATTGCATTTACCTCGTTTTGACAAGCCAAATTGAAGCCATCAACTGAATTAGTCCATAAGTAATCTGTTCGGCTTCCTTTTTCCGGACCGACATCATGCGCGTAAACAACTCGATAACCATGTGTAGTTCAGTCGGATAGATGTTATGCATATTTGTAGCTTTCATCCTCATGATTTTGCTCATTAAGCTAGGTAATCCAATATTATCTATCTACTTACTCACTTCATTCTTCATAATATACAATACGATACCAGTCGAATCGTTCCACACAAAGCACATCTACCAGCAGGCAGTCGACTGTAGGCGCTACGACAGGAAAGCAGAGCTATCATCACTACCATTAGCAAGCAGCATCAAACCATATTATATTCCGAAGTGAGTGAAATGCTGCAGTAAGTTAGTAAAGCTGGCAATCGCATAGAACTCGGTATATTCCTTCCTGTTTCCTTCCTGCTTAACTACAGTGACGGAATGCATACGTGCAAAATTTACACCAAAATATATTGCTGGTTATTAAGTTCACTTACTTCATTATTTCATTGATATAACCGGTTTACTGATCAGTTACCCCACTAATTGATCCTAATTCCGAGTTAAACAGGATGTACATACTGCGTATATTTTCTCGACGAAAATATATTGAAATTTCATTATGAACCGTGATCGTTATAATATTCGTAAAATTATATATTACAATTTGTATGCGGGTCAAAAATGACTTCTCATATTTCAAGAGAGCCAATGAATGAAAATCGAATAAAAAGTTGGTGATAATGAGCTCAAATTGTTCTTTTTAACCGTAACCCTCGTAAAAAAGCAATGGAATTTCTCAAACAGAAATTAATGGGAAATGATGGAAATCGAAATTCCATACTAATGGCAGTGACAGTGATAACAGTAGGACTCTCAAGTAAAAATACATGCTTATAATATAATGTATGTAATCGCAACAGCATAGCATGTTACATACCTATGGTGTATGGTCTTTACTTTCTCGCTACTTGCAAATAGAACGCGCATACTTTTCAGGTATACTCATAGCCATGGCTTCAGATTTTGATTACATCTATGTGCGGAATGATTTGAGAAGGTGAAAACACACTTTCACAAAGGTGAAAGGAGCATTGTGAATGTACAATATTTAAAAATATCATTTTATTTGTCATTTTGACTTGGAGCTGGATTTAGTTGAAGTTGAAAACTGAACGGACTTCATTGCTGTCTGTTCGTTAAGTAAGTATTTATGTATGTCTGTAAACACAACTCCTCCGAAACCACTCGACGGATTTACATCTACTAAGATGGAAAAGATTCTGTTTGTTTTTACAGGAGCACACGAAAATTTTAATTAGGGACAACATCAAATTTAAAACTTTTACCTTCTATAGAAATTGTCTTGTTTCAAACCCCAACAAAGTATTATCACTATCAGTATTATTGGTGATGATGACCGTGGTTGTTCCATTTTTAATTAAATTTCTCAACACGCCAAACCGCAAGACGTTTGATGATAATTTTCCCCTGCTTACTGTATTAACTACACTTATTAGTGAAAAAACCACTACCCAAACAAGGTGAAACTACGTGCATGTTTAGATGAGTATAGCAGATGGGGAAATGAGTAAATCAGAGATTATACTGCCCAAAGTTGGCTTCCAACGCTAAGATGTGAGAAGACAAAGAAGATGAAAGTTTCGTGAATCTAAGTTGATGATCATGTTCGTCGTTGCTGTAATTTTCTCAGTCTTTCTTCCTGTTTTTGTTTTTCTCTTCCTACTCTGCAACTTTCCTTGTACATTCTGTTCTCTAATGTGTTAAATTAATAAAGTCATCTAATATTATACTAAGTCTGTCCCTATCACCAGCGACTGGATTGAATTGAGAGCAGGGGTGAGGATAATTATGGTAACCTTATATACAAAAACGTGTCATACAGAAGCATTTCATGTATTTACTTACAAAATTTACAAATTTGCAGTTTAAATTAGTTAACTTATACGGTACTTCGTTGCACGAAGACCATCATACATGTGTCGTCCAGGGGTGCAAAATTGTATGGATATTTCGTAAAATGTGCTTTAGTTTTGATGTCCTGTCTGAATTTCAGTAAAATTGTCGGAATAGTGTGTACGGTTATTTTCTGGCTCGATTAAATTTTAATAGCCACAAGGGTCTAAATTTGAATTGATATTGTTCTACGGGGGAATGATAAACTGTTGATTCTCTATCCGAATCTACCAAAAAAATCACAACGTTGTGACCACCCCTTCGTCATAACATTTTTTTGTCTGTAGACATGCCCCCTATGGAGCTTCTATTAAGAGTTAGTGTTTTACGCATAAAATTCAGGAAGTTTGGTGGGATCCTATCCAGCAAGCTTTTTCAGCGTTAAAATTATAAGATACATTCCTAGATTTGTCTAAGCATTTCAAAACAAAAATTATATAGAAGCAGGTTATAAAAAGTTTAATGTGTTTATAAAAATGCCCCATAATCTGGTGTGATAGTAGTACTGATATAATACTTTTACTGATTGCAGATCTGGGCATGGGCCGACAGTATAGCCCTGAGGTGTTAGCTGCACTTCAAAGTGTACAATTTATAGCGCAGCATATCAAGGATGAAGACAAAGATAATGAGGTAAGCACTAAGCACCAAAAGTGCCAAGAGCAAAGAAAAAACTCTGGATGAAAACAACAAAATTATGGAGTTATCGTATATTGTAGTGGGAGGTATATACGCCGTGTGGTGGAATTATATGTACGTGTACTCTGCTTATATCAGTCGCTGGGGTATTGCGATTATTTTTAATTATTTAAAACTTTTACTCAATCGCCACAATTTAGAAACTTGCCATAATATAGTACAGTCAACCGCACGTTTCTTATCTGTTCGGTTGGAAGTTAAGGAAGGAAGTTATTTCCGAACATGCATAGAAATACCGGAATAAACAATATCCGGGAAAATATAGTGTTAATAACATTCATTGTAAAGCTGTCCGTACGTTGGATTTTGTGTGCAGGTCATAGAGGACTGGAAATATGTTGCAATGGTGCTGGATCGTTTTTTCCTTTGGACATTTACCCTGGCTTGTATACTGGGCACGTGCGGGATTCTATTCCAAGCTCCATCCCTGTACGACACGAGAACTCCCATTGATCAGCGTCTCTCAGAGATTTACTATCAGACTTCCTCCGGCCCACCATCCATCTCAATACGGAACCCTGCTACTGACTAAAACAAGTGTAATCAAATAGCAGTAATGCCAAAACGTGGGACAGGAACAGAGACAGTTGTTTGTGTCGTTGGTGAGGCAGGAAAATCGATCTTCTTGAATGAACGCGTCAGTGAATTTTTATGGTTTACATTTTAAGTACTTTATTTACTCAAAAATTATGTACCGTTCTGTAACATTACGGGCACTCTATTAATTGAAAATAAATCAATAATAATATTAAGTATAAATTGTTCGAGTAAGAAAGGCGGATGTAAGGTTGAGTGTCTAGGGGAAACAATTGGAACGCGATGGGATGCAGATGACTATCTATCCGAATCTTATCAAAATTCAGAGAAGGCACTGGTGTGACAGAATTATTTATTGCTGGTTCAAGTGAGGAATGCAGGCTGCCCAAAATCGGAAGTGTTAATTTGTTACAAATTATAAGGCAAATATTAACCAATAAAACTAAATTAAAATTGAGATTAGCTAAAGTTTGCAGAAATAACCCCGGTATACAATAATACTTTATAATGACGATTGTGCACTGAAAAATAATGATATTCTGTGCAACACATATGCAATGCCTAAGTAATGTAAGTAAATATTTCAGATTCTGACGCCCACAAGCGTCCACGTTCTCATGTTGGTATTTCATCGGTTATAATCATGATGACAATGGAAATATACTAAAAAATAAACACTAATAATATTGAACGTCATTTTGAGTTTGAGTACATGAATGAATACAGGAAGTATTGAATATTTTGTTCGGTAAACTGTAAATACATAGTTACCTATGTTCGCAGTGTGACCTTTTCACGACATTGTTAGTTAATTGTTAGTCAAACCCAATCTGAAATCCAATTAATGGTATCACATTCACTAAAACATTCAGTATTGACGTTTATTGTCTTATCCTTGGTAGTTTGTATGACTAATATACAAATGGCAAATTAATAATAATGTAAATGTCGGACAAAAATATGTTTATAATAATATAAATGTAAGGTAAATGTTCTGAGAAAAAGCTCATGTTATCACACAAGCAACAATACGCAACATTAAAATATTAATGATATTCTATAGTAATCTTATGGTAGTATTTAAGAGCGAAACTGAAAAATGGAGAATAATTAAAATACTATGAAATTGCCTATGATCGTCCGTATTTCTTTAGTCAAATGGTCAAATAATGTGTGGAGCAAAAGATTATATAGTGAACAGGTAAACATTGCGACTATGACTACAGATTTACGGACGGTAAATAATGTAACCATTGATTCTTTATTAACATTAATCAGAATTTTAACATGGTTTTAACAAATATTTGCAATTGGCACTAGGGTTGACTTTGTACATCTCCCTAGCTCCGGAAAAACTAAATGTGAAATGATTAAATGATACCAAATAGCACAAGCACGTGCGATTTCGCTCAGCGTGTGAAAAAAGTGTTCAATGTAAACAAAATTTGTTTAATAAATCCTTCTATGGTATACAAAACGAAAAAAAGTGGTCATGTCTACAAGTTATACTAATTTTAAATCCTAGGCAGATACGTCAACTCTATTAAAATACAAATGATTGGATTAATATATTTGCAAAATAATTACTATAAAATATATATGATGTTGCTGTGAATAAAATAAATATTTCATCGTGTCGTGTTTCATATGTGAATAAAAATCACCATGTTACGTTTTTCTTTGCATTGGAAGTGCTTTACTGTTCTCATTCGCATAAATCTGGTGTTGCACATGAGTTATCCAGTTGATTTTTTACATCATTTGTAGTATTTTCACTATAGTCCAGGCCATTCAACCGTCCGCGCACCTCATCCATTCTGCCATGATTTCTCCCCATTTTGCAAATTTTAGCAATTGGTTATCAATAATATTTCCCTCCAATAATTTTCGGTCTTTAGTTATAAGTATGCATATGCATCCATGCCTTTTGAATGAAATCACAAAATAATAACTGATGTAAACATGTATGCGTATATTGTAGATAACAAAGTAGCACATTTATTTCTCTATTTAATTTTTTTAAATTATCGCCGTAAATTTCATACAAATCATAATAATACGTTGTAATACACAAATTTAATATTCCGTAGTAGTACATTTTTTCATCGTATGTATTTCTCAACATGAATTTATATTGCAGGTTTGCAGCAATAGGTAGTTTTTAGTTCCCCGAAGCTCCCATTCCTCCAATTCTAGTGAATTGTGTTTGTATTAGAAGCATTGGTTTTCAACCAATAAAATTATAGGTTTGTCGAAATCTGTAAAGTAAATTGCGCCCTTCCAGCAAAGTAAGATGATCTATCACGAATAAGCATCATCATGTTACGAAAAGCTAAGCAGATACAACCTATTATTTCATTGTAACAACCATAGTTTGCGTAACAACAATGTTTTGGAATTTGCTAAAAATGTTTAACAGTTCGTACTTCTGTTCTCAACTTATTATGCTTTACCGTATTATGTGTTATTTTTATTGAGCAGGTTGTCCACGGACAAAGTCACGAACGAACGATGTCATCATTCTTGTAAAATTATTGATTAACGTAGTGTTAATTCAGTACGTACGTAGTATAGAGCAATAATTATACATTTTACAGTGTTTGAAGTACCATCACATGACTAAATGTACCAATCTAGGTACCTTGCTACTTTATGTGTAAATTAAAGTTACCTGAAAGTTACATAATACTTTTATTTATCCTATTAAACCATTAGTATAGTATACTTACGCATTATTAATTACATTTAGACAATGAATGGTGAGTGGATATACTGGAAATTTTGCATATACCTAACGTTATTACATAAATCTATGTATATCTAAATAAATAATTACCATGATGTCAATACTTTAATCGCAATTATGAGCTTTAGTAAAACAATTTTAGAGCTTTTTTCCAACAAATATTTTCTAATTAATGCTCGCAATGTGGATAGTGCATTTACCTACTCTTGCCTTATTGATTTGATATCAAGCTTCTTTAACATCGACTGAAACCACGCGCTCCGTAAAGTTGATTTCTATTCTCCCATCCTCGAATTTTCGCTATTGCGCAGGAGTCTTCAACTTGGAGGCTGCTAAATTTAAGTTTCAGCCGTCGGCTCAGACCAACAACTCAAAATTCATTCATTTGTTTCCTGCACCCCAAAGTTTCTACACATGATATTTGCTGATAATTGTAACCCGATAAATTACAAGTAGTAGCATTTGATGAATACATGTGAACATGCAAAAGTTTTGGAAGGGGAGCTTTGAAACCCAATCAACAAACACGTTTAAATGGCTTCCAGAGTTGTACGTCGGAATTTTAATCTTTCACTCAAGGCATTGATACATTTAGTTTTCTTTTTACCCAAACTTGAGTACATTATCCTTGCAAAACATAAGAAGCTATCCGAAATTGTTGAAGCCCCAAGGTCATCAAAGGATGACGGATGAAACTTAATATTTTTCAGCTTGAAGTAGACTCCAGCGAATTAGTGAAAAAATTAGGGGAGATGATTTAGGGGTACGAGGGTCAGTCGATTTAAAAGAAGCTCATTGACGATTGCAATTGAAGTTGCAAATGCTTTATAAATACAATTGACAATATTAGGTATACGTTACTTTGTCTGTAGTGTCTTCCTAGCCTATGCTTATAGAAAAAAATTATAAATAATTTATAAATTCCTGGTATTATTAGTTCCATGTACATATTTACAAGTTGATAATAATCTCATCTGATAACTGTTTAATGCTCGCTGAGTCCTTATGTAATAAGTTAATCGTTAATCTGAAACATCTAAACAGTTAACGTTAGTGTTCGACTCTGTCACGTTTTCAGTAACATATTTATGCATATTTGCTGTGGTGATAAGCCCTGTTTAATTAATAATTTATTAGATCATACGCAAACGTTATGGATTGAGTGATACTGATAAGTAGGCAACTCGTGTACCCAGAGCTAAAGCCTGCCTTATGACCGATTCAAATATTATTTTATAACTGCCCTGCGGCATATACAAACTCACTTGTAGTCATGATTAGACAAACAAAACGTGCGTCTGCATGTATAAAATACAATCTACAAGTTTAATAGAGAAAAAGTTATTATTTTATTTGCTTTACACATCGTATGTTTCTGAATAAATACAGACATGCTCCTCAACTACTTCCCAATTATCCCACCGACTCCTGGTGAGTTCCTGAGTTTTTACGTCGCGTTCATATTAGAAACTGAAGGGAGCAGAGAATGAGATAAAACAGTTGGTCTTATTTTTCTTTCTTTCTTCAATTTTGAGAGTGCTATAAACTTAGGTATTCTAATGCTCTTATTCATATCCTTACTTAAAGTGCTATCCTTACTTACACGAGCATCGATGTAAATATCCAAGTCATTGTACTGTTACAATAAATTCTCCTTCGACATACTCACAGAGTTGGAACGCGTCACGATGGGTTCCCCCGCACGCAACACTACCAAATTACCGTGACTATTTGTGGAAATATACTACTTCTTTATAGAAACGTTGCATATGGAGATGACAGCCTTCATCTTTTCCATGAAATTTCCCAACAATTTGGTGTTTACCCTGTAGTCAACTCTGAATTTGGCTGAACTCTGGTTTTAAAGAAAAATGATGTAGTTCAAGTACGTTCTCGTGCAATCTGTCGCCTGACATCTTAAGTACTAATAAAACTTGGTAAATTGTAAAGAATATCAGTATTTAAAAAACGCAGGTGTACAATTTGTTTAATTATTATTTGAAATCTGAGTTTTAGGTAAGTTCAATTGGCTGCAAAGAGAATGTCCATCGCCACGCAATTCAACAAAACATGAGTTGACAGCAAGAATTTCATAAAAATGCCAGCAGAAATACCAAGTTCGGGAGTATGTATAATTTATATGAATAATATGAATACTTTTTATAGTCCTCTCTCTAATTGCATATTCTTTATGATTAGCATTCACAAACTCAGCATTCATTAGCATTTTGGCACATTCACTTATGAATCAGAATAACGTTACTACTGACTACAAGCAATCATTGCTCATTCAAGATATGAGCCCATAGTTTCCAGTAACAGTTCGTTATCATCAACTCTCGGCGCACAATAAACACAAGTAAAGTAATGGAAGAGAAATATCCTTTATTTTTTTCTATTTTTAGACGCTTTGTTAACTCTACAATATCCAGCCTAGGTATTTATTGCTAGTGTGCACCGCTTACAATCGTATTATATTAGCAATCTATTTATTCAGCCCGTCCAGTGATTATCGTTGTGAATTAATCTATTAATACATATTGCAGCTCTATTTTATTTTTCATCTCTTGCAGTAATAGTAGTATAGTTTATAACGATTGTCTCGGACAATTTTTTTGATGATGATAATAGTAAATTCTTCGCTTCCATTTTGCTTCAATTCTACAGCAATCGACCACCTTCCAGAACTTCCTTCGCAATCCCTGTCCGTAGGCTTTTTATTTCACAAACAAACCTTTTCTATGATGAAGATCCGAACAATTTCAACATGACCAGCATAACCTTTCGTAGAAATATTCCAGGGCTGCTCTCTCCTCCTTCGACCTTCTGTTAAATGTCAATATCCGGTGAAGACTGAGCCTTGGCAATGGTCGAGATGACTTTGTCAATTGCCTCGCTGTAATCATACAATGCAGGCGCGTCCAGCAAGATCATCACCGTTCCAACGAAAAAGGCAGTGTTGAAGAGCATTAGGAAGATTCGGTCGAGAACCATTGCAACAAACCCCCAGTCTTGATCTTCCTGCAATCAAATCGAGGGAGACGCAACAAAAAGTCAGAATTATTAAAGCGTATGCAATTTCATTACACCTATTACAGAATTCTTATTATGAGTATTATGAGTTTCTTTCAGACCTTGCATATAATTAAATTACAACTGGATGCATATAGAAGAACATAGCAAAGTTAGATCAATAAAAAGAGTAAAAAAGGTAACACCACATAAAAAAGAAAGGACTAAAGGAAAAAAAACGTACAAAACCGCGGTGGGGATCGTGGAATGGAATATAATGCTTTCGGCTTAGTTTGCTTCCTTTCCAGATCATTTATATTTGTTTCGCTGATCTAGATCAACTCTAAAGTTCCTTTTGAACGAACAAGAAACAATAATCATTAATCGTTACAAAAAAGAAATACGGCTGATCTGAACAGAATGAATACTTTATACTCCGTTACAAAAAATACTACAAAATGAGAAAAAGCACTGGCTGCCTTCACTTTCTACTAGTGGGGTTGTTTAGTATGGAGTTTTACTTTTTCAAAATTCAAATTACTAGCTTCCAATAGCATTGCGCATTGTACAATGTGAGTCTGACCACTTCCCTTGTTAATGCCTTGTCATCCAAAATAGCTAATTAGATTAGTGATGCTGACGATCTTACTCTCCCACTCAATTCCAATCATCGAAAGAGAATCCTCCATTTCATTCAAAAGTCATAAACCAAGACGTATCTTGTGAAAGCAAGGCAAGCAAAGTCACACCGGAACAGCTTTTAACAATATTGCATCACAAAGCGAAGGTAATCTTTTTATCGGGAATGTCAGTGTTTCTCATCAAAAATCCATTTTCATTATTCAACGTATGCCACCTAGTTTATTTCGGCTTTCTTGAGCCATTACATCTGGCTTGATATGTCTTTAGAACATTTTCATGCGCTTTATTGTATAAACATTTGCCTAATGTTTGCATTTGAGAACTGACCATGCCACGTCTAAAGTAAGGAGACAAGGATTACGACAAAAAAGGATTATTGAGACACCTACAAAAATATTGTGCAAGCAAGTCAATCGTACATACAGTCAATTTGACTGTATGTACGTAAAAATGCAAACTTACCGAGTCAAACTCATCCTGCCTCTGCATATGAGTCTGAATAAACTTAACGTTGTGGATGGCTTTTTGTATTTCGAAGGGATATTTCTTCCTGGAATTGTCCGGATCAGGTCCGTTGAGTCCATAAGAGGTAGACGCAGGACCTGGGAATCCCTCCAGTGCTCCTTGCTCCAGAAAGCCTGAAAACCCTTGAAGACTTAAACCACTTAAACGGGACACTCCCTGGAATCCGTTACAACCGTCATCTCGAGACCCTGTCGGACTAGCCCGGGCTACATGATCAACAACAAAAATATCAAATGATTCATCATTTTCCTTTCGTCCTACTTTAGCATTTATAAATTACATGGCTATTTATTACAAGTCAATGCAAGCTTCCTTTTCTGCTGATGCAAGTGATGTATAATGGCCTTATAAGCTCATTCATCTGTATTTCTTGGAAAACAGTAGGTTTGGTTTTGGTTGGAAACAAACACGGAGCAGCACTATCTAGCAAAGCTAGCTGACATCCGAGCAAGTCTTGATGGAGAGAAGAGAATTATTTATGAAATAAATACGAAATACCCACTCTTTACTTTTCTCTATATTTCTAATATATTTTTACTCATGGTTCATAGCATTCGAGTCGACATGTAGCAATAAAAATGATACTTTCTTAGCGAACTGTGCATAGCAAAGGCCGTAGTAGTAAAGACAACTGAAAAACGAACACATGTCAGACGAATAAATAAATAGCTTCATGGCTTGTTAAAGATACATCTGGAAGAAGTGTGCTGCGCCATTATAGTCAATGAAAAATACAAAAAATACCTTCTCCCTAAAATTGCGTACCATAATTAATGAACGAGCTTTCCCACTTTGCAATTCTTGTGAAGAATTTCAATTAAAATTTTAAACGATGTTTATTTCAATGACAGATAGTTTGCTCACCTGAAGGTCCTTGAGAGTAATTGAGAACATGATCCGGAACCCTCATAAGAAGAAACTTGGGTAGGATGCGAGTGAAAACGTTACGCACCCATGGGGCCATTTTATGAGTAGAAGGTTTGCGATAATGCACGTTAAGAACGATGGTAGTGACGAGTACAGAAAGGCCGACGAGGAACATGGTGAATAATAGATATTTGCCGAGAAGGGGCACGGCTAGGGACGTGCTTGGGATGATTTCAGATATGAGCAGGAAGAACATGGTCTGCGACAGCAGGATTGAAATACACAAGGCAACCTTCTCTCCAGAATCGGCGGGCAGGTAAAACACCAGGATTGACAGGTACGAAATGCCCACCGTCGGGATTATCAAGTTTACCGTGTAGAATAACGTTCGACGACGTAGTGTGATGTTGAAAAATATATCTGTAAATCAAAGCCGCAAGACAAAAACGTTACAATCAACACAGGCATGAGCTTTCATGAGGAAACGTAATTGTTACTATATTCATCATAGAATTAATAGGTTGAATTTCCTAATAGAGAAATGATAGCCATTATTTATAGAACAATTTTACATTCTCAGTCGCAAGTCGCAAATATCACCACGCTCAGAGCAAAAATTCAATATGTTGTACTACACTGGATATCACAATATGTAAAATTGATTTAAACATATTAGGCAAGAATCTTCTTCACACACCATCTCTTTGCAAACAAAATTTATTTTATAAATGACAACAAAGACGCCATTATTAATGCGATTCAAATTAAAATTCTTCATGAAATTAAAAAACTTTCCGTCCTATGGTTTGTAAAAGAATTAACATGTTGATGTCAGCATGTACAAAATAAGTGAATTAGCTTAGAATGGTAGTGGCGACAATATTGATGCTGTCAGTTTCTATATTTTATTAAAACAATTGAAACATTGCAATATTATACCTGGATAGGGTTCTAAGCAGCACGGATAAAACTTTTCATGCCTTTCCGCAGGCACGCTGAGGATATCCCATTCCACGGAAGGATAGTATTCCCGAAGGTCGATTCCGATGGAGACCATATCCTTGCCAGGTTCTTGGTCAATGTGCTTCAGATCAATCTAATATTAATACAAATGACAAGTGAGTAAACTAATAATATCCGCTCTTCAGACTAACAGCTGCCTGGGTACTCAGAAAATGATTCCAAACTTTTTCAAGAAATCAATTTCGTCTGTCGTGCTCTCATGTTGTTACACAATGATTCAAGAGCTCAAGAATATTTTTTACACCAATGACCAGATACTGAGTAAATGTGTGAGTTTTGAATGTGGATTTGAATTAAATTTGACAAATAAAATAGTTTGAACAAATTGTGACTATTTTTTGCTCAGAGAATGTCACAACTTTTTATGAAAAAGACACAAGAGTATACCACCTAGACTACCCACAAGTTCATATTTGGAATTATTTCTGGGCAAAGGAAAGAAAATAATCACAATATAAAATGTGTTCTAGTTACAGAAATGCATAATGTTTCGAATGCGAAACATTTCAAGTCATTTGGTTAAATCAGTTTTGCTACATTACCAGACGATCGTATGGAGAAATATTCACGCATTTTGTCTCATATTTTAGCTGGAATAATATTTTTGTAGAAACTCGTCTTTGATTGAGTTTGAGTTTACTTCATTGTATGTACAACATGCGACCATGAAGGAAACATATTTTGCAAAAGTTTGAAAGCATCATTTGAATAGATGAATGATGATACACCGAAAAATTGTGAATTTTCTCTTCACAAAACACCACTCTGCAGTCTGTAACAACCAACAACTGAATCGTCATCAACTGTAATAAAGTAGCGCAGATAAATCCAAAATATTCTGATATAATATGATACCTACATTCCGTAACCAGTCCAACCTGAATGTTGAACATTTAAACGTTCAGTTAGCATTTTAAGATCCTGTCCAATTGTGAGTTTTTTATTCCAAGTGTAATAAGAATACAGCAGATATTCTGATATTCCACGTGATTTGAAAATCAAAACTTTAAATCGTTGAACTATTAAAACCGTAGTATAAAACTACATTTTAAGAAGAAGTTGACTTGCTAATATTCCTTCAAAACAACAATAAGATGTTCTGGGATAAGTAGGTCAATGCTGACACTGTTCTTACTTATATTTCTTAGTTGGAAATTTTCAACCTATAACAATAAATGTGCACTGATCGTGTGCACTGAAAATGAATAAGATTTTTCTCCTTATTATCCTAAGTTCAGGAATATACATACGGTCAGCCATACATGAAAATACGTCAAGAGAATAACTAGCTTCGCTTCTATTGCGCTCAAGTTCAAGAAGGCGCTCAAAGCTAAAGTCCCACTTATAAAACGACAGCTATGACTGTCTGCTGTGAAATTAATTGTCTATTTGATTTTGGAGACTGGGTCGCTAGTTTACATACCTGAAAGCCATCATAAGTCCAACTGCCAAACTTCATGAAACAGGTTTGCATATCAAAGGGAAAGTAGCGCACGTCTATTTCACAGGAACTCTTGAAAATCGCAGGCGGGGTCCATCTCACCTTCCCATCACTGTGTAGTACAGCTTTCGTCATTGTAGTTACAACGTATTCTCCATCCGCACTGCACCCAAAGTTGACGTGGTGAAGAGCCGAATCACAACAAAAACCATAAAAAGTTTCATTGAACGGAGGAATGACAAAGATGTTGTTCCAGTGTTCTGAGTAGTTACCAGACTCATTGGAATATGGAAATAAAATTATAAGTTAATATGCACTACTACGCACTTGTTGTAGAGAACTATGTCAGGAAGCCAAATGTTCTCGGACGGCACGTACAACTCAGTCACTCCACCGTACTCATGAGGATCCCATTTAAACTTGTGGTCTTCCCATTCCTAAAATTTCATCAAGTCAGTCACCAAGATGACAAGACAGTGGAAAATAAGAAACACAACATCGTATTATTGCTATAAAGTCTGAAAATCCCTCATGAAAATCCCTCGACTAATCAACTAGCCTCAAATTACTTTACTATCTTAAATATATGTACACTTATAAAATTATTTTATTTTCATTGTATGTCACTAGCTGCCATTAATCCCATATCTATATATCCTTGCACCATTATAATACTTTAAAATCATGTTAAATCTACATCAAATCGACGGTTTGGCGCAGAGGTACCTTGCAGATACTCCTAGCATACCTGCACTACCTTTTTATCCATGTTCTCTGCAATTTATTTAATCGTTATCCCACTCAGCTTGTCTAGAAAACAAGTTTTTCGATTGAATTTGATAACAGGCGAATGTGTAATATCATCTATAGTGAACAGTATAGGAAAATGTATTCTAGCTATTGAAAAAAGTACTTACGTGCTCCAGCCAAACATTGGTGGTTAATATTTGATCCTTAAGATTCTGTAATCCAAAAAGGAAATTTACATCAGTATTCATAAATAATGTCGTGTTAGGTTGGATTGTGATGGACAATGAACAGGACTGCGTGAAAAGGGAAATAAATGCTTTCTTTCTCGCTTTCTCTATTGCATTGGTCATGACATAAAGGTGAACGCATCGAAAATTATGTCAATTTGAAATAATTTAATAAATATGCCATACAGGTATTCATCATAAAACTGCTTGCTCTCCGCCACACATACATAAAACACAGCAGGAGATGATAGCCATGTAAACGTATAACAAAGAGCGTAAACAAAATGCTAACTAGAAAAAGAAAGCAAAACTATTTCCGTCCGTGATAACAACAAAAAGAGAAGTTAAAGGAAATGTGGACACGTTAGACATGCATGGTACAACAATTTTAACGGGAGATTTGGTCAGAGAAAAAGATTTAGGAAGGCTATAGTAAATTTGGTATAGGAACGTAATAATATGAATATGTCTTTCCTTTCTTTCATCCTTTGAGAAAGAAGGAATGAAAAAAAATATGAAAAGTTCGTTAGTTGAAGTAAAAAGCAAAACGACAAAGGGAAACATAACTAGTTTTTCAACATAAAAGGGAAAGTTTCATAACTATCAGTGAAGTATAAAGTGCATATAAATACAAACCATGGTTGAAAAATCGGCCGAGACCCTTATCCATGTATTTACGTACAACAATGGAGTAAACTTTTATAAGATACATACTTTACGTGTAAGTTTTCTATTTTTAATCCCATTTCTTAGAGAGTCTGGCTGTAAACAGGAAAGGATAACTAGCTAGTTTCTCGAATCTTTGTTCTTGTTTTTCAATCCGCTTAAATGATCCCAGCCGTAAATGCTTTAAATGTTGGAAGAGACAAGAAACTTTTATTTTACTGTGAGTATAGGTTTAGTTACGAGAGTAATACTTGCAACTGGCTTGTTTTTTCCACCAATAACTTCATTTACGGCTTCACACAGCTGGAGAGGTTGTCTAGTGAAAAAGTATCATCTTTCTAGTTACCTTCACTTGGTTGCATCTTGGCTTCTGTATAATTGAACAGTTTCTCTATTACACGTCATTCAACCTGGAATATGGGCTGTTGGACTGAAATTTCGTATCCTGAGCTGAAGCTAAAGGGTGTATCAGGTAATCCTTTCAATTTTTTCATTTCTACCTGATGCATTCTATTTTTTATGCTGAGATCTCTTGCTTACTCGGTTTTGCTTCCCAGACATCGACCCACCTACATCCTACACACAACCCTCATTTATTTTCTCCATTCACTTTTCCAGGCACCATTACTATACCAATGTCTTTTCCTTTGTTCGCAAGTTTTTGTAGTATTTTTTTTACTAAACAGGCCGTTCACTCGTAAATCCAATTAAGGGACCACTAAAACAAATAAATACTTTGCTACCTGACGGCCATTTTCTTCTCTAATGCATTTCCCTTTCTAATACCAATTCATTCAAGACAACAACACTGAGGGATTGTTTTTCTGTTATTCTGAATGCTTTAGCTTACAGGAAGTAGTCCAATGCTTCTTTATCCGTGGTCATTGTCATTATTTATTGACCGCCATATGTTGTAGTTTCGCTATTCACAAGGAAGCGGCAACGAGTTCGCTATACAAGTTGTTCTTTCTGGTACGATAATTTCGGTGAAAATGCTTGCATGTATGTATTATGTATATCTGTAAATATTCTACGTGGGAAATGGGAGGGCTTCCTTTTGTTCCATCGATACAGCATTTCATTAATGATTGTTTGCACTAACCAAAACCATAGGGCGATTTCACATGGACCAGAAAGAAAGGTAGTACTGGCTCATTTGGTGATTATGCCTTCACAACTAAACTACCATACCACCTCAATCATTATACGAAATATTCTTGTTATCATGAAACATGGAAACGCCAATGATTTTTTTGCATAAAAATATTATATTCAATTCAGTCAACATGTAGGCTATCATTAAGTCATTAGTACGTATGAGTTTATCAAATCCTTAACCTTTTTCAGCCTTAGATCCGAAGTTAATTCATACATTATATATGTTGTATGAAATCATTTTAATTTTATGGCATTGTGTACAGCCATCGGTAGATTAAATGAAAATTAGAAATAGAAAGTTGTAGTTTTGCAGTTGGTTCAAGAAACAAGACTACAAGGTCGCAGAAGAATATTAAGGAAATTGGAATTTCGACAAGATGAACACATCTTCCCATTGTTCATGTAAACTTATAATAACTTGATAAGGTCTATCAAAATGAATAAAAAATGTTGACAATTTTCTCGATCCCATCTTACGATCACCACATCAGCTGTACGGATTACCCCTTAGATTCCAAGGTATTCGATTGAAATTTGTGCAGCTTTTTATTCTCTATTATAAATGTCTCTACTGCAAAGTTTTTGAAGCATAGTTAATCATGCATGCCATAATGGTTCAGTGGAATCGACCACCGACGACCACTCCGACCGATCGAGACGAATCCACCTTGTTTTTGAGATACCTTTATAGGGAATTGTAACTGCCACGTTTTAACTATGTACATCTTTTGCTCTTGGAATCATGTCTGCTACAAAAAGGAGAATGTAACGAAATCAGTAAGTGTATAGAATACCCCTTAATGCTTTCCCTACTTTAAACAGTTGCTAACAAAGTGAAATTATAGGAAAGGATAGTGGGCATGGCATTTTTGATGTTTATAATTTTATATTTCGAACTGCAAAGGGCGAGGCACGTTTCTGGAATGTGTTTCGAGTGAATTAAGCTTTTGAGTGGAACACAGATGTTTGAAATGTCAAACTGGGAAGGATCAAGTCAATCCTGTGCGTAGCTCTCACTCTCGGTATGCAAACGGAATATACATTCATTTTATGTTAATTCCGAAATACACTTCCGCCAATATGCTTCGTGTCTGGTGCTCTGTAGTTCCACTGTGGAGAAAATAGACTACGGTCGGCTGTCGTGTCAGATCAACTACAATTTAGAACATGAGTAGCAGCCCGCGTTTTCATGTAGAAATCTATGCAGATTATGGCCATTACTATGGAAAAGTTGAAGTGAATAGGAGGAAAATGTAAAATGTGGTATCATGATGGCTATGATGGCACGACACCGTAATGCAATTTCAATCACACTTGTGCCGTAATATTCAAGTGCCAGTTCCTGCACTTTTTATTACCTATGTGCTCTCTGCTGCCACAGAATTTGAAAGTGAAATAGGATGGACATCAGTCGAGATCGAGTTACTCAACTCGTGTATCTAAGAGTGAAAGAACAGCGCAAATGATTTTCGTTTTTAGTCCGTCAGACTTCCTCTCGACTAACATAAAGAGAAGCGCATGTTGTGGAGTAAAAAATCAATAGTGCCCACCATTCTAGGCGGTCTATTTTAATGTCATCCATATTTAGGGTGGATTGATGGGCCATGGGTTAGAGTGACGCCCAATATATTTACCCTTTTCTTATAATGATAAAAGAGGGGACCTGGGGTTGGGTGCTTACCGGATTTCGGGCGGGTATACGAAAATGAAATGCTAAAATATAGTTTTCAATTCCAATAAATTACACTGTTATCCTGAATTGTGTATCATGTACTTTATTTTAAATGCTCACCTTCGGTGCTCACAAATAAAAAGTTAACTGTATAAAAATAAAGATTAAGTGCTCCTTTACAAAACAATGTACGCGTTACATACACACGGGATGATTTATCAACTGATGGAATCCAATTTGTTGTGATATGACGTAGCTACCTACCATTGGTTGCTTTAGTTGCCTACAGTGCCCAACGTGAGAAAATTTGTAAAATTCGGTTCACTGGGGGGTTGCCCTTTTTTAACAAACATGTGGACATCGTATACATCTTTATTTTCCGGCTTAGACAGAACTACAAATCATTTACTATACCACTACCTCTACCACTGACAATTAAACAGAACAAAGTTCTATTCTAAATATTATTTGTTGTACGTCATTCTTTTATGTTCTTTTACATAAACCCACATAGCATGTCCGTAGATAATTAAGTTTCAATTTCCTCCACACTTTCCTGATTTTTATACATTCAGCAACAAAGCTCTGAAATGAAATCTGATGTGCAAAATAAGCTGGAGTAAACTATGCTCAAGTGCCACGTGTGAAAGTTATGAGCATCTATGATGTCCAATTTTTACTCGAATGCCAAATCGCGTTCTGCGTTATAACATGACGAATTATAGCTGGAACATTCGATACTTTTGTCGCCCTGAAGGTCTCGCTCTCTTTAAACGGTCCCAAAGCGGCCATATTTTTAGTCTTGAAGTTCGAAATTCCAATCTTAAAAATTCGAAACCACTTACGAACCTGGTTGTTGTGAAATTCTTTTACTGTACAAACGCCATTCATACGTAAACAAACCTCACAAATGGCAAAAATCAGTTGCAATAGGTACGTTTTGGTTCTACCAACAGTACTTTATGGTTCAGTTAGATACAAGAAAGGAAAACAGTCTGTAAATATTTATTGCAGTTACGAGTTAGTACAGACCGAAAATAGAACGAAGACTGGCACAAAATCTGATTTACTGAAACCCATCTAATATAGTAAATAGTACACACATACATTTTCCATTTCTCCCACTGGGAAGTAGAAAAAGAGTGTAATTTAATCAAACCTGTAAATGGCATTTTTGAAGTGGACTGAATTCAGTGGCGCAGCCAGGGGGGGCAGAGGGGGCATTTGCCCCCTCTTGGAGTTGGGGTTTCAACATTACGTATATTAGAGGGGAGGGGCAACCTTATACATTACGTGTATTACGCTGCCCCCTCCTGATGCCCCCTCCTGGCTGCGCGCCTGACTGAATTCCCCTCCCCCTCCCTTAAAATACTTGTGAAAATTCGTACTCATAATGGCACACTATTCTCCTTGGTAAATGCGAATGAAACAGAAATGCCTTCTTACCTTTCTCTAAGACAAACACAGATTCATGAAAGACCTGAGCCATGGTATATGTTAAAGAATATTCTCAAGAATGCTGAATGAAACAACATGAAGGTAACGGGTGGGGAAGACGATAGCCGAATAACTTGGACGGGGAAATCTTATGGGGAGATGTCGCCACCCTAAACGATATTTCCAGGTACTCTCTTCAACCGAAAATAATGAAGTCGCCATGACTGATTCTCACATTGCCCGTACTGATACGTAACATCGAATAATCTAAATGATTAATCTATTTTATGCATATGTGAAAGAGTCTTTCAGAAAGAATTTGCAAATTTGAATTATACTTAAGCCTGTTTTGTATTCGATTCGAACGATTCAATGTGTTTCGCATGCAATACATAGGTAATTACTTTGTTATAACTGGTTATGTAAATGTTCTAAACTAATTTTATACCAAATCTGTCGCAAATATATTGTACATATTGTCTAATTGCATAAAATGTCGTCATTATCACATGTTGGAGTTGTTAATTGTGCTATAAGTACGGTAAAAATTAGCCATAGAGATATCTTTATTTTCAGCTGAGGAGGAGTATGTACCTCGAAATTTCGCGCAAATTTTCCTCGTAGAATTTAAACGACTGTCCTCTCCCCGACCGTTGTTACCATGATGTTGTCTTTCGCGTTCACCACTCTTGGAAGTTGGCAATAATCAAGGATAGAATAGGCTGGTTATGATAATCATGCAGACGTGCAAGGGAGCCTTTTTAATTAAAACTTTTTTCTTCTATGTTCAGCTCTCTAGAGATCTTTGCACTATCGCATCCCATCTCTTTATTTTGGAAACGAAAACGGGAAATAATCAATACCTTGGATAAAAAGTCGAGAAAATTTTCAACTTTAACCATTTCTTACCGTCCCTCTGGAAACACTCCTCTCTGCTCTCGTTCTCTTTCCGTGCTCCCTTTGCATGCCTACATGTCAAGCTTGGTACTCTGTTAAATAAGTATACTAAGATATTGATCCAGGGGTTTTACACTTTCTCTTTTAATTTCAATAGTGGTCATTCATCAAATAAAACTTGCAGTTGACTTCAGCCCAAGGACTTTTTTCTACACAATAAGAGCGAATTTATATATGCGGTTTCTAGCGAGGGCCCCAACTGGTTGGTGTATATGCCCACACAAAGATAAAAAGAAAGTTTTATTACGAAATAGATTTCCTTTTATAAATGTCGTGCATACATACATGTAGCGCCTAGAGAAAAAGAAAGTTTACTAACAATAAATTGTACCTCATACTTTCTCCATGTGACGTCGTCCCTGCTATTTAATATCTTGCACAAATCTATGTATTACATTTTATAAGAAGTATATTTATTTACTCTCTACGTTGGATACAGGCAGGAGAAACTAGGGTTTTCTGTTCATTTTTCCCCAAGAAAAGAACTAAAGTCAACATCAGACTTTCTTTTATTGTCATTTTTCTTTCTACACTACGACAACTGTCCAAGTGTCCTTTTCACTATACTAGAAGTCTAGCAGAAACAGTTGCCCACTCCTTTGAAAAAATGCTTGAAACTGCTTCATTCCTAGCAGGTTTCTTTACAGGGCAGTTACAAACGGAGCAGAGCAAAAGTGAAATTTCACTACACCTCTCTGTCTCTCTCGCTCTCTTTCCCTGGCACACATGCACATAAACTTTCAGTCAATGAAAGCCACTACTGCAAAGATATGCTAAAAGAGCGGCCATTCAAAATACATTGTATGGAAGTGTATGCAAGATAACTGCTTCGTGAAAGTGGTGGAAACTTATGTTAAAACTATACCGCATATGTTCATTTTCCTCCTTTTCACAAAAATTTGATCATGGACACTCCGTGTACAGAAACTAACAGATAATAATAATCCCCAAGTGAAACGCACAGAGTATCATTCACCAGTTTACATTTAAATACACGTAGATAACAGCAAAGGGACCCAGTGCAGGAGAAATTACAATACAAACTGGTATGTTTGTTGGAGAAAGTACTGATGGCAACTTGGCAACTCTGGCGAGATAGGAGGAAACTTCTTTATTATCTTGTATGAATGCGTGTTTATGAATAAAGCATAAAAGATCCTCGAAGAAAGTGCAAAAACATTAAGGCACACACTCACCAGTCGAGCAACCATCACGAGAACATGCATGCACAAGTCTTTTTCCGTTTGCACATGCAAACATGCATGGTGAGCAAAAATTCATCCAAAAATGAAATACAAATCCTCTCTCTGCTGGCTTCATAGGAGTAATATTTTTTCGTTCCTTGTGCTTCCTGCCGCTCCACAATCATGTTATCTCCATATAATGTCCCAGAGCTACCACCACTACTTCTACTAGGGACCAACGAAAACATTTTCTTTGCTCATCCAGCACTCCCGATTCCCATGTTCATCTTCTTTGTAACAAAGATGCATGCATCTTATTCTGCAAGTATTCGTATTGTACCAAACAGCTTTTAATTCACTTCCGCTTTTCTTGTTCAAGTGAAGTGACATGTGTGCCGTCACCAAGCAGCATGCCAGCATGCCACATATTTGTCTCGTCTCACGCAAACATCCAGTGAAATGATATATACATATTATAAATGCATGCACTCGCCCATTCATTCCATTTTCCATTCCCACAGTCATTCTCTATTTGGATATGCTCCTGCTATTTGTTTGCTACTTCTGCTCGCGCTAAACCCACTTCCCGACGAGAGACTTGTTTCTCTGCCTTCCTCTCACTTCTCTTCCGCTTTCTCCTAAAAATGTACAGTGACAGTATTTCTGCCTGCCTGCCTCCATCTACTCCGTATCATGCAAATTCCAACTAGACATTTAAATACAATACTGCCGTGTCATATCAACCATGAATCCCGTAATTACCCAAATATGCATGGATCCTACGGACAAAATAAATACTAGTTTTAATATAATAAAACACTGTCGGCCCCGGCTACTATTAAAACTTCATGTTAAAGCCATCATGACTTAGCCATGAACCATATTTTCCGGTTTCCTCACATCTCCTATTTCCTGGTGCTTGTTATTTTTCTATTATATCATGATTTTGACTACTCCTTCCACTTGAAATACGTGAATGATTCCTTCTGAGCCGAATGACATTTTTCAGATATTATGTGAATCAAACACGAATAAACCGCTAGAGCAGGGTAAAAAATTAGTGCAGTTGTCTAGAAATGGTATGTAATATAATTTAAGGCTAACCAGCTTTTCACGATCTGTCGTTACATAAAAGACGGGTTCCATGTTTGCTTTATATCTGTGCACTACTCGCGTTTATGTACACTATGATGCAGTTCTGGTAGAGTATATACAACACTCCAGGAGCGAGAAAAACAAGATTAAGCAAGATCATAGTATTTTTCAATTCGAAAATAAAGATAATTAATATGAATTGGCATATTTTAATTTATTGTTCGATCACATTTTATTTACCTGATAATTTGTTCGGTGCACACACAAAACAGTAGTTATTTGTGAGAATTCAGACGTTCTCTAAAGTACATCACGATAAAAGAAATCCAAGTAATATAGTGAATTCCTTACATAAAGCTACTGCCGAAATTGCATAAGAACAATTTGAAACAATTAAGACGTGGCCAAAAATCCGTTTGAATGCAGTAGTCATGTTTATGTTACTTCAAGAAATAATACATTTAAATAAATATTATGAATGAAAAGTTCTATGACTGTAAATAAAACAATTTTCGTGTTCCATTTTTGGTGTTGATAATTGAATTAAGTTCAGTAAACAATGGCCGTGGGGTCTTAAAAATTACACAAATACATAAATGATTTGAAATTTTATAAATTTAGTGTTTTAACTTTTTGCATCATTCTTTTGTATTGAAACAAAAGTAGAACAAAGTGTAATACTAATACATGTTTAACAATAATTGACTAAACAAGGATTTTCCTTGTCGCAAGGAGCGAACCCACTACCAAACTCGTACAACATGAATCTATGAATCTACTGGGCATCAAAACGCCTTCTAGGAGAATTCACTTTTGCGTGGAATGTGGAAACAAAGGAAGTGGACATGGGAAAAAGAAGTGGAAAAAGAATAAATAATGCTTTCATTACAATCGGCAGATTGCTCCATTGATGCTGCCGTTCTATCGCATCCCGCATTCACTACTATTACGAAGCTAGTAATTTATTATTAAGCAGCTTTTCGTCTCAGCAGCACTCTCAAAGGCCTAGTTTTTCATTTTGAATGAGGGCCAGGCAACACCAGGCCAAAATTACTACAACCAATATAACACAAGTAGTCAAAGCCAAGTTACATGTTAGTTTTATATCCGATAATGTAGCGGTAGGCGAAGAAAGAAGAGCAGTAGTTATCATTAGTCTCATCAGAAGTAGTAGCGAATAGTGAGTGAACGGGCTACTTGATGTGATGGGAGATGTAAGCTGAAATAAAGTGGAGGGCTAAAGGAGCCAATTTCTCAGAGTGAGCGGCTTTTTGTGCCAGAATGATGAGAGGAAAGAACAAGAACAATTGCAAATAATGTCTTTAGCAGAATTTCTTTGGCCTTGTTCGGAAAACTAACCGTGGCCGACAAGGATATACGCTCCGTTTGAGCTTTTCCACAATCGCTAATTTATCTAAATAAAACACTGGAGTAGATTTATGTGTTCAACATTTCTGGACTTGGAGGATAAACTGATAAATGACAAAATACAATTCAAAGTAGCAAGCCAAGATTGTATGATGTTTTACTTTTCTTACTGTGAATAAAATAAACAATGAGTATCGCTAATATGCATAAAGACAATGGTAACAGGGGAACAAGAGAAATGAAATGACTGAATTGATACATCGAAATATAACAACGTATCCTCAAGAATGTTCAAAGTGGCAGTTTTTTCCTATGACTCAACTCCCCTATACCGTTGATGTAGCACAAGTTACTGATTGTGAGTTTCTCAATTGCAAAAAATTAACTGTTACCCTCGCGACAACCGATACCAAGAGCAGAGAGCATTATGAATCTACCGGATTAAATACCTTTTGTATATTTTTGACTCCTTAACGTTAAAGTGTTATTGTGTATAGGTTAAAGCAAAGTAATATGAATGAAATTATATAATGGAAGCTTGTTAGGCCTATCCACTAATTATTTATTTAGCCTAAGGCGCATAAAGTTTCAACTAACAAGTATTCACCCATTTTAAATAATAACGTATACATTTTGAAATAGAATTACCTATATACAAACATGTATCGCATATCGTTTCATTACAATTATAGTGCAGAATAGATCGTTTATTTACTCATGAATTGCTCATGAAAACACAATTTGAAAATTCAATATCATCGTCTCACAGTCGGGTGTGCGTGTAGGGACAAACATGAACGCAAAGTGTCTTAACTCTTTAACGCGTAACAAGGAAACGGTAGTACTCCTTGAAATTTTGTTTGCTCAACGATAACCTCTCAAAATTTGAATAACTCAATTCATATTTATAGCATTTTAACAATGGAAAACGTTTCTACGTACGTCATTTTCGAATTATGGCTAAATAATGTAAATTTGGGGTGTCAAAATGCATCTACTCCTGGAGCTAAAACCGAATATGATACTAAGTACAGTCGAATATTAAACTTCGATATATTACTATTATGACGGTTGCTAGTTTTCATCGTTTTAATTTAAAGCTAAATGATGTCATGTGATCACCTCGAGGTATCAATCTACTTTTCGACCTGAATTCAAATATCGCATTGCCTCAAAGATTATAAATGCCACATCGTTTACACTTCGCCTCGTCACTTTACAATGCGTTATCTTTCCTGTGTTTATTTATGTAACACATTTTGGAGAATATCTAGTTTCACGTTCGGTGTAAGCATTTGCACCATTTCTCATCTTTTGCAGTCACTGCGAACCATTAAATTAAATGCTTGTATCACTTTGAAGCATCCATCCAGCTTGAATCCCAGTAGAAATCCCTTTTTTGTTACAATCATCTGCCAACATCACCACGGAAATAAAAATATAGTTCATAGTTGTTTCATGATATTTATTTCAAATGCAATAAAACCATTTAGTTTTTCATTTTCTCTTCTCACTGGGATTTTCCAACTTTTCCAACTTACATTTAGACTTCCAAAAATTATGCTGTATTCCACACCACTAAAATTTTACAGTTGTGCTTAATGTTTTTACTAGTGCTGTCGCGACACTTGCCAGTTCACCTTCTTGAAAAAATCCCAACTATTACGAAAACAGCAAACTAGTCGTATCAAGACAGCATAGCAGGGGGCCAGTCATTTTGTTACAGTGTAATTCAAATCCAATCCAGTCAACTTGAATGCTCCCAGTTACAGCAAGCCTCTAGCCTAGCTCTCTGTCTCTCTCGCTTTCTATCACTCTTTCTCTTACTCACTTGCTCATTCAAGTGGCATCTCACTACCTTCCTCTTCACCCGTCTAGTCATCACTCAGAACATTCTTCACTTCTATTATTACTCTCCCATCCACTGCACTTTCCTCATATCCTCATAACTAGGTAATTACAAGTTGTGCTCACTATACTACTCACTTCTTTTGATGATGATTACGAGCACAATGATGATGTGCTTTCACTCCTTGCCTTAACCCAGCAGGAGCTTTCAGTTCATAGCACCACCAACACCACCAGACAGGAAACATCTTTTTCTTGGCACTCCTCCTCCACTTTCAACTCTACACCATCTCATTCTCATCATCATCCGATCCAACAATATCCATCATAGCACGTGCTTCTCTCCTCTTCTGTGTCTCTACGAAGCAGCTACATTAAAAGATGAAACGGATAGATCCCATCATTTTTATTCCATCACAAACCCAATCATCACCATCCTCATCTCCTCATTTCTCTTTTTGGTTTTCCGCCCATAGCGAGAAAAATACGATTCATTCAACACCGGCAGCTTCCTTCCTGAAAGGCGTCATCATTTATACAACGCAGAAAACCAAGAGTAAACCCTGTCATTTCAAATTCCCCTTCAAAGAAAAACGCTAATGCGCCTAAAAGCTTCCTTCTGTTTTGTTTTCCATTTCCTATTCATACCACCCCAAAATCATCCTTTAAAAGACTCATAAAATATGTTAACACACTCTCATACTCTTCGTCATCATCTTCTATTTTCTTTTGTTCCAACTTTAACCTATTGAGAAATAGGAAATAATAAAAATAGCGAAAAGAAAGAATGTGCCATCAGCAAGTAGCATAAAGCGACGTTTCTTTTTGGATTAGGGTTTCTATAAAAGGAGATGGAAATAAATGAACGTAATAAATAGTAGCAACGAACCATATCAGTGAAATCAATACCATACACAATATATATACATGTATATGTGTATTTGAAATGTTTGGAGGAGTAAAGTTTCTTCTGGTTGTATCTCCTCCCTTTCCATCCACAGAAATTTCCTTCTCCGTCGATACCACCATTATCGGGAAACGCATTTTATTTTCAAGAGAAAATAAGGAGGGACTAGAGAAAAGGAATTCGCTCAAGAATTTTTCGTTTCTGTCATATTATGTTTCGTCTGCCTTTCTATTCCAATTCTGATCAACTAAACGAATACAAGAAAAAGTAAGGCGAAGCTGCTGCTAGCGGATATTATTCTAGTTTATACGTACATGGCTGTCCTGTTTTAGGAGGAAAAGGAGGAATTATTGGCGCGCCGCTTTTTTATTCGCGAGTATACGATGATCTGCCGCTTTGGCTACTGGCTGGTGCTTTTTGGTGTCAGCGTCAGCAGTTTGAACATCGAGGAAGCAACGTATTCACCGACCAGGTTATCTGCTAGATGCAGGGGAAAGTTTGTAACATTGACTATTACAGTAAAACTTGCCTGTAGCAACGGTCAAAACTATTTATAACTTGTTTGCTTCTTCTCTATTAGTAGTAATAGCTATGTCAACATCACTACATGAGAAATGATGTTTTTTGGTTGTGTTGGGCTGCAGTTTGAGGAAATAGGTAAATGAGAACGGTTGGAATGTTGCTTAGGTATAAAACTAATTGAAAACTAGTCGTGGCATGGAGTGTATTTTGGAGATAACAAATTGTGTCGTGGAGGTTACACAGAAGACCACCAACAAGGCAAAAGTTTGCCAGTTTAAGTAAAAGTACATGCTACATGTTAAACAGAGACACGTATTTAAAATCTAAGTAAAAATCTCATAGTTATCATTTGATAATTTTGATGGTACAAATCTTATTGTACCATTCAGCTGATAAGATCAGCATTCCAAATGTTCGATTCTTTAAATGACGTCCCTTCTCAGAAAGGATGTATAATAATTTCCATGTTCCAGAAAACGTCCCAGAGTAATAATTCATCAACTTGAGTTGCCTACCAGAATTCCTACGCTGAACACCCCAATTCTATTCTCAAAACGCCCCATATACAGTATATTAGACTAAGCAACCAATAACTAAAGAAACTAGTAATTATTGTTTGACTTAAAAATTTCAAAGGTTGTAACCAATATAACTGTTTATACTTGTACCAAAGATGTGCATACTATACTTCTCCCGCACAGGAGGATCTAGTAATCCATCAGCAATAACATAAGCCCAAGCTGTTTTTACAAAATGAACTTAAAGACATGACTAAATTAACGTTTTACAAATGCATAGCATTAGCTTTTTGAGAGTTGTGATATTGTTGTTAAGAAATACTAGCGTATACGTATTTTTAGTATATACGTAAAAATAACATGATTCACACACAAACACACACATCTACAACATGTAAAATACCTACTCTTTGCATTGTATCAGTGGTAGTTGGGTGGTGTACAGATAACGTCGGAAAAACAAATCCTCCTTGACGGAAACGATGAATTTCTTGATTTGGACATTGCCTTTTTTTAAACGTTAAAATTGTTCACCGTATCAAAAATTATTTCACCATGTATGCTGCCCTATAGCTTCGTAAATATAGCTAACATAACATTAATTTTTACTTCGGTCATATAAATATCATTGTTAATTGTTAAGAGGTAAAGCACCCTTTTAATAAACTAAGAAAGGAAAAATAAAAACGATGTAAACTGGTGTTTCAGATTCAAAAGAGCAGTTGGAAATCAAGTATCGCATGAAATTGTGAACCCTATAACCAGTAGCAGTGATGGTGGACCCCCACCTTTTCATAGGATCATAGATTCCGTCCATGGAAAAACTTCTCGGCTTTTGTCGTGTTCCAAGGTAACAGTACTTGTTAAAAAGTTTCCTGCGATCGAGAAGATACACCAGCTGCTATTCGACAAAGTTTTTTATGGCTGAAATGTTTTGACATTGACCAAAACAGTGAAGTATCATCGCTGCAAGAGCAAACATTCACTATACTCAAAATATTCACAAAGTATGCAGTATATTCAATTTTGGCAATGTAATGTTGTCGTAAGAATGGCCGGAGGAGAAAATGGTTTCAAGAAAACAATGCAGCATCCAGTCCAAGCCAAACGATTTTACACCTATACAAAGTTGTAGAGACATGAGTCTACATATACTATGATGAAAGTGAGTGATGATGATGGTTGACGGCAAAGGCTGATGGTGCATATATGTATACCTGATCACCCTCTCTCCTCTATTTCAAGTTTACTCGCTTTGTAATTTTTCTCGCAGAAAACATGTTTTCCACTGGAAGCACTACATTTATCGTAGGTTCCTCTTTGGATTCCGCATTTCTTCAAACGGACTGGGCTTAATTTGCGGGAGACAGTAGTAAAAATGAAATCCGAGTAAACTTTTGCCATCAGTATATTCAACGTTATTGGCGCTCGATCGTTGTCTCTCATTGACGTTGGAATAAACCCATCTTGGGTCGTGTATTATTGGTACCTAAAGTTCTTAAAACTAACCTAGGTGGTAATTTAACTCCAATGTTGTGGACTACTATTATTATATATGTTAAATGTTGACTGAGCGTGAAAAAATGTTTTTCTCATTTATTGTTTATTATGAGTATTTACAGCTCGACATTATAATGAGATGAGCTGCATGCGTGGATGTATATTTAACGTAAATAAGGGGGTATAGGAGACAGCATTTTCAAGTTGGTCCCCTTTCAAGGAGATTATAATCAGAGAGAGGTTATGATTTGGAAAGGTCATAAAAATTGCGGAAATGCATAATTTTAAAGATGATGAAGAAAAATTGTAAAATGCTGTACTCAATACTAGCTGTTCTGTTGGTGCAATCAATGCGCCTGATTGTACTGAGACTGGAGACAGTGGTGGGTCACTGCCAAAAATTTAAGGACACGCGTAAAGGGATTTGAGTCGGAGTAATCTACAACAGAGTATAGTGCAGTGTCGATTGAGACAAACTAAAGCAGCAGGGATGCAGAATCGCTACAGGATACTGTCCTTTTAAGGAAACCACTTTCCGGGTTTTTTATCTGGAAGATTTTTCACACTATGATAAAAAACTGAACTTTATGTTGAGCAGTGTGGCTTCTGTGGTAGGTTTTGCTATGTTACTAGTTCTGCTTTCTCCAACATCCTAGAATGATGAGCAAACAAACTCAAACCGCTGTAAACTGCGCGATAAATATATTGCTGAAACATACATATAATTGCAATGTGGAAATGTTTAAACTTTGAAGCTGCACATTTGATAAGAGACGTAGCCAACTTCCTGTGGGGGACATGCTGCACGAGCTACAAGTGTTGAATATTGCTCAACTATAGATTCACTTTCGAATGACACCACGCAGTAGTCATATTCTATCATTTCAAAATAGCACGATGAATTTCTCAAGGGGTTGACTGCAAATCATTAGGTTTCTTGTCCTTGATCCCATGAAAATCTTCATATCAAATTTGGTTCAAATCGGACGAAACATGTGACCAGAAGCATGATAATGGACAGACGGACGGACAAATTCTGCTAAATCAATACTAGCTTAAGCTACGTAATACAAACAGGGTTATAAGTATCCATTCTCATTCTTACTCTCGTTCCGTCCTTATTTCTGTTACTGATAATGTTTTCCTTGTCACGGCACAAGAGTACTCGTACGGTAGTGAGTGCGGTGTATAGCTATGTACATAACCAGCTACTGCTTCTATCTATTCGTTCTTGAATTTCTTATTCTAAAGCAAACAGCTCTCGCTCTCACATTCACATTCTTATGGATTTCTGGCAGGGGACAACAAACCGTCTTATGAAGATAAATACGATCATGTTCCAAACACCAAGCAGAGACTGAAAACAAGTTCTTAATAAAGTGTCGTAAAATATCAGAAAGAGTGCCTGGTTAGCTGTGTGTAACAGCGAGCCCTTTATGGCCGCGATCCTAGGCACGACAAAGAAAAAGTAGGAAAATAAAAGTGGTGGTCGTACCAACATTTTATGCACTGTGTCGTCATCTCGCCATCAAGGCGGATAGAAATGTAGATAATTTTTTACTACTGTCTTCTTTTCATCTCCTTTCAAACTTTGTAAACAAAAACATGGCGTGAATTTTCATTGTGACGTCTCCTCATTTTCAATGAGCTCACCCTATAATTTGGTCACCCTGCTAAAATTTCTTTTCCAGCTACTTTCTCAATGAGAAAATGCTAAGATGTAAAGAAAGTAAAACAACAGGAAATTGTATTTGTCAGCTGCAGGCCAGTCATCTCATCAGTGTTCATTTATGAAGTCGAGTCTAGTCGCTGCTGTTGACTTGCCGTTTCAGAGTTTTTAAGTTATTAAATGGAAGAAGATAAGAAAAATGTGATAATCATGATATAATCCTCCACGATGATGAGCAAGAGTATACTGATGTGATGAGCAGGAGGATGTTGTAAAAATCAATATTTTTGTTGAACCATTTTATGGAATAGGGCGAGGGGAAAGGAGTGCTTGCCTTTTCATAGAGCCAAGAAACTATTGCTCTGCTGGTTGCTGCTGAGAGCCAAGACAACGGCATGTTCGTGTGCATGCAAAGGGTTCGCATCTCATCCTACATAGGTACATAATTTCTCCTCCTTTCTCTGCATTCATTTGACTAGTGGAGTGGAATATGTAATATGCATACTAGACGAGTTTTTAATATGGCAAGCAAATGGGAACTTTCATTACTTGGAATGTTGGAATGAAGTACACGCATTATGTATTTATTGGTGGCAGGCTGATAATGTGAACTAACAGACAAGTATACCTATGTAACAAATGGATTTAAAAATCCTACGTTCATAATTTATTTATCACTCGTAACGTTTGTCACAAGGCGTGAAGGCTACAAATCTGATTTCCAAAATAAATAGAACTACTCTAATGAGCGGACTGTCAAATTGTGCCAAAAAAATCATCTCTGCAAATCCGTTTTTAGGTCTGTAATCGTACGAACGTCAACGATACTTTTCGAAGGAGACGACAGCCGTAGATCGTGCTATTTAATAATTCATATTTTGCATCTACTAATTCTTAAGACAATGATAATATATTGTGAAGGAAAACTAGAATATGTATGTAGTAGCCCAGAGGAAACTTGGCGACACACCGATACAGTCAGACGGTTCATAGGATTCTAACAGCCACATGCCAGCACACTATATTTATTTAATAACTGGGAACGAAAACAAGCAGGTGGGGGGAAGCTACGGTGTGCGTTTTGAAAGGAATGTCCATTAAAATCATTGACATATGTAAGGCATCGCTAAACTTAGCAATTGCAAATAAAATCGGTTGGAAAGGATTCAAGATGAAGAGTTAGGTACAAATTCGTTTCTGATTCATTCGGAATAGAAAAATGGGTGAACGATGGATGGATAGCAGCTACTCGTTTGCCTGCACGGATCACTGAGTCACGAGACACGAGGAACCATTTCTCCTAATAAATTGATCTACGTTCCTTGAATATGCGTATAATAAAATATCGTTAAGAACAGAGCTCTGGCTTAGAATGAACACGTAAAGATGTAAGACTGGTGAGATTGGTCACACATCTATAAACATTAGGTATGCATACACTTAACCCTAATTAATCCATAAAGGATATCTATATTTACGGTTGGTTTTGAAGACGATACCTTTGATTCCTCCTCATACAATCAAGAAATGAAAGATCCCACTAGGTAGTGAATGGTACAAAAGACTACGTACGTACAATGAGGACTATAGAAGAATAGGATAGTATTTTTTGCTTTGGCTTACAGATAAAAGAATGAAGATGATGGAAATGATTTCCACACGGTTGGTCAACATATCTTGCAATTCTATCTTTCCGTTCCTTTCTTCCGTTTGAACGAAACGAAACCTCCGAGGCCATTCATTCATCCGTGTTTCTAGGTCGGATCATGATTATTTCACCTAAGTTTTCTACAAACCTATTACGTCATCGTATTTCTACTCACATGCTTACAAAACGTACTGTTAGATTCCGTTTACTTTCGGTCGACTTATTTTTATGAAATCTTCAATGAAAACGTCGCTGACCACATCTCCATAACTAATTTATGAACAATCCCATAATCTACTACCTACATGAGACAGCGTTTCGACAACTTGGAAATTGATATAATATTTTAACCTCAATCATTTACACAGTTTTAATATACCGAGTATTTCTACAATTTATAGTCTCACTCTTGTCACGTCGTATTCGCCCCCGAAGTTTCAAAATTTATCCCCTCAATTTATAGCCCACTATTATTACGTAAATTCAGGAACGGCATAAACTTGCTACTGCTGCTAACATGTATTTACTGAAGTTAAGTAACTGAAATCTGATGTCATAATAACACTAAATGGCGATAGTGTACTATAAAATAATTTTTATGCTAGACACATTGCATCAATTGCTTGCAACTGTAACTGTTCACAAAAACTAAATCAAGTTAAGCGTAATCAAGAGAGAAAATTGCTATTTTTTATCCTTCCTCAAAGTAGCCATTATTTCGGAAACATGATATTAAGTGTCGATTGACTAAGGGTCAGTAGCTAGCTACAATGAAAATTTAGATTCGAAACTGTAGCAGCTCTATATGTATCGTTGTGATATATTTGAAATATGAACATTGTTCATGTATATATTATATTATAGTTGTCCTCCGTTGCGGCGCTTCGCAAACATTTTCCATGCGTTTTCTCCCTTTCCATTTTAAACAACTAAAATACTACACTACACCGATATCGCTGTACAAACACTCACCATAACATGTTGTAGGTAGATAGATGATAGATGAGTAGCAGTTGTGAAGGGTACTGTTTTTGCCATTTCAATTTAAGGGACACGTCATGTTTTGTTTTGTACCATCCCATAATAATTTAAGTTTTACTATGGCCGACATCAAACATTCCAAAATTGCCATGCTAGATCAAACGCCATCGCTGTGTTTCGAAATAGTCCCCAAGTCAACTGAGTACCATAGAAAATGTTACTATTGGCTTGATCCAGCAGTTAATTCGAATTCGAGCATTTTGTGCAGAATGACGAATTAAGAATGTTTGATCTGCCATTTTCACGAGCAATAATAATATCGTAAAATCGGCTAATTAAAATTAGTATCCTCAGCAACGTAGCTGTACACAGCTACTGCAGTTAATCACTCATTTTAAGCAGCGAATTTGGCTTGAGTTTGTTACATTTAAACCACGATATCTGTCATTGCGGACATTTGCAAAAAAAGAAGAGGGTGTTTGTGGCGTCAAGATTTTGACAGAGACGTAGAAGTTATCTACAAAAGTATCCAATCAATCGTTGTCATAATACACAAAGAACGCGACAGCAAAATACTAAGATTTTGATACGCTCATCATTTATAATCTGTAGTTCTGTAATGCTGCATTATAAGGCCAGACTGGCAAAAACATTTAGATACACCTACAGATTTTCCAAATGCCTGTGTAAAATTATACATACACTCCTCTCCAAGTCGCCTTCTGCCAAGTCAATCCTTCTATATTTGGTTTACGCGTGAGTCTCGGTTGTCGGTTCCTATAATTGCTTTAAATGGTGCTTGTATTGCATTCCACACATTCCTTACTTTTGCTTACTGTCAATTTTACGATTATCATCAAGAGCTAAGGTAGTGTATGCCAAAAAAAAAATTACCACGTTGGTTGGTTGTTACTACGATGACCCCCTGGATTTTTTTCCTTTTTTCCTTTTCATTGATGGTTTTATAATACATTCGAGATATTTTCTAGTTCGCCTTTTATAATGAACATTTGTTTTCCCTCCGTACAAATAATATCAAATGAAGTCACTTGAAATTAAATGGAGATCAATTGGGAAACCAATTCTTTATAGAAATAACATTAGATGCAGTGACTAGATGCAGAGATTAGAAGACTGAGAGTAAGTGATTTCAGTTCCAAGTCAACTGATTCATGACCTTTTCACTCACACATACATTATTGCAAAGCTGAAGTGTCGCAAGTCGCAGCAGTATTGACTTAAGCTTACTTGTCTATATGTTCGTCAGTCTAGCAACTGTAATATGAGTCAATATGAGTGTGTCTGTGGCTCTAGCAGAGATTTGACGGATTTTGTCAGAGTTTGGCACAAAACGTTCCCTTAAGCAATTTATAAAATTGATATTCAGCATAAACTATAATCGTTATTAATGGAAATATGCTTCTTTTCAAATGATCAAAAGTTATATCAAGTCAAGACTAGGATTCAAAAATTGGTTACCTACCGGAAATGTTTTGCAGGCTTTTTGTCACTAATAAAAATTTCAACCGCTAAGCATGTGATTTCAAGGGTTTAAATAGTAAGGTCATGAATCGTACGTAGATCATGAAATTTCCTTAGCATGGTTGCTAATTAAGCAACAATTACCTATTATAATGTTCCAACAAATACATTTTAGTTTAAGTATTTAACAACTGCGTGTCTTTAATTCTACTTCCAGTTTTTGTTATTATCATTACAAATATTCCCTTTCACTCTGTTACAGTGCCGTATTTTCAGGTTTTACATTACACCCGTTCATTTTGCGGAGCTGCTTCACAAATTCAGAAAAAAACGACAGAAGATAATCGAAGCGCAAAATATATTCTTTGTGTGTCTTACCATCACAGCACCAAAGCAAGTACACTACTTCGGTACAAGAAGCATTTTAGTGTCTCTTGCAAGCTCTCTTCCTCATATTTATAGATAGATATAATAATAGCGAGCCTTCTTATATAACCTAATCCAAGAAATGCCTTTAACATTTTCCACTTTCTCTGTTTCAATCGATATGAGCAGACATGCTGCCGCCTGCTGCATTCAACTTTGAATGTCTGGTGCTTATGAAGAGGAACATCTAAGAGGATATCATTTGCCATTTATTTTTGTCGACGGTGGAGGAATTGAGTGCCGGAGAAACGATGAGGATGGGGGTAGTGGAGAAATGTAATGAGCAAAAGAGCATTTTCTTCCACGCTTTCGCCCGAACTCACATAATACATTTTCATTCTTGTCACTCATTCATTTTCGTTTCATTACTTTTCTCAACATGCACCCTGGTGGGAATTGCTGAAGAAATGCCGATAGCGGAATTTCATCAGCTTGTGCCGTTACGTACGGCAAAAATCTTCTAACAGTTTTAAATAGTTTCTTTTTATTTCGTTTATGGGATATAAAACGGAGTTAGAAAACGAACAGAGAGAAAGAACTTTCACAGTACAGCAGTTTTACTATGATTGAAAACTGAGTTTTATTATACAGCATTTTCTAGACTTACACACAATTTAAACCAGATAACAAAATGGATTTTCGTAAGCTCCCTTGGAAATGTTAATGATGGATGAAAAGAAAAGGACATCTCCAAACTTATTAATAATTCAAGTGCCATCAGATTTCAAGAAATAAAAATGTATACTTTTTGGAAAGCTGAAAATTTTCGTTGTTAATCAATTTTTATTTTTGCTTCTACAATGTGGTTTATGATTTAGAAAACCAAGAATTACTTCTTTTTCATTGTTCTCGAGGGAAAAAATAAAATCCCTTAGCATAAGGGGGAAAGATTGAATGAAACTCAGTGCTTCAAACTGTCGATAAGAAACACAGAATCTCAAAAGACAAGACAAAACTGGATTCGACTGCTCCTTCACCACGCTTTCTTCACCCCTTCTTGTTCCATTTCTGAAGGACCATAAAATAGAAAGAAAAAGCCACAAAGAGAGCACAAAATTGGATTTTGAACTGGGAATAAAAACGCACCCGAGAGAAAGTTGAGTACCAAGAGTAAAGCTCAAATGTGAGCGTATATCCAAGGCAATTTATTGACGGGTATTTCTTTTCTCACGAGAGAGTTGTTCACTCTTCACATGAGGACGATGATGATGATCACTCAATATGCTTGAAGGCGAAGAAAAAGATCATTACGATAACATTCCCCAGCTCTCTTCCTACTTGCTTTTTTCTACTTTCATCAACCTTCACTTTTGTTAAGATGACATCTTTTTAGTGTGACCAGGGCGTGTCTGGGTTGTACTAATGCTGACGACAACGTGAATGCACAGACAGACCCTTCCCATTTTCTCATTAATGAGTTAGTGACTTATGCAGTACAAAACTCCTATTTATGGTGTTTACTTTCACCAGTAATTGCAAGCAAGTTCCTCATACTACATGCTTATTGATCGAACTGAAATATACAGTTGTAAAAATTATAAGCAAAATTTTTCATGCAAACCGTTCGAAGCGCAATATAGGTATTACATTCCCATAGTTTTAAAATAAATGCAAATTACATTTGAAGCATCATACGCTCAAAATAATGTAGTTCGTTCGCACCGCAGACACAGGAAATGGGAAAACGTGATGTCATCGTAGCCCGAAATAACCCAGATCCATATATGTACACTAATAACTGCCATCAACAAAAACGGTCACATCTCTTTGTATCTTACTTCTTGTAACACTAGTTATAGACTCATTTAAAATGCATTGAATTGAAAGTGTTATTTCGATGTTACATTAATTGAGAATCACAAATCAGTTTCTTCATTTGCATTCACAACGTGTAATTGAATTATACGAAAGATTATCTGTTATGCTGGACACTAACTTTCGCTAATTAAGTCTTCATATTTCCTTCTAAAAGGTTTTCTTTACATAGATAGTAGTATTCCTTTAACGTGGAAATTAAAGTATTTTTGTAGCAGTAGAACAAAGAAATTGATAAGATATTATACATGTCCCAAATATTGGTTTGCTCAAATTTTCAACTTGTCCTTTACGTGAAATTTTTAATGATATAATTGCTTGAATGAATAAAATGTGTCCTGAAAAAAAAACAATTTGTCAACGAGAGTTCCTGGAATTTGCTTTTATAGACAGCAAGATAACTCTGGGTTATAATTACTAACGTCGAATTCAACAAATTGAATTGAGCTCACTACACATTCATGGAATAGCGTACTCAGTTGAAAAGATGATTTTAATGAATATTTTCAACCATTCAAAATCATTCAACAGGATAGGACAAACATTTAACATCAACAGGACACCTCTAATAATTTCAGGTAGTTTATATTTATGCTAGAGCTTGAGCACCATTAGAATACATATTGCCAAAATGCTCGCAAACCAAAGTATCGTTGTCAGATTTTCAGAATCATTTATGAATTTCATGTTGGCTCCTGTTGGTTCACATACGGTGAACAAACGATGTCGAGAATGTGTGATAGCGATTATGTCATTCAAAGGACTGCCATAATTTTTTCAGGCTTTCAACTAACAACGCGCCAAGCTCGTACTATAATATTCAAGCAAACAAAGCGTAACTTGACTATCGCCAGGGGAAAATGCAATATCGCCTAATAGAACTGCTGCATTGCCACTCGTGTATAAGACATCCTGCTATTCTCTATAGTAGTGCTCCAAATTTGCCGCCGGCTTTCGGTTTCTAACCTGAATTCAATATTACATACTATGCGAAAGAATGACAGTATCCGATACTACTTCGTACTTAGTATAGTTAACTCTTAGGTTCCTTATCGCAAAATCCAATCTCATTTATCAGTAAAAACTTCCTCATTATCATTACTTTGATACTTTCCAAAATCTTATTTTTGTGGATTGGAACGGTTAACAATTTTCCTGGAACCAAAAGAGTCATTTCATAATCATACACGTAAAGGTGATTTTTCTGTAGCTAAAATAGGTGAAAGTTACATACTTTGATAGGGAATTGGATATTCAGCCCCTTTTCACATTTTTCTCAAGTTTGTAAAGAGTACTAACAACGAAGCTGTGTGCACCTATACTACAATATACATCACAACACCGCTTCGCTTTGTGGAGCTAGCAACAAGACAAGTGTTCTCTTCTATTTATTGGAGTCTCTGAGAGATAAACTCACAGGGGATCCACATCTATGAAACCTGGCTTATTTTAGCCTGTTGTAACCATTCATTTGTATGTATGTATTTCCACATAATTCTCCACGCTACCAGTGTTATATACAAGAGAGCTATATAAAGAAGAAATATGATGTAGCTAGCCACTTTTTTTGTTTTTCTGCAACATCATCATATTGTTCATCCTCGGTTTCACTTTTTAATTCTCTCTGTCTTGGTCGCCGACTGCATAAAAATAAGCTCATAATATGAGGGGAAAGAAGACACCGATGTTGCATTGGAGCAGCACGAGACAATAAGCCTGTTGTGTTCCCTTTCAATGGCTATGATTCAGGTCAGTTTAATATTTAATGGATTGCACGGCATCCAGCAAAAACTAGATGGTAGTGAAAGCCAAAAAAAACCAAACGTCTTGAGAAAAAGATGCTTTAAGCGAGAAGAAAGCCAAGAAGAGATAAAATAACGGGAAATATACATGTAACGTAAAAATGCAGAAATGTTCGTATTTTCATCTTTTAACTACAACTACTACTCACTATTGCTATTATGCTGAACTTTATTTTCTTACCAAATCGATAAGCTGGGATAATCTCAAGCCAAGTCGGACGAGGACAGTTTGGGTGTTGTTGGAAACGGGTCGGATGAGCCGGTTATAGTTACTGAGAAGATCGTCGTAGAGCCGCTTAGCGTCGGGATTCCCGTGACATGTAGGATACGCCAGGGAGAGGAGCACAATACTTATGTAAAAGTATACTTGAATTGCGGGGGAAGAAAATGAGAGTGGCGGAGAACATGCGGAGCTAGATGAACAGAATTTGGAGGAGAACCGGGTTGACGATGATGACGAAGAGCAAGAAAAATGGTGATGATGGTGGCGACGAGGATGGAATTGTTGGTGAGGATTTCTCCATGGTAGTTTCCGCTTCACGGGAAAAAGTGGATGGTAACCTTGTCTCGTCCGGGAAGGTGTGGTTACTTTGGTGATAGACGATGAGCAACCACGTGTAGAAAGCAGTAAAACCTGTAACATAGGGAAAACGAAATGGTTTCCTCTTTATGCCGTTTTAATTGCCAATATTATGCTAGTTTTCTCGTCCTAGGCATTTTGGTAATTACTTTATTATGACTGTATTATGACGACAGAACAAATATGGCATATAGTGCAACTACTGATTTATCCTAATCACAAACTAATTGATTCCGGTACAACATGATGTAAATATAAATGTGGAAAACTGGGACTAAGAAATGGAGCGGGCGCAAAATTTCAACTATGGTGGACGATGGTAGTGGAAAAGTAAAAGGCAACCTTACCCTTCCACATCCGTTTCTCCCGAGATCTCTATGCATTTGCTTTCTCTTTTCGTCCCCGCTTTCGGCCTCGTTTTCCGTCTGGTGGTGTTGCCGATGGTGATAATGATTCTGATGATGGTTGTAGTCCTTGTGACTCCCACTTCCATGGAGCAATAGTCTGTTGTAGTCCTCATCTCTTCCAGCATTACTATTATTTCCACTTTTATTATAACCACTTCGACTAACATTATTATTCTCAGAATCTCGGTAGCTGAGATTCCTCCTCTTTTTTCTCACTGCTGAACTACAACTTCTGCTGATGTCCCTATTCGTTGAGCCGTCTTCACCAAACACATTGCTACTTTCACCAGTATCTACATTACAACTATTAGTTATTATTAGTGTTTTCCTCCGTTTCGGACCGTTGTTATTACTTAGAGCAGCGGCGGTGGTACTGGTAGCGCATCCACTTTCGCTATTACCACTACCAGGACAACATATCTTGTATGCAGTTCTCCAAAAGTAGTCCAAAACCGGCGGCAGTGAAGATTCTAAAGATGACAATGATTCTGCTGATTTAGCCTGATGCTTCCTCATCATGCTATTATTATTTTTATTATTACTATTATTCTTGTGACGGGGGGACATGTGAAGAGACTGTTCGCCTTGCTGTGAGAAGTAAAGGGAGGATGTCAGAGATGTTCCTGGAGTCAACATTTTTATTTCTCTTGTGATGATAACAGTCTTCCATATATGTTTACGCGCTCTTCTTTTCTAGCTTTTTGGAGATTGTCCAGCTCAGTAGCTCTAAAGAAACATGTACATTATTGTACATAGAGAGGCAGAGAAATGAATGTTGCGTGTGCGACGGCGAGGACAACGAGTCTGCCTCTCGGTATAAATTCGTTTCATAAATGTTATCTAACGTAAATGACGGAAAACTTGGGATGTGTACTTCTCTGGATGGGTCCAAAATTATATATTACGTAGTGAAGCAGTGGATATTGCCACTTGATAGAAATAGCATAGTTTCAACTCTGGATAATGGAGAGAAAGTTGGCAAAAGCCTTTGCAGTGGTAGTGGCTGCTAGTATTGGTCTTGCAGTGGGAAAAGTAATAATGAGCTTTTCCCTCCCATTATGTAGCGACTATGGCTACGAGAGAAAAGTAAAAGAAAACCTAAAAATGTTAAACTAAAAACTTTTCTCGGGAAATGTTATTGGTTATCTAGGATGGTGTGATTACGGCTAGAGATATGCATGCAATTTTTAACGGAGGATTTGTGCTTTCACCAAATTTTAACAGAAGTGAAAGAAAGTACAAAATTTTTACAGGTTGCTTTCCGCAAGTCGCAAGTATGGCGAAATGAACCGTTCCGATTTTGGGGTATGCTCACAGGCAATAGTCACAATATTCCGCGGAATAGGAGAAAGCATAGTACTTTTTGGATGAAATACGGATGTTGGGTGGAAATTGGCAAAACATATAATGTTGAAATGGAAAATGTGAATGTACACCGAACGCGCGGATTTCTACTTTTCGAGAACAAGAATGGTAAGGTATTTATTAAGGATTGCGGAGTAATGACTTGGCAATGAGGGCAATGATGACAACGAAGGGCTAGAAATATGCGTGATCATATCTATTGCACGACCGCTACAACAATTGTCACATAGTTACATGCCAGTATTGCTTCCCGTCACGACTATTCTCTCCCATCTTTTCCTGTTCCTATCTCGGCTGCCGTCATCAAAAGAAATTTCATTCTATGTGGAATTGAGCTCATGAGAGAAAATATGAAAGGCGTTAAGCTGAGGCTTGTTACGACTATACCGATAATTTTGATTGTCTCTCCGAGTTCTTGCTTTCCTCAGTCCATTAAAACGTTAGCATTAACTTTACACCAGGCTAAAGCTTGCAAAGCTATTCATACTGTTCACTGGTACTACTTCCTCTATAGTTTCACCATGTTCACTTTACAAGCTCTTCGGCTACTCTCACTTCAACAGCAATTCCTTTTAAATTACAATGCAAATTCATGTAAATAATCGTTCAAGCGTACCCTGCTTTCTTTCAATGAGCACAGGTGAAAGCATTGAATCTGCAATATAGAGAATTTATACGGCAGACAGAAGATGAACATATTACATAAAACAAAGATGTACGTTGAAAATATTTCCCATCAATAATTTCGTACGCTGCACATGGAAGACAAATTCAGTTCTTCTCTACTGACTTGTGGGTTATCACCATTGTTGCAACAACGGTTATTTCACTACTATAAGTACAGAGAGGAAATCCTCGTCAGAGAAAAGAACTAGAAAACGACCAGAGGATCGATAAAGTAGTTTAGCTTTTGTGCCTCCCATACAACATGTGTCTACAATGAGAACCGCAATGTAAGGGACACTTGAAGAATCAGAATGGGAATTAAGTTGGTTAAAAGTTATGAAATGAATGACAGAAATAAAATGCTCCGATTTTCTCACAAGTTATGGAAACCTGCGACACATACTATTCTGTTCAAATTAACTGGCATGAAGGAAATTTATTTTACACATGAAACAGGATAGCACATTTTCACCTTGAAAAATCACAATCGAATCCAGTGACACTGCTTGTCATAATTTTGTTTTTACATCCTTATAACCTCATTACACTTTATTTTTACTCAAGTAATTCAATGGTTTATTCTGATAACACCAGTCACAATTCCGAATGCTCGGAACACTCACACTGAAAAAACGAACCGTCCATCAGCCATGAAACCGTTATTATTTGTTATGCCCTATAGGGGCCATAATAGAGTCCATAATAACAACAAAACTGTGTATGTACATAGAGCAAAACGTACAGGTTTTTCGGTTTTCCTTTCCAGCTTTGCAGTAGCAGCGAAGCTAGCTACCAAACCCAACGTCCCTGTCCCAGTCTCTCGTTTTCAGCGCGACTACGTGTGTGCCTTACTGTTTTTGGTCGACTTTACCCACGGACCGTTCTTCTGTAAGGACCATCTTCTACTGAACCAGAGTTAGCGGCCGATGGGATCCTCCTAAACACACTACAAGTTCTTCTACAACTTCTACCAGCAGTACTGTTACTACATCCACGACATCCACAACAACTAGCAGAGTGAACAGTAGTACAACTCCCAACATTTATCCTGGCGTATTCCCTTCTACCGCTACGATTTCTACTCTCAAACAACAACTCACAAGCTTTGCATGTAGCTACATACTTACGTTGGTCCATAGAGCACCAGCACATCTGCAGCAACGTGAAAGCATCATCATCGAAAAAGTAGAATGTCTACTTTGTTTGCTCAGCAGAATCCCTATTACACTTTTCAGTTGATATAAAATTGTATGCACCATCTGTACATCACCCTGCCAACATCCAGGCTCTCCATTCACTGATAGCAACAGACAAGCACATCTAACTTTCCTCCACTCTCAGATTCAGCCTCATCCCAGTGCTCCTATCGTCATCATTTTCTTGTTGTTGTGCTTACATTCATTGGCAGGCATTCTTTTTCCTTTTCTATTCATAATTATGAGCTGTAGTTCAGTTGGCACTTTTAAACTATCGAGGTTAGTTTGTTTGAAGGAGCCGGTTGATTACATGCGTCTACCGCTGTTCTCAGTTGATATTCGTATTATTGTTTGGAATTGAGGCCGATTTAAGGAGAAGTGAGGCTCAATATTGGAAGGTGGCTTAACGGGAAAGTGAAACGTGTGGAAAATAAACAACCACTTCGTTTCAAACTTTGCATGTTTTTCTAAGCGAAATGAAATTGGATGGGTGGGGAAAGACAGGATGTTTGCCGTTCTGTGAAACAGCGAATGCAAATAAAAGATAAAAGAAAGGCTGCTTTGGTCTTACTCTGAAAGCATTGAAATAAAAGTAAAAAGGAGGAGAAACAGAAAGAAAGGTCAAAAGAGGGAAAATTGAAAATATTGCATTGATTTTATAACTACATGCATATATGCACTACCTATGTGTTTTGTTTGTCTTCAAAAAGGGAAATGAGGCTAGCTAAAGCAATTTTCGAATATGAAGTCCATCTGAAAATGGCCTTACTGGGGCGAAAATCAGTGGCATTATTGCTTCAAATGGTAAACTTTCACAACAAGCCGATCAGCCCTAATATAATATTATGGTACGCGAATAAAACAAAATGAACATTTCTGAACAAAAAACTGAGGAAACTAGAAGAAAGGGAACGAGAAAATACTCGTTTCTTCAATAGTGTTCAGGTACTTTCAGTTTTTGTTTTTCTCAAGTGCGGTACACTCACTCCAGCTACTTTTTCGTACATGTGATAATACATGTTCAACGTTTACTCCCTTAAAGCCTGTTGCAGTTTGTATATTCGAGCACTTGGAGCCCTTTCTGTACGTATATTGTAAACGAGCGAGTCCTTTCGCTCTTCGCATTGCTCTTTCAGCATAAGTAATAGTATAAAAGAATGTGTGTGGAATAGTGTGGAGTTAGACCCATCGAAGAGGTGTATATAAAGTAGCGGAAAAACGATGGCTGTTACCGCGATATGGACGATGCGTGTAGTGCCCAAAAAAGAAAAGAAGTGAAAGTAATAGTAAAGAGGAGAGAACTACACCATATATTCAACTTTATATAAAGCCACACTTCCTTGTTTTATCTGCTGAAATAGTATGCACACCATGTGCCACAAAAACTATCAAAGGGTTCCACCCTGCTTCTACAACTACCAGCTTCCCTGCTTTAGCTAGATTTTCTCTGTAGAACTCTCACTCACTCAAAAACACACATTGTGTCCTTTCTTCCATTCTGGGAGAAAGACACAAAGTCTGCTGCCGTCCAAAGAATGGATTTCTTCAAAGAAGGGAAAGTGAGTGAAAGTTACAGCACTGCTCATAACACCGCTAGTGTACTCTTGCACACTCGTACACACTTTCGATATAAAACCGCACGTAAAAGCAGTTGCGCTTAGATATATTCATATCGTACCACATTCATTTTCTAGCCAGTACCAAAATAGCTCGGCCTCGCTTCTTTTCACACAGCCAGAACCTTATTCTTTTTCTACTGCAGCAGCAGCAGTATCAGTACCAACACTGAGGCTGCACGATGCTGCTCTGCCTTTCACTAAAGTCCCATTCGTTCTCGTCGTGTTCCTTGTAGAAGGGACAGTTAGCTGTGCCACGGAGCAAGTTTTTACGTTGAGAAAACACTTGGAAAGTACCTTGGAACAAAATGGAATGCACGAAGGCAAGTATTATAGTATTTCGCTAGAAAATTAAGTACTCCTTATAGCGTTTGAGCGCTATAAAATATATGATGCGTTTCATGGAGGAGCGTTATTTCAAAAAAGATGTACAAGTTTATCTAACGCTGAGTTAGGAGCACTAGTTTCTTATGCTCTATTTTACTTCTTTGGCCATGGCGTACTTGTCTATTCTGGGCGGGTTGGCATGGTAATGCAGCATTTGACTTCAATCCACTTTCCCCTTCCATTTTCTTTCTGGGTCTTGCCACTATTAACTAGGTTTTCTTGTGACGTAAGCATATACAGTTATATATTTCTCCACAAAATAAAATAGTAAAGTACCATAAATATTCACTTTCCCACTACGATGCGAAAGTAGCTGTGAAGAAAATGCTTTCTCAAAAATCATATGTACAACTCTAGTGGAGTTACTTCACTATTTTCATTATGGAAACCATCATCAAACGACAATGTTACCAAACCCTAATACATGATCACTTTCCAACACAAAACATTTACTATGTTTTCAAAAAAAATATAGCCATGTATCTACCTACTTGAACCATAGCTGTTGGTTCCTACCTAATTTATTTTAAAGAATGTACTTTCGGTATGTCAATCCATCATATCACCATGCTTAGAGTAAAAACTTTACTTTTAAATTGCCTTATTTGTTGTATTTATAACTCCTTCTGTTTAAAGTTCCCCGTACGTTTTGGCTTTCATACTTTTTCAGAAGAAAATAGGAAATGTCCGGGGAGTAGTAACTAAAATATCCTTTTAAAATTACTGTTCTGTTGTTCATGCTGAAACATGGCCTGTTGATATCAGATGAGAGGATATTTTCTGCATAAATTTGTATTTGTACAGTCTTGAGACAATCCAAAAGAAGAATGTTATGCTATCATAAAATTTAATGGGGATGGATCGCACTTGCTAAATTGCACCTACATAATCTGGACATGGAAACAACATTGATGTTAACTTTTATAACGCTATGTCATGTGTTAAGAAATATACCTACCGCCCGTTTCTGTTTTGCAGTGGTTGGCGCGTTTTTCTGCTAACATGCTTAAAGTAAAAACGCTTGTACATATCTCTTTTACAGAAAACCTGTTGGGCAAAGTCTTGGATGTTTCCAAAGTGCCAGTTCAATAAGCTGTGTCATTATTGCTAATTTTTTAAACAAATTTCTCGGAAAACGAAATCGTTCGGCTAATATTTTGCAAAATATTCCCTTTCGTTGTCGTCCATTCACTTCCGGTAGATTACGTTAAATCTCCATACGCTTGGTATTCTCATTTATTTTCCTCATCCCCATCCAATTTACCGATCTGTCCAGATATTTGAACCTACCGCATAACGTCGAGCACTTGAGGAATAGGTAGCTCAGGAGCACGTAGATTGCCATCAAAGGAAAATAGCATTCCTGACTACCTCCATGATGTGCTTTGATGTACATGCACACACGGCTAAAAAATGGAGGCATGCCTAAGTGGCTGTATGATGTGGCAGGCAGACGAGATGATCATTAATCATGTGATTTGGGACGTGGAGCGTGCATACGAGGAAAACACCAACCAAACCAAGTAAAGTGCTCTTACACTTTTACAACCAGTGTAATAGTAGCAACAGAAGCTTCTCTGCGGTACATGTTGACTAACCGAGCAAGTGAGCGGCTGAATGAGCGACTCTTTAGGTTGCTGGTAAAAATATGATAATGATTATACCAATACAAACCTTTCTCCTAAATGCTGGACCTTTGTTGCATTCGTTGCGACACGGGACACTGAAACGAGGCTAGTTTTTATCGTCTTAGAATACTTGTCTGTCCCTCTTTTCAAGTATGCTCTTAACCGGACGGTTTGACCGTTTTCGCCAAAAGTGGTAGTAGTTATTACTGTCCACGTGTTTACTTAATTTCGCTTGATGAAGATTACTGATAAAACATAAACAGCAATCGCGATATACCGGTCCGGTCCAACCCCGCATAATTAATATGCCAACCAGTTCGCCCCAGGGGTCATTTCGAATTATCGGGCTCCGTTTTAAGTCTCACCAGTCTTAGTAATGCTGGTTAGCACTTTGGGTAATGATAGGCCACTTGGGTAATGACAACTTCTGTCTTGAAATTCTAATTAATGTTCGCTATCGGCTATCCGTTAACGTTGGCCGATTTGGTTGAAAGTTAGCGTTGGTTTAAGGTACAGGTACACGCGGAAAAATTGAATGTTAAAGTAGAGCTTCGATTCGGTTTTTCAAAAATGTGTTCAAAGAATACTGCTCACGAGCTGGCGCGTCACTGTAATGCATACGTTATAGTACGACGATTTCCATTTGACTTGATTTCATTGGTGAAGTTGGAATGATATGGACTGGAGTATATTATGTACACATCATTATTTCATTTAAATTCTTTTCACAAGTTTAAAATCTGGCAGCAGTCTAAGCACCTGTTTGAGAGGTTTACATGCTATGCTACTAATTGTGATGGTAAAAACATAGTTGTCTTGGAACATGAAGATAAAAAAAAAAATTGAGCACCATCTCGACCCATCCGATTGCTCCTCTTACATCGAATGCAAATTATGATATACGAATTGTTAACTTTAATAATTATTGTGCATGTAAATAATAGACGGATAGATCGGATAGTGATTTTATGGTAACGTCATGATGCCACTATCACTTCCAACTATTAAATAAGATGTACGCTAACATGAGACAATATATAAGCGAGCGTCTCGTAGCAATGTAACAAATTGTTGAAATGTCCATGTATATCAAGGACTCTGTCAGTACTACCAACAACAACAAACTGTTAAAAATTATAAGGGTCGGTCTGTAGTAATGGTTTCTACTTGTACGAGTTTGAGTTTGCCCAGTAAATAAAAATTCTTTTTCATGTGAGTGAATACAAGTAGTACTGCTGCAACCTTTCTCTTCAATACCACGTACAATGTATTCCGAAAAGCCTCGGGAGTTAAAATACATTTTCTGTGTACACACCCTCCATACACAGAGAAATAAACTATGTAGTTTAATAGAGGTTAAGCATGTGCATGAATTACAAAGCAGAACAGAAGGAAAAAGAGAAAGCAAGTGCGCTACTTTTACTCGCTTTGTTCCAGTACTACTGCTACTGATGCTGCTATCAGAACCACGAGCCCGTTTTTTCCAATTGTCAAGAGAGTGAGCAGTAGCCACTGTTCCCTTTTTGCTGCATTTTTGTTGCTACAAATGTGTAGTTATCTAGAAAGAAATGGAAGTGTATCACCCATAGATGACTACCACAATGATTCCCTTAATTACGATAATAACTGGTGGCTTCTAAGATTACAATGAACAAGCACCTTGGCAACTAGGATACCCCAAGGAGCCGAAGGATGACACTTGCACCATGAGACCTTTGAAAATTTCGAAATAGTAACTATTGTCAACGGACCGTCAACCGGTAGTTTGGTTCACATGGTTCACTGACGACCGCTACGAATATTGCATACGGAGTATCTGTGGCCGTTACAGTTAAATTCCTTCAAATATTGTTCTCAAAAGACCAAGGAGTCGAATGATATGCCACATACCCCGTGTCACTATGTGGAAATTACGAAGGAATAAAAGACGCATTCGCCATGTATCTCTTGGACTCATCTTCCACTTTCACCAGCTTTATGTACGCTATTTACAACTGTGTATTTGTTATTAGGAATGTACAATAAAAGCTAACATTAGTTGTAATGTTGATATTTGACATGGTAATTAATGTTAGTAGTTGGTACACATTTTTATGTACAAACAAAGTTGCGATATATGTACAGTAAAATTGTTTGTATACAGAATCCAATAGCAACATAGTAAAAAGTGGGTCAGTTTTGATAAAAGTATTAGTTACGTCTAGTCGACCATATCATCTACTGTCATTTACTTTTGCCGTATTTCTATCATTTTCTATGTCGATTGTTGTCGCCATTTGAAAAGTGGCGAGCTATCAAAATTAAAATACTCAAATCGTTTAATTGTTTTCATGTTGCATTTACTTCTCCCCACTGAAATTTGCTATTCATGAAGGTATTGTTTTTCGCGTTTTTTGGAATTGAGGTGGTGAAACTGCATCACCATTCTCAATCATGTAGCTGCAATCTTGCTTTCATATTTTTCCGATTGTGATTGCGCTTCTCTTTCTTTGACATCCCCCATTATTTACACAGAAGATATCCCTAATGTCCTATAAATTTATCCGTGAGGCTGTCATACACAAAGCCTAAGCAAACCAGGCCTACCTACTGTATAGTTTGGCTATGACTTTCCCTTTTCCTACGCATCCATGTATTTATGCATGAATGAATATTATGATAATCTCTAAAGACATCTCCACACAGTACTGTTCCTCTTCTCCACCTACTTCACTTCAATAACTTCCACTTTCTCTGTTTGCTTTCACTACTGATAGTACATTACCTTATTTCGTTCATCTCCTTTGAGCATCCCTCACTCCCAGCTCCCCTCCCGAAAGTTTTTCCACTCATCAAAACTTTTAAATTACTCAGCCTACCGTCATTTTCGGTGAACATAATATTCCATTATATTCTTTCTACTTTCTCATGAGCCATTCAACGTACCAACCCCCATTACAATTATCATCACTACTGACGTTAAGCACGCCCAAATCCTTGTTAATAACTTATCTTCCTATAACATTAGGTAAACTGACAAGTTGCACTATTATATTGTTAGGGCAGGTGAGGAGAATAGTATTGTTGCTCAATGTGAATGGTTTAGTACATATTTTATAGAAATTTTTCCAATTCAAGGGTAAATGCTTTGTGTGCTTAGATACAACGATAGAATGTTTCAGTTCCTTGAAATATATTCTAAATTTGGACAAATCATGATTATTTACATCTTTTCGATTCAAGGAGTGCCGTTGCCGTAGCTGCTCATAACAATGTGACGAAAAGTGGCATTGGCGCTAACAACACTCATTCATGACTACAAAGAAAGAATTACGGCGACTTAGAACGTGATCTGGATACACATCCAGTACTTGTCTGCTTGTGCAAAAATAGATAACTTTATGCTCGTTTCTTTTACATATTTCGTCTCTGAAAGTTTTTCCCATATTTTTTTTGCATTGTATCCCCACTTCCATTTTTCCAATGTACAAATTCTGTTAAGTGGCGAAGCCACTTATTGACTTCACGATGTCCGTCTGTCTGTCTCTCTGTCCATACGATATCTCGAAAACGGTTTCGAATTTTTTAATTCTGTGTCCGGCAATCGATTACTGGTCACCCAAGCTCCCTTGCTAGTGATTTTGAAACTGATCGGTCAACGGTAACGGATAGAAACCGTTTCAACTTTGAAAATTTATAATAACAGCCTATGCCGTATCATTCGATTCGTCTCTTTGAGAAAATCAATTTGGCAGTTATAATTTCAAGTAATCTGTAATGGTTTTAACGGCAGGATGATTGAAAATTTCGAATTGACTAAAAGTGTAAGTGGGGTGTCAAAATGCTTCAAGTCTTTAAGCTAAAGACGAATATGATACTTGCGTTAAAATTCGAAATACTCGTGTATTGACGATGTGATTTCTTCAATCAGAGATTTATACAGTGACAATGGCTAACAACAATTTATATATATAATGTGAAGTGTCAATTTCCCCAATTCATATTAGTCATAATAGAGTGAAAAAATATACCTCTCAGCGTAACAACCAAGGATGGGGTGCTGACTTGTAACCAAATAACGAACTACGCCGCCGTTATAACGGTTTTTTTAGTTTTAAAACTGTTCTTTAAGCTACATATGATGTGGGGTATCAAAATGGTACCACGAATCGAGATAACTGAATATAACATTGTCCCCAAAATTCGAAACTCTAATACAGTAATAATGGTTTTTACGTTTCGAATGCTGGTTATGCCGGACCGCTTGATCACCAGAGGTCACAAGTCGGTTTATTACTGAGCAAACTGATTTATCAGTTAATCACTATCAAAAGTAATCGCTTCGCCACTTTGCTATGCGCCAGCTTGCTCAGTTTATTTGTTCTTTATACATGCGTTTAACACATGTACACGTCCACAAAATTTATGTTTCCAAACTTACAAGAAGTGTTGCATTCTCACTCCCTCTGTCTTTCCAATTGCAACAGAGTCGTAGCCTAACAAATAGTGTTCTGAGTAATAAGGAGGAGATAAATATTCGAAAACAAACCAATGCCAGCACACCCGGGTCCAAGCATCCGCTACACTGCACTGCTTCCGAGCTAAATGTGTTTAAAGTTTACAAAGAGGCAAACGTGTAATAAAATTTCTAATGGCTTTCTGGAAGCGGATCAAAATTTTAAATATTTCCAGAGTTACGTTAAACTACGTAACTACTATCTACGTAAATTGCACTAAGTTTGTGTTTAAAGTATGTTATATCAATTGTTTACAATTTTGGATCTAGTTTATCATACAGTAGTTAATCAGCTTCAATTTGAGCTATTACTCGCATAAATCGGACGGAAAATCTCGGCGGAGTAGCGATTTTTGCGAGACCCGAACATTGCCATTTACCAACTACAGGACAGTGGCGCTGATTTGACTACACGGAACCTACTGCCATGAAAATCTGGCCCGTTAGTATTTCAATTTATAACTCATGAGTCCTTATGGAATAGCTACATCTAAGGAGTGGAAAACTACTCTTTTTAACAAAAGTTAACTTAAGTAAACTAAAAGTTGTTTCCAAATGGAATAATAATGTTTTTTATACATATTTTCTCCTTGTCGCATGACAGATGTATTAGAAGTAGCATATCAACCTGAAATGATATAATTATGGAATGGTTTACAATAAGTAAACTAGGATGGGTGCTAACCCGAATTAAAAAACTACCAGAAGCGCGATGTATGTGAAATTGAGAAATGTGACAGTTCACCTTCCCAAACACTAATCTTGAATTTTTCGATCAATTTCCGAAATAATTTATGTTTACCCTTTGGTGACCCTAAGGTCATTAGAACCACCACAGCGATGGTTGGTCGAATTGACCCATGGTGTCATGACTAAAAATGATGAGCAAAAAATTCTCTATCAGATACGCTGATAATTTTTTTTTGTCCACAAAGATGCCTGGGGGACTATATCACCCATTAAACCGTTACGAATTTTCAAAATCTGACATCAGATTCGATGGTTTGGAGAAAAACCAACATATGTATTCATGCGTCACACATGTAGTGTCATATGTTGAAATTTTAAAATTGTAACGGTTTTAACCGTAAAAGCTAATAATTGATACTGTTATTCAATACTCGTAGCCCTATAGTAATATGTAGTTCTTCGTCGAAATCGGATGTTGAAAATTCGTATTTGTTTAGTACTAATCGTAAAAAATGACCGTGTTTACCGTTAAACCGTTAGGCATTTTCAAAATCTGACATCATATTACTGGTTGTGGTGAAAAAAACAACCTATAATCATTTGTCATACATGTGTGATACTATGTTAAAAATTTGTAAAGTTATAACGGTTTCTAACGGTAAAAGTTAAACGATTTAACCCAATTTCAATAGGTAAGGTCCTTGGTGTCCAAGGAACCCGTATACCAATTTTGAATCAAATCGGCTGAAGCGTTCGAAAGATAATCGACCAACAGACAGACGTCCATTTTACCCGTACCCCTCATCCCTCGTGCTGTTTTTATGTAACTTCGTTACATAATGAATTGGCTTTCGGCTTTGGAGGTGGTTACATAGAATTTAATTTCTTATAGTGAAACAGCGCCTAATAAATGGATATCTGTCTAAATGAGAAAAAGGATTGACAAAGTTTTGCGGACAGTAAAAGTGAAAAAACTGTCTAATTAACCTCCTTGAAAATCGAATTTGAAATAGAATTCATTGTGTTTTACATATATAAAATATTTCCTCAAATAATTAAATTCGACTTCCAAGGAAACGGAATTTTGATGTGATTAAATCAAAATTGTAACTTTTATCAATATGTATACCGTTTTTCTATATTATTCCCTTTACAAGTTGTTTAGAGTGCAACTGACCTGTCGAAAGTACCTTTTACCATGTCAATATTTCCCTTTAATGAATACGGGTATCCATGAAAATAGTAGCAAAAGTGTCCATGAACGGAAGATTGAAGTCAAATGAGAATATATGGCGAGTATGGTTCAGAATATTTAACATGTTTTTTCCACAAAAGCTCGTACCTCGTCAAGTAGGCACACTTATCCTTAAAAAGAGAAACGAATCTAAAGCCCTTTTCAATTCAGAATGGGTTGTACAAACTGGAATTTATCGGCCTCTTGTTTTCATATAAAGAGCATGCAGGCCAAAATGAAACTGGAGCATGGTGAAAAAATTACCAGCCTTCCACCCGAATATACTCAAAATATGTAGAATTCTACAGCTATAAGCACATTGCTTATTTTGCGTGATGTCTACCATGCCTGAACACACTCATATTTACCGCTTAGTCATTTGGGCAGGTTGAGTTATGTGGGAATTATACGTAGAGCTTTACATTTCCTTTTAGTGTCACCAAAGTCCTCCATCTAATGGCAAAGAGCGACTCAGGAAATAAAAGTACCAGAGCCAGAAATAGTAACAAAATTTCCGAATCGCAAAAGGAAACAAGGAAAGAGAAGTAGAAAACGGAAAGTAGCAGACTAATCTTTTCACATCTATCTCTATTTTTCACATGACAGTTGTAGCGTCAAAAGCAAAGTAAAGATTGAATTTGGATATCACATTTGCATCGAGCCTTAAACGGTTAGGGATTTTTAGATTGTCCAAATATGTATATAGTAATAACTGCAAATAAACGAATGTATGATGTAACGATTTTTTCTCAAAGAGTAATATCCTGCCCGCAATTACAGTGTTTACCTTTAAACCAGCTACACGGCATTTCGAAATTCTGCGATAGTCTTATAATAATCGGAGTTTTACAGAAGACCAGATGTGTTTTCATGACACTCACTTTATCATGCAAAAATTTTTGAAATCGTGGAATCAGTTTGGTGCTCTTTTCAAATTTTCCTGCCAAAATGACTCGAAGAGACGAATCAAGTGATTAGTTGGTGGTTGGTTGGTTGGAATCGCACGACATTGCTTGATGTTTGAAGTTTTCAATATTGTGGTTGCCCTTGGCCGTTTTGGCTTAATAACGAACCTAACCTTCCTAATCTGGAATACTGGTGATAAAACGATTTTGATTCAAATTTATTATCGCCATGACTAGACCTTCAAGAAATACGCATTAGCATGATAAATAAACCGGACAATCGAAATACAAAAGTGTCGAAGATAATTTCGGAAAAGAAATGTAAAAAGTAAAAAATGAAAGTAAAAAATGAAAAGAAATGCAAAATTTAATGCAAAAATGAAATCTGCCGTTTTAACGGCAACCGTTACGTAAATCTCAAGAACTGAAACCGGATTCGCGTTCCTTGTAAAAAATGGGACCTAAGTCATGTGCCATGTAAATATAGTTTCATTCGAAATTTTTAAAATCTTAACGGTTTCTAACGGTTGCCGTTGACCGTCGGAGTTGTAGTTCAATCGTATGGTGAATACAGTGATATAATATCGATTGTCGAAATCAGAATGTCAAAATTCGCAATCGTGTGGCAATACAGTTAGACGCATATTTCGAGAGACGCTACACTTAAACTCCATGCTAAGCTGCACTTTTGAAAAATCTCTAAAAAAATCAGGGATATAGCAAAAATTATAATTTTTGGAGGTCGAACCATTCAAATATGGGGAAATTGATTAAATCACCCCTCGTGAAAAAATACTTTCGGGTTTCAGACTTTCAGACGTTAGAATAATTGAAAAAAGTCAAGAGACACCCAAATCCCTATCCTACCCATGCATAAGAGGTGTCCGCTGACTTTTGCGATTCTTCTAAGGTCTGGAAGTCTGAAACCCGGATGTATTTTTTCACGAGGGTTGATTTAATCAATTTCCCCATATTTGAATGCTTCGACCTCCAAAAATTATAATTTTTGATTCATCCCTGAATTTTTTTTAGAGATTTTTCAAAAGTGCAGTTTAGCATGGAGCTTAAGTGTAGCGTCTCTCGAAATATGCGTCTAACTGTAAGATGGGAAAAACCAAAACAATTTTAAATGGCCGTTATAAGTTAACGGTAACATTTAGGATCAAATTGTTAGTGCCAATATGAGCTTCTCGTAAAGAGGAATCGAATGACACCTCACACGGCATAGGTTGTCGTTAAAAGTTTCAAAAGTTGTAACGATTTCCAACGGTTCCAGTTGACCACTGAAGTTCAAAATGCTAGCAGACCGAGCTCTGGTGACCAGTAATGGATTGCCGAAAACAGAATTTGAAAATTCGTTACCTTTCAAGAGATATTGTGTGCACGGACAGACAGACAAACATCTGCATAAAGTGTCTCAAGTCAAGACACTTAATAACTAAAAAATCCTGAATTGAATGTGCCCTAAGGAATTAGTAAACGTAATGCTGGAGCACCTGGAATACCTGGAAATGTCAAGACAAGACACGTTTCGCATAGTTCCAATGTTTCAATGAGTATAATGTTTTAAAGTTGCTTCCCGTTACTTACACTGTAGGAAAGTCGAAATGTTGCTGCCACATATTAAAGAAGCTTCCAGAAATCACCATTTCCAAATCCAAACGAAAAAATTGTACTGTCCCAGAAGAGAAAATTACATTCTTGTATTCAATCAGCATAGCCTGAGTGTGTGTATCCTGGTTTCCAAGTATTATATGCTTAGTAACATCATTATATTCCTTAGTATTCATTTGTATATTTTCCAGATCATTGTAAGTTTCACATTGTTTCGCTAGAATAGGTACATGGTAGTGAGTCTCAGAGTTGGAGAAGAAATAAGAGGAAAAAATTGTTGCTGAATGGACTTTCTCTATCTGTATTTAATTTACTCTATTTGCTTCACTCATACCATTTCTTTTTCATGTTTTGAGATAATCGACAGGTCAAAGAGACCAGGATGAGTGAGGCATGCAGAGAGAAAAAGAACATGTATAGCGCAGTACAAATTGCATTTCCATGAGTGAAAACAGAGAAAGTAGCAAAAGGTAATATGATTTGATGATTTGATAAAACGGACGAAGAAGAGAATAAGACGGAAAAAATATTATCGCGTATGTTGTTTCAAGCATAAAAGTACATATATGCATATACACATGTATCTGCAGTTTTACTACTTTTTTCCGTCTTTTACTTTGACTAAGAGTCTGGCTTTTATATGCTTCCTTTCTACTCCTTTCTGATGAATGAAAAGCCTTATATTATCTTATTATATAATTTGTATACTTTCTTATTTTTATAAAAGAAAAAGAAAAAGCCTTCTTTGGACTTCGAAGTATACCTTTATGTCTTTTACTTTCTATAGTTCAGTGTAAATAGTTCTAAAAGATGGTACTGGAAACCCATTCTACTCCCCAGGCCCTCCGTTTTCTTCACAGTGAGTAAGTTTACAGCCAGCTCCTGTTCGTTGAGTTCAGATATACATATGTACATAAATGTGCTAGTGCCACAAGCGTTGTGGACGTACATATTATGCAGCATTCCAGGTTCACTTGCAGAAGACAACAACCGTTTTTTGTTCTCCCATTTTCTTTCTGGGAGTCCCTGTCTCGTACATTTATAGACAGCATAAAATGCCTTCAAATTGCTCGTAAAATTGTACACTAAGGCAAAAGTGAGAAGTACTGCTGCTACATAGTCCCTGGTAATCTCTACTTGTTGTATGGTAACGTTTTACTTGTGGTAAAACTCTATGAAAGCACTTTATTTTCACACAGAAGCTACAATCCTGTCCTATTGAAATCCGGGCTGTTATACAAACGTCCAGTGCTGGAATATTTCACATGTCTGCTTCATCCCAGTGAAGTATCCTAGAATAATAACAAATTTTATATTCAATTCTTAGCATTAAACTGGGAAATATACAAAGTAGAATAAAAGAAGTTTCTTCTGTGGACACACTGTCAATGATGATAATGGTATCTATCACGTAGACCAACTTATTCTTCCTCACGATTCTATTTCACCGACTTAGAATTTCAACGTCCAGTTGCCACTTCCTTTACATCCTCTCCGTTTCCTCTTAATACGCCGAAGGGAACTTTTCCTTGGTAGACATTTTTGCGGAATAATATTCATATTATCTTCTATGTTTATGTCCGTGTTTAATGACATGCTATATGTATGTATGTATTGTAGCAGACAAATAGTTTGCAGATAGTACACAACTACAATCAACAGAGCGGTAAGTAACTATGGTCAAAGAGACGGAAACCGTCCAGTTAAATTCCAACATGAATAACAGAACATCTTTAGTAACATTAAAAAGATGGATGCATACAAAAATTCTTCATATCTGTAGTTCTTTTTCTTCTCTACTCATGTTGTCTTACAACTAGTGTTCCACGCCAAACCGTTTGTATTGCACAAGCAGCAGAATAATGCCAATGTGCCACACACAAAATACAAAACATACTTGAAAACCATTTACAAGTAAGGCGGAAAAACCTATCCCGTTGAATGTCTAGTTTAATTAATTACACATTGATTAATGGCATTTGATTATTACATCTGCCATGTAGCATTTTTAACATATTACACATGCATTTTTGTTACTACGAAATCTTCAATATTGCCAAGGCTGGGTGAATGAAACTTTAGTTTTTTAAACTGGACCAGGCTTTTTCTTTGTCCGCAAGTGTTAAGCGGCTAGCATCTGGTGACCTACATAGCAACTAAAATAACATGAGAAAAGATTAGGCAACAGAGTCATCTGGGGGGAAGTGTGGCACAGTCAGTGGTTAAATGTTTACATGGTCCCAGTACTCTGTCAAGTGTCGCCCTCTTGGAGATATGTAGTTGGTTCTTGCATGGAGTTTTCAAAATATTTTCCCTTCAAATCAACAGTTTTGTTTCGGTGACAACAGTGTCCCTTGAAACTTTTTTTTGCAAAATAATTATGGATATTATTGAAGTGATATGGAAATTACAATTCAAGGTCCTCAGAATATTTGCAGCAATAAACCCGATTTGAATGAAGATAATACAAGATCACTACTATTTGTTTTCAGTTTGTATCCTTTGTTCCGACTCTCGTTTTATCTTCTGGCTCCCCATAATGCTCTTCGCATACAACCAGATCCTGCCTTGAAAGAAACGGTAACTCTTGGTAAACTCCAACTATTCTGACTGTGCGTGACACACTGCGGCAAAAAATTTGACTCTTCGGTACTAAATAAGCACTACCAACATTACGAGGAAATTTTCGTGGGAGAAAAGGATACTTTCTTGTTTTTTGATCGATGAAAGCATTTTTCGTCGTGAGAAAAGCATAGCATGGGACTACCCATTGCGTATGTAGTATTATCAGGATAAAGAGACTTGCATTTTCAGAAACGAATAAAACCATTATTTTTACGTTCATTACGTGAAGTTGTACACTAGAAATAAAACTTGTCGATAAGTACAGCTAAGTTGCGAAAACGGCAATTTGTTGATGATACTTGACTATCTTGGTTAGCCTGCAGTTATATTGTCAGTGTAATTATCTGACCTTTCCCAATTAAACTACAAGTCGTTTTTTCAAGCACACGTATTCAATATATAAGTATACAATGATTGGGATCAAAAAGGGAGGAAAACTACATTTTGTACTGCCGCTGGATACAGCAATGAAAGTGTAGATGGTACATGCGGAGTTTATAATAACAAAAATAGTTTAAGTGTAAAGTCAAATTCCAAGGAAAGGAATGAGAACATTGATTTCCGTTTTCAGTTTGGATATCTGTCTCGCCTTGTAAGGAAGAAAATATTGCCATCGTCCTCCTTTTACTCTTATCCCACTCTACTAGCTATTTTCTTTCTGAATTCCTTCAGACATTTTCTTTCTTCTGCTCAGTCTAACGTTACATAAAAGATAAAAAGTTTATATATAGAACTGTGTGAGCCTCTATAAAGAGAACAGATAAATGCTTGCTTGTGATGCAGTCTCCATTATCATTTTCGGATGCTTCTCATTTCGGGAAGGGTACCGCATCCCCATTTTCATTTTCCAGCTTTCACACTGGTCTACGAACTGCAAACACTACTACTTATAGGCAGCACATTCCAAAACACTAAACAAAGTGAAAGCTGTAAAAGGAGTGGTATTGTGTTTTCTTTCTCTCTCTCTCTCTCTCTTTCGTCTTTCGCCTTCCATTTGATGGCTGGCTTGTATGGAGAACATTTTGCCAAGGAAAAGCGCTCTCATTTCCCTTTTGTAATAGAACAAGTTCTCATTTCAGTGTCGGTCGACTACTACACTACCGCTGCAAATGCTGTACGGTGATCATCACGACGCAGCCTGGTTGTGCAAGCAAGTAGTAGTCTCTTTTGTACAACAGCTAAAATTACGACGACACCAACATACCATACAGAAGAGTAAATGGAAACGGAGAAAAATGCTTTTCTTCGGGAGAGAAAGCAAGAGAGCATGTTAAAGCTAAACTGAGAACTTGCTGCACGTATCTCTGCATATGGGGATTTCGAAAGGAGAAGCAGGCATTTTCAGTCTTGCGTACTCTTCAATCCATGTCTGCATGTCGAGCTGAGCTGAGTCAGCATCTTGGTCCCAGCAATTCTTTCGCTCTTCTTCCCGTCACTTGGCTCTTCTCACAACAGCCAAAAGGAAATTAAAGCGGAGTGAGCCAGTCTGCATTCTGAGTGCTGCGAAAAACGAAAGTATGTTGGAAATTGTTGCCAGTGAAATTTAAACGTTATAATTAACTTGTGTACGATTTTACAGGCGACAGTGGAAGTGATTAACATCAAAACATAAGTTTTTCAGCGGAAGGTTAATTCTGACACTTGCAACGTTATGCTTTCTCCACTTACTTCTTCACCAAAACTGATTTTCCAAATCTAACACTGGACTCTTGAAACAAAATCAGGTAAGATTAAAGAAACCCTCAACTCCTTATAAACCTTTCTCAATTACTGTATTTGAGGTCTAGGTCTTTTGACAAACGAACTGAAAAAATGTTCAGACACAATTTTGCAGCTTGTATAATTGCTATCAAACGTACGTTTGGTGGTGACATTTCCTGGAAAAAGAGATCCCAAGTGTCCATTTATTTCGTCACACTTGTCAAGTGAAATAGCGCTCACAATTTTCATTGAGTTTATCTTCCACAAACCACTGCCACAAATTCAAATCCACCTGCTGAGAAATAAATTGCACAGCCACGGCTCTAGAATCAGCCTTCCATTCCATTTTACCTTCTCCGCCCCAGTTTTAAAATCCTGCTGCTTCCTTCAATTTTTCAAGTTTTCCTTAACTTGAAAATTGTATTGGTTTCACTAGATCAACTAAGCGTCATTGTATATCCCTTATCCATTTTCTTTGTGACAAGTTCAATCACGTAAGCTGGATTTCTACCTCACCGTTGGCCATAATGCGTATCCATCTCAACTGATTTACCCTGCCAATTTCCCCATTATTTTCATGAAAGCCCTTGTTTTCTTTTAGAAAGTCAAAAGAAAAAAAGTTATCTTGTTGCGGATATTTTTGTCTCGGAAGAAGGGAAAGGGAAGTTATAGGTACTTGTATGCATACGTTCATCGTTTTGTGAGTGTCTAGAAGTAGCGTTCGCTTATTTACTTTGCTTTCATTCATTCAATGAGAATGGTTGCGATGATCCACAAGGCAGAGCAGCTATAAGGAATGAATGCATGCATACAAGATTAGGTTTAAGAATAATGGTCCCATGTGACATAGATGAGCGGAAGAAGATAAGCAGCATAATACGTGGAAAATGTTTATATCTACTCGATATAATAGAACCAATTTTAATATCTATACAAACTACGTGAATAAATGCCTGTCTCTTCCGTCTTCCTTCCTTTTATAGGTTATTCGGTAAGAAATATGGAGAGCCGATTTTGCTCGTGCCTTTGCCACTGTTGCGAGAAATTTTCCATCGAAAAAATATTGGTTCACTTTTCGTAAAAAACATCAAGTCATACAATTTTTAAGAAAAGGCTACAACCGGCCATCTACATCAAAGGGTTCGTTCGTCGTTGACTATTTCTGAGAAGCAGCTGCTGTGTTGTTGTTCAAATTTGGAGTTACCAGCTTTCTACAATGTATTGCTTAAAGGTGATTGAAAAAAATACACGAAATACTGTGGAAACCCGAAAACATTTCGAGAGAAGATAACACATCGACTACCATAAACTGACAACTCGTCTATTGTCATTCATTAGTCTTGTTTCAATATTTTCGACAAGACTGGAATATTCACTCAGAAACAATTTGGTCGTCATATGTGGTAATTCAGACATTTCGAAAATCACACATTTTTATTGATTTTCCTTACATATACAGGGCCTCCATGAATCTGTGAATGAAAATGCCGCATCAAATAGAATACTAGCAAAAATACTCAGGAACTATGGAGGCTCCACCGTTCACCGTTATTCACCATTCCCCTAATTTTTTGAAGCAATATTTAATATATATATATATATATATATTCAAAAGTGTGCTATTCGAAATTGTGTATAAATTATATAATTATATTCCCTTTAAACATTTTCACTCTATAAATACTACATATTTCCCTTATTGGCCAGAAGCCAGACAGCTTTTTTGCTTTCTCGCACACATACACTTTCTCTCCCTGTGTATTTGTCTGAGTATTTTTCTTCCTTTGGGTGAATACAAACGAAAGAAAGATGAAAGGTTCAACTTTTTAGTCTTATCCGTTTCTACGTGTAATCCGTTATTGAATGTAGCAATGTATATACGTGTGCTACTCAACGTTAGAGTAGAATAAAAACTGCTTGTTTGCCAACTCTTTCAGCGCTTGAAAGATGCTGCTGTATCCATCCACACTTTCAAAAATCACTGCTTCTTGGCAAAAGCGTACTTTTCCACACGCGTAGATACTGATACTCGTTGAAAATGAAAAGGATTATCATTCTAGAATCGTGAGTGAGCCACAAAGGAGCTTGTCATACTGGCCTTGGGCAAATTGTTTTGACAACCAAACCACAGCACATACCACAAACCACAGTAATATCATAATATCTCTAACAGTTAAATTTAATAGCGCTGTTTATTAATTTGAATTTTAAGTTCAGACAACCTGATTTGTTTAGAATACTAGTACATAACAGTAATCATCATAATAGCACGTCGCGTAGATGTACTAACATAACTTTATTTGTGAGGGTTGAAGTCTACCAACAAAAATTGGGCCGACAGGTAGACATGATAATAGTAAAGTCAACAGTGGTTATTAAGGTTATAATTGGTGATAGTATGATCAGATTATGACGATTGCCACTAGAGACGGCAATCCAGATAAATTTTGAATGTGTAAATTAACAGCTAAGCACACACTTGCAAAGCACTAGCAAGTAGATAAATAAATCCAAAGTTGGTATAGGTATTAGTATATACCTAGTCCCATACAACGTGATTATTATCTCGAAAGTGTGGTGTTAGCAAGACATGTTCCAATAAAGAGATGTTGGCTGGCTGTTAGACCAAAAAATATAACACATGAAATATTTAACATTATGTATGCAGAGATTTACATGGAAAATGTTCATGAAGCACGCACACGGGAAGAAAGAAATTCAGCAGAGAACTGACAAACGACTTCCGTTCAAATGCTAATACCAACAACAACCAGTTAGTTGCAAGCGAAATAATGTGGCTCGCTGCGCAGACTATCTGTTTACAAATTACAATGGCGAGGGCACGTCGAAACCTGAAGAATAAAATGATGAAACGATTCTGAGTTTTTCATTGATACGTCGACCGGAAAGAAAGTTTCCATAAGAAAAGAACAAAAGAAGTATAAGAGCACGATGATTTCATGTTCACCCTGGCTTAAGTGTAGACGGCGTGCCAACAAGAATAAAAACTCAATAACAATAATAACATAATAGTATCGGCTATATGATATTAGATTCCTCATGCAACATGTTGAGAAAGCAGACGAGAGATAGGTTGTACAGTGCGAGGATGGAAGATTGATCGTTTTTAACATGGATGGCTTGTTAGCGGGGTCAGCACAGGAGAAATACGGAAAGCTGTTGCAGTAATAACATCCCCTGCCCAACATCGACATTGCTTTTATCGCTTTATATTCAGCTACCGTTGTATAATGGCATTATAACTATTATTGAAAATTATTTTGGGAAGGAAATGATTGTGTCATTTTATTAGCCTAAACGTTAAAGTGGCAATTTACAAATTTACAAAGGAACAACAGTTAAATTACTCATTAAATTACTTACCGAAAAAATGATTTTGTGGTCGTGCTGCCGACGGCGACAGTGACGTGGCAACAGCAATTAGAGTGCAATAAAAGCAGAAATTTTCTAAACAGACAGACTGCTAGCCAGTGGACGGCCTGGGAAGACAAGCTGAAATGGTGAAAGAGAAAAGGGGCAGTTCACAAGTAATGTAACGTTTGATGACTCAGGATAAACGATAAAATGAAAGTACCAATTTTAACTACAATGGCAAGTTGTTAAAGGAAGAGTCTCATAAAAATATTCTGTCGGTTTTGAGTTGTTCATAAAGTTTTACTATTCGTTTGCTTTTTACAATCCCATAAACATGGAGATAATATATTTGGGCTAAATTGTCTCCCAAAACATGAGCAAGTTAAAAAAAAGTGTTTACGTCCCCTTGAAGAAATTGCTGGTGTTGTGTGTGTGCTCGAGAAGGATAGAATGGTATTGCTTCTAATTGCATTTTGCAGCACTGGTTGCAGGCAGAAAATTGTTTTACAATGTAATAAAAAACCACGGAGTTAGGTGGGGGTATTCCGTATTAGACTAACAGAGTTTATTATTTTGTGGGAAGGAGAAAATGCTAACCGTGTTTTTGTCTATTTATTTACCGTTGTGTGTAAGCTGTGAAGGTTGGAAGGTTTCTACCATTGTATGAGTAGGATTGATGCTTGGTTGTTCGCATCTAATGAGTGGGGATTGCTCAAGCTAAACGAGAGAAAGTGAGCAGGGAAAGCAGGAAAAGCAGATTGGTTTGAGGAAGCGGGAGAGAGTGCAGAGAGAAAGTCAATTAATCACAGATGACATTTCCTCCCAGGTTCGTTGTCGTCAAGAAGGTGTGCAATTTACCAGAAACCATTTATTTTTATGTTAAAAAAGGGCATAGTCAGACAAGAGGGTACATTACAATCTCTTGCTTTTTTTATCAATCCCTTCAGTACTCCTAATGGTTCTCAAACAATTACGGAGTAGACAGTTTTGACATGATCATCGTAAATCTTCCAATTTTCCTCTTCTTGTAACAAAGCTAATAAATCCAATTTTATTATGCCTTATTAATATGCAAAAATTGAAATGATTTGGCAAGGAGTTCGTGGCGGCAAAAGGCAGTTGACGTAATAATATGCGATCCTGCCACAGTTTTGCAATCAGAATACGCAAACAGTTTTTACTTGTGGTCTTTTTGAACATTTGCTCGACTTTTTATCGATTTACGATCAAAGCTGTTAGTCCAGGTTTAAAAGAGAATTCTAGAGGAAGCTGAAAAATTGCCAATATGTATTTCAGATAGCGACTTCAAATTTATTGTGCGTACCAGCCTCACTATTTACGTACGATATTCGAATAGAACAATGGGATCTCTGGAGAGAGCGAGAGAATGAAATTTCTCGGGACACGAAGCTCGAGAGAAGGGAACAAATTACACGTTCATTCCTTTCATGCTGAGTTGGCATGTTTTGTTGAAGCCAATAGGCTTTCTGATAATACCATGCACGACGTAGGCATATCTCCTTTCACAGCTTCCATGTCAGCTTTTAAAATGGGAGGTGTACGAGTATTTCGCCCACGAACCATTCTAAGATATTAATTACACTACACTACATTTATTTCCAGTCATTTTACTGTCGATATAATGGACACCTATCCAGAGTAAATAATGTGACGGAAAGTTCGCCACTTTACTAGATTTTTGGTTGCGAGACGCATATATATTGTATTATAGTTATTATAAATGCACACTTGCGTGGAGCTAGTTGTTGATTTTCACATGTCCACTCGTCCGCCTATAGATGTATCCTCCATAATTCTGAAATCCTTATGATATGGAAATCCAAAGGAATCCTCTAGGTACTCCTGTTACTAAATATTTGATCTGGCGAAGCTCGAATAGAAGAAGGTGGCGGAAGAGAAGTACATCTTCGAATGCAAAAAATGTACCGGTGCAGATTTTGGTCACAGACCATAAGCCAAGTGTAAATCCCTCTCGCGTCTCCGGTCGATGAAAAATTATGATTCTATAAATTAATATGCATTTAACTGGCTTCCGCTATATTGTCAGTCCAGTTCGAAAAAAGAATAATTATAGGAGCCGTCGAAACGGTTAAACGTTCACCATGAGAATGGGAGCTGGTGCTTTACACTATGAATTAGCTCTATATGAAAAATCACTTGTGTTACTTGTGAAAGAGTAGTATTTCTTGACTCCCTGCCATGATTGAATAACAAAGCCTGTGCATACTTATTGTGTATTGAGAAGACGCGACATAATTCCCAAAAGACAGCACGTTTCTGTTCCTTTGCTACTACTTGACATTTCAGTAACGGGTTGACTGTTTTCGCATGGTTCTTTCCAGTCCTTATGTTTGTATAAAGGTAGATAGGTAAACGAACAATGAGACTAAAATACAGCGATGTGTTAAAGTAAATGCAACGTCCATACGCTGAACGCAGAACGATCAATCAGTTTCATGTGGAAAGCAAGAGAATTTTTATTCTAAAATATACGAAGTATAGAGTTTCAATCCTAGAATGAATAACTGTATTCTTTCATGTATCTCTTATGTATCAAGTTGATTCGTCGAAAAATGCTAGTTTTCCCTTTAGAAAGCCATTTTTAGACAGTGAATAAACGCCCATCCAGTAATGTACTCTCTGCTGCCACAAATAGTAACATCTTACATCTTATATACAGGTAACAAATTGGGAACTTTCTCTCCGGATCAATAATTAATTAGAAGGAACTCGGGAGTCTTTTCCACCGCCTCGTGACTGCTAACTTACTATGCTACATGGTCATCTTGTAATTTTGAGAAACTTTTTTTTTCTGGAGGAAGGGAAACAAATTAAAAGACGTCAGTCAGAATAGAGACAGGAGAGGGAATGCCATTATTGAGCGCATTCCTGTGTTGGGAGCCTAACAACGAGTTAAAAACTCAAGTAGTACATGTCCAAAAAACATGAAGAAGCTGATAAGCTTATTTTTTGTTTAAAAAAACTAAAATTGGCGTTCTGGGAGCAGACAACATGCTTAAATTATGGAGCTTCTTGTTGTGTTGGTACCCGTCCTTTGGAGATTTTTCAAGTTGAATGGTGCTGTGCTAAATGTGATAAATACAACCTTGATAGATAACAATAAATTCACATGATAAATGGCGACTAATACGAAAATTACATTGATGATAACAGAAATTAACGTGTGAAATACTAAAAAGAATTGTGTTAAGTTGTCATTGCTGTGAAATTTATCATCTCTAGAGTTGTTGGGCGACAAAAATCTTTTCAGATCTGGAGTTTTAACCGATTTGATTGAAAATCAATACGAGTGTAGATATAGGAAGAAATATTTACGAATATACCGACAAAGGGCTACTTCCTAGGTAGGTTCGCTTTCTTCACAGTTGTGGGTAGGAATTAGGGATATGTGTGGATTAAAGGGACAGTGTGTGACAGTAAAATAATTAACGACTAATTATTTTGAAGATGGCATTCCTTCCTGCAATAAAAAGCGCCGGAGAGGGAAGAGTAATGTGTTTTGGGAGCCACTATTCAATAAAGTTGCTTTGAAACTTTTTGTTTTTCTAGGACTTTCTCTGGGAAACACTATGAAACTGAATCCTTTGAGATGTAATTGTTGTCGACTGCACTCGGGAAGAATAACAAAGATGTTGAGGGGAACGACGCTAATATGATGAGCAGTTTGGGAATGATGCTGATGACGACTGCGAGACAAGATTGGGGTTCAAAGATTTCCCAAGTGACGCTGAGAATGCTAGTGTGGCTTTTGGCACTTATTCTTGGAGGAGGATTTCCAAATGTGCCCACGGGCATCTATGGAAATCCGGACGCGAAGCGGCTCTACGATGATCTTCTCAGTAACTACAACAGACTCATCCGTCCTGTTGGTAATAACTCGGACAGGTTGACGGTCAAACTGGGACTTAAACTGTCGCAGCTTATTGATGTGGTAAGTGGCTAAAAGATCTTCTGAGAAAAACTGAAAAGAAGATGTTTTCTTGCTTTAATGTAAGTAGAGATATATAAACATATATATATATATATACTTAATAATAAATTATAAAAGAACTTGGCCTTGCCTGTCATCGGTTTCTCAATGAACATGTCTAGCCATTTCTCTATCCCAAAATCCTCCACAAGGCACTACATTCAGAGTTACTACTAATCACTTTAACCACTTTGGTAAGAATTTGCCACACTCGCAACAATGTTTCGACTTCAGGTACTAGATTGTAAAATTATATTTCTCGGGAAACTGTCCATTTTAGTATTTCGAGAATGTTATTTTATTGTCTAAATTTAAAAGGTCAGAACTGAATTAAAATGATTTGTCAACATCTTGTGTAGATGACCCCATCTGAATGTTTACCTCTCATAACCACAATAAAATCCAAGGGATTTTTTTCCAGTCCAAAGACTGTGTATACTACTACATACGTAAATACCTACATACGTTGCTTATAAATGACAGTGGAAACATGAAAGACAGATAAAAATAGTCTATAGATTTTAAGCTATCACAACCATCCTTCCTTTGCCACAAAAGTCTGAGTTCAGCACAAGAACGTAATATTCTTTCCCATATCGATTTTTGTGTGTAGACAATGAGGCAAAGAGAAACGGCTTATATCTTCCTCTTGTGCTGGTTCAGTGGACCAAAAAGAAGTTCTGCGTTATCTCCTTGACTCCTTACTCAGTAGCGTGTTAACAAATACTTTAGCATCTCAGTATGCAAGTCTGTTGTCTAGTTACCTTCCCGAATAAAATTCCTTCCTATTCACGTTTCTCCGGATTCTCATACCTGGCAATTTTTATCTGGCTCTTCATCAAGTATTAATGGTACAAATGAAAAACTTTTTTGTAAAGTCAAATTCCGCCCAAAAGAAACTAAATGCAGTCTGCCATTTGCACTGAACAAGATCACATTATAAAAATTGTAATCGAAATTCAGTATCCATTTATACTAGCATGCATTTACTAACTATACTAAAACGGCGAACTACTCAATTGAATACCATACATAGGTACTCTGGTTTGAGTACGGTACTTCTTTAAGGGTTTACATGCTACCAGTTTTTGCTTCATACATTCTGGAAATGCCCCATAGTTCACGTATTTTTTATTTTCTTGACAATAATGAAAATAAAATGGGAAAACCTAACTTTTTAATGTGGCATTATGCACCAGTATGCCTACTACAGTGGGTCATACCAATGCACAATGTAATCTTTACAAGGCCCTGGGAAAGCGGAAAGTAGCCTCGCGGTGCCTCGATTTAATACTAGAGAAAGGAAAAGTGTATTTGACGCTTTTAGCTTTCGCGTATTATTAATGCAAAAGTGGTATTTTGTAACTGACATGGCACCTTAGTCATTCCACTGGTAAAATAGACTGACGTGACTAGTTGGCGAAAAGTGTTAAGTATAAAGTATATCAGCAGTCGAGACTTGAGTATGAGAAAGTTCTGATAATACTGAGCGGCATTATGTTTCCTTGGTTGGTATACATTTCCTCGTTTCCTTTGTAAGCCATATTTACTTCCAAAACAAGTTGTTTCCTTTTTTGTAAATTACACCCTGGAAGCCGGATAATTTTAACGTATTATGTTTACAGCATTGTAAACATTTGTTTTGCTCTCGACAACTATCGTCCCAAAAGTATTCATATTTCAGCTTGCTGACCAACACATGCCCTTCGAATAAATATAATCCGATATCCTGAGGTCTGTCATCTTTCACTGAATGGATTAATATTTCCCCTTTCACATCCAAATCGCTTTCAGTTTTCGTACTCACTGACTCACCATTGCGTTTACTAACATTTTTCAAATGGTGCCGAGAATTTGGAAGAGTTTGAGCTTTGAGCCGAGATGGGACAAATCTGACATATCGCTATTACAGTGAAACATAAAATGAGCAAAAATATACCGAGTGTAATCCTTTTTTGGCTACAGAACAGGTTCTTTACTTAAGTTTCATTTTTCCTTGACAGTAGTCATTGGAACGTCTTAATGATTCATAAGAAATGAGGAAAAGACTGGATGGCTTGATTCTGCTGTATTACAGCGGAGGGAGTGGAGTGCTATGAAGGCCCAACGATAGGTAATAATCGGATCTTGTACACAAGCAGAAGGTCATAAATAAACTGGCCGAGAGAAAGTTTCTTGTTACAAGGAGGGCCAAACTCAAACAAAAAGTACGAGTTTACTGTGCACATTTTGGAGGCAGCCATACATGCATACGTTTTAGAGCACGTATGTTTGCCCAGGGAATGAATGATGCAGTTAATGTCGAGTTCGTTTGGTTGCACGGTAGCACTTTCCAATGTAGCGAAAAAGTCAGGAAAAGTTATGAGTATGAACAGCAACAACTTGGAAGGCACTTGAAAATTATTGACTATGTTTTGTAGCTCCTGCTTCGTTCGGATACAGTACTCATAGCGTATTCTCTACATCGAGCTATGTAGTAAAATCATTTTACCAAAATAAACCCGTGGATACAAACGGAGAAAGTGCGATAGTCAGCGAGAAAGCGTTTTGTTATTTTATGTTGGCAGCAGCAGCGCTGTACACAGCTTCCCTTGACCTGTGGAGAAAGGAATGCTGCTTCAGATGGGACACCATGTACTAAAAAATTTTCCTACAGTTTTGTGAAATTATTTTGTTTACCAGGTAAACGTTACCTACTTCATATTTCACATCTCCGCATATTTTGCATGAGTTGCGAATTTTCTAACTCTAAACTTGGCTACTTTTTTATAAACCTTGACTGCCAAACTATTTATTTTATGTGCATCGATCCCGTTCAAACCCACTAGCATTGGCCTAATAAGTACAATTTTTGTTTGTTACTCTCTAGAAACCTTGCAATTCTTATTTTATGCGCTGTGTTTCTTTTCACGGATAATTCAATGCTAGTTTTGAGACAAATTACATACACAACATAGCACTGAGAATCAATAGTCATCCTCAACGAAACAGCCACCCAGCTTTTCCCAAATCTGTATTTCCGTAGGATTTCCTCCTCTAAATAGGCAGCTTAAGTTGATAAACCGCTCTCTTAATGCTTTCTATAGATTCTGGTGGCATTACATTTCCGCTTTGAACCCCAAAAGATAGAGAGCCCAGCGTAGCGGAGTGTGTATTAATGAGCCACCGTAAAACTGACAAATTCTCCTCCCTGGGCAAAAACAGAGTAGGAGTATGCAGAGGAACGGCAGGGAAATGGAAGAGACAGATAGCTGGAAAGAGGAAAATAAAGGCTATTTTCCCTCCGGAATATAAATACAAAATACCAGCGAAACATCTTCCTTGCTAACAGATACAAACAAGAGGAGAGAAAGATATCACAAGACATAGCAGCAGCAGCGTACTTGAAAATTTCAACTGTGTCTATTCCGCCGGAGACATTTTATGTCTAGATAAACGACATACATTCGCAAAGCCATACACACGGACATGCATACGCGCTCACGATAATAATCATCTCCTCTACTCACACGGAGTGGCAGTGGTCCTCTCTGTACCCGTTTGTAGGAAGGGGTAAGGCTGAAGGCTAGTGTAACGTGCGGCTGGTTTGTGATGATGATGATGGGAGAGATGCTGCTCTAAGGTTTATTCCTGCTGCTGCTCAGCAAATGCGTCCCTAGCAGCAGCAGTATTTTGTCACTAAAACATCGTGCATTATTATATGTCTGGGCCATTTACTACTTCCTCTGGGTAAGAGCATTCTGCTTGTTTGCATGATTTTGCTTCAAGCAGCAGCTCAAGAGAAAGTTTTCCGTGATCCATACCTCGCAAAACTCATTTATTTTCTCTTCCAAAAGCACCACTACTGTCACTAGTGCTGCTCTGCTGTTATTGCAGGAGAATGCTACATCATTACCATACTTTTCTCTGATGATCCTACTTGAAATATGTGCTTCTGTAATAAATACGCAGTGTGATGACGTAACTTGAAGCATTTATAGATCTGGAATAATAGTTTTTGAGAGAGGGAAAGAAAAAAAATTCGTTTAATAAATCTACAATTTAGACAAGTTCCAGGATTTCGAATTGTCAAAGGGAAAAGATTTCAGACCTAAACTATAGTTCTTTTCGCTTTCACTACTTCGAATGTCACTAGATCGTATTACAAGCTTAAATTCTGAACTGTTCGGCTCGTCAATATTGGGAAAACTTGTTTCAGAAAAGTTTGGGCACTGCAAATTTGCCAAGTTATCGACTTATCACACATTGTTACGCGTTACGCCTATATATCTTTGGAGGAAATATATTTTTTTTGTAATAATATATCAACACCCAAGATATATACATTGCCTTCAAATTAAAAGGGAACACTCTCTGACAATATTCTCTGGCAATATTTTGCTGGTCCATATAATGCCCCTATTTGACCTTATCCTGGAACGGGATGAATAATTGCATGGACCAGGAAAAATATAAAAATGCGCACACCAGTAGTAAAAGGCTAAAGGGTGAGAGTTTATAAAATAGTGATTTTAGAATAGTAAGGAGAAGGAAGGGAAGAAGCGTGTAATGAAATTGATGAAAAAAGTTTTTTGTTGCGCGTGTGTATCGTGAAAGGGGAAAATGGTCAAAGTTAATGAGGTGGAAATCAGCAGCAAATATACAAATAATGTGCCCACCGCAATAATGTAGCATGTTTGCCGCCTCCCCCACATGTTTTCCATTCCAAAAAAGTTCACCGCTTGCATGTGTTGATAACGATCCTGAGAATATACTTGGTGATGATAGCCGAGCCTGTCCCAACAGCATAGAATAGTTACTCGATCAAAAAATTATTCGTCCTCCTATATTTTGTGGAAGGTTAAACGCGCCTAATGGCCCAATTGACTGACAAGTGGAAATGAGCAGGAAAAAATGTAAGCAGGCAACTAGAGAGCAAGTGGCAAGACGCCTTCGTGATAAAAGGAAGGGTAAATGAACAAGGATGGTATAGTATAGAGTGTCCTCCTTTTGTAGCAAGAAATTTTGACGTCATATCAGAAAGGATAAAATGAGAGGAGAAAGCAACAAGATAGCAGGATATTGTAGTATTGGACATTGGAGGTCTAGCATCTATTTGAAGTTACACCTGCAGAGAAAAATGAAGTTTGGATTTATTCAAAGTAACGAATGGGGGAAGACGACGGAGAAAATCCATCATTTCCTTATTGATTGATCCCTGCTTTAAAAGGGGACATAAAAAGTGACGTTAGAATGCTTGGTGCAGGAGCATTTTATCATTCCACGGATAAAGAACTGAGGATGGAAATATTGTGGACATCACAAAAAGAAAGTCCCGCTTTCTTCAGTTCAGCCGAGTCAGCAAAATGTGAAAACCAGACCGGTTTTGGGAATGATGGTGCAATTCATTTTGTATTCAAAACGTGATTCACTTTCAAGAGAACCAGACAAGCACGGAGACAAGTAAGCAGTCAAGCGGGTATCAAGCTTTCTCTGCGTGTACCCTATCCCGTCTTACTTTTCTTCACTTTCGTATTCCAATCTGGTCTACAACTTAGTCTCTCAAAGAAGTAAAACCTTGTAGTGCGAGGGAATGGGAACAAGATGATGACAAGACAAGATGACTATACCCTTCTACTGATGGGTTCTGATAGGAGACCAAGTGCGTTGTAAAAATTAAAATGCATACATGGACGTGAAAGAGAAAGTGTTGGACCACCGTATAGTATATGGACAGGGTTTGATACAACTGATTATAAAAGCAAAACCTTGTTACAATGTTCAATGTGTTTTACGGATGACCCGTAATGCATGATTACAGCTCGGTAAACTTGCCGTTTAAAAACTCCTTCATCTGTACGAAGAAAGATTTCATGTTTGATGCCTTATTAGATGATGGGAGATAAATGGTGTATCTATTAGACAAGTAAACTGTTTTCAGTAATTCCCGTCGTCCACTAACAATGTTTTCATTACTGTTATCGCCTATCACGATCCCGGGATGTGTAGGAGACGGAAATGGATTTGATTTTTTTATCAATGAAGGATAATGTGGTAGCAGACATTGTGTGCTAACCATTTTTGTAACTAAAATTGTTATTCCTTTTTTAAATATATATTTCTTATTATGTATTTCCATTTTATGTACAGAATCTGAAAAACCAGATCATGACTACAAACGTTTGGGTGGAACAGGTTAGCCAAATTATAATTTAATTGCTAGTTTATTGCGTCTTTAATGTTTACGACAACCTTATTTAATAAATATCTCGGTGGAACAAAAAGTTGGTTTTTAATTATAAAGAATATCGTGTCATGAGAAGTGGGCCGTACAAGTGGTCTCCCATTGCCATATTCCCTAAAAATAACAAAACCTTTTGTGTTATTAAATAAAAATGAATGTAAAGCGAATTAGTATGATTTTGCCAAAATCGATTTTATTGGTGATGCATAGTATCGGAGGACTTTTAGTCATTAAATAATTGCTTCAATTTTGCATACTCATTAAGCTTTTTAAATATTATCATGATAGTTCATGCACCATGTGTGCAGAACAATACGATAAACGGAAACACAAAGGAATCTTCCAATCTGCGCCGATGTGTTTATTATTTGGAATTCCACCAGAAACATGATATTAATATGCATTATGAAATATCATTTTACGATCATTTAATCCTAAACTTATTATACTTTTTCGTGGTGTACAGGAATGGCACGATTATAAGTTAATGTGGAATCCTGACGATTACGGTGGCGTAGAAACACTACACGTTCCCTCTGAACATATATGGCTTCCGGACATCGTGCTGTACAACAAGTAAGTCCTATTCTACACAAATACATTACGCAAGGGAATTATCTACTATGTACTGTAATTAGCTTGTCAATATTGCACAATCTGAATTACAGATTCTGTAAGAATTTTGTTGGCGCAATTCAACTACGTTTAATTCTAAAGTCTTTTTTTAGTTTCCAATGAGATATAAATACGGAGAGTTGACCAAATAGTCAACGTCCGTGAAATGTAATGTAAAGCTAAAAATATCCTCACGAGCGGCCGTCGTGTTTCCTTTGGAACTCTGGCTACTTTTTCTCTATGGCATACTTTTACAAGAGAGTAGTATTACGACCGGAATATTGATGCTGGGCCTTTCTTTTGAGTTCGAGCTAGTTGGCGATTGCACGACCTATAGTCCATCAACGGATAGAATTGCTATAAAATTAAAATAATGTTCACTCAAGCAGAACTGGAAAGAAGATAAACGTCCCTACGCCGCCACAAATAGAATGTTTATAGGATTCTAGAACGGAACAGAGAATGTATTAGCACCAATACTGAAAGGATCAAAATATGTTTTAGTTGTGAAAAGACAGTTTGTATTATTCTGACAGGACCATATATCATATTATCATGTACACTAAATATGTATCTAACCGTACCTAGTTGTACCTATGTGTAGATGTAATAAAACACGGACTTAATTTCCTGCTGTCTGCTTGCTCCCAACCTATTATGATATTAGGTGTACTATGTTTTATTTTTGCGAAAGACCGGAATATACAGAATGCGAAAAATGAGATTTCTTTTGGCAACGTTAACAATTTTGTTGGGTGATGATGTTAAACACGAAGATAATAATAATAATGACGACGAAGTGAGTATCAAATCCTTTTTATGTGACTTTTATTATTTTTGTGCTTGGGTTGGTTTAATCACCCATTTACTCGTGATGATAGCTTTGATTGCAAAATAGAGATGATCGTTCTGCTCATAAAAAACTTGAACTTAGCTGCAGCAGGTCATTACAGAAGCAGGATAATATTTTTTGCCGAGAAAGCATCTTTATAAAAATAGCAGGAATGCGAACAAAGAAATCAATTCAGATGGAAATTTCCTCAAGGTTGTTCTCGAATATCTGTCAAGGTATAAAATTATTTTGACCACATTTCTCAAAATTCCGCTTGAAGCTTCATTCGTCGTCCGTGTGTAATGTGGAAAATTGTTTTTATCGGTTCATGCAAAAAACATGGATATTCATTATTAAAAAAGCCAAAAACAGCAATGGCTTAATTGGTAATTGTAAAAGCTTAAAATACGTTACACCTTGCTCAGCAAAGGGAAATGGAAATGTTATAATTAAGCCAATCAAAAATTATTAGTACAATTATCAAAATTCGTATTCGGTCTTGACGTATGTATTTTGTTTGCAGTGCCGACGGAAATTATGAGGTCACCATCATGACAAAAGCGATCCTCAACTATACCGGCACTGTAAAGTGGAAACCGCCCGCGATTTACAAAAGTTCTTGTGAAATTGACGTCGAGTTCTTTCCCTTTGACCAGCAAACGTGTACAATGAAATTCGGTTCCTGGACATACGACGGTTACACGGTAATTAATTCAAAAGAAGAAGAATTTCCAAAGTTCGCTGTTGTGCGTAATATAATATACCATCACCTTGGTTGGACTTAGGTTGACTTGCGCCACATCAACCAAACGATTGACAGCAACGACATTGAGCTCGGGATCGACCTCCAAGACTACTACATTTCAGTCGAGTGGGACATCATGGGCGTGCCGGCTGCCCGTAACGAAAAGTATTACAGCTGCTGCGAGGAGCCCTACCCCGACATAATGTTCAACATTACGCTCCGTCGTAAAACCCTGTTCTACACGGTTAACCTGATCATTCCCTGTGTTGGCATTAGTTTCCTCTCGGTGCTTGTCTTTTACCTGCCCTCCGACTCTGGCGAAAAAATGTCCCTCTGTATCTCCATTCTCCTCTCACTCACCGTGTTCTTTCTCCTCCTGGCAGAAATCATTCCTCCCACCAGTCTCGCGGTGCCGCTTCTCGGCAAATATCTCCTCTTTACTATGATCCTCATCACGCTCTCCGTTATGGTCACCATTGGCATTCTCAACGTCAATTATCGGAGTCCCGCCACCCACAAAATGAGTCCATGGGTCAGACAAGTGTTCATTGAGCTGCTGCCAAAGTATCTCTTCATCAAGCGACCCAATAAGGATGACGATGATGATGAGGACGAAAATCCTGGCGCTAGTGCACTTGCGGGGGGGAGTCTTGGAGGGGGCGGCACCAATCTCCAAATTTGTCATATTCACGGGCTGAATCCGGGGCCTCCACAGGATATCGATATCCCCTTTTATCCTTCGCTACCATCCCCAATCTTTCTGAGCGAGAGTGAGGCTCTCAGACATAATCCCTTTGGGGATGTGAGCAGATTCCCGTCGGAGATTGAGAAAAGCGCCACAAATATACGATTCATTGCTCAACATATGAAGAATAAGGATCGCTTTGAGGCGGTAACTGCTCATAAATCTGAAATATGACGGGGAAAGGTTCCTCTCTTTTCTCCCACACCTGCTTTTGTATGCACTGTGCAGCATGACGCGACACACATGATCCCATTTTATGATTATCATTTTTGTATTCATTATCCTCCTCATGCTCATCATCGTACAGTCACCTTGTGCGACGCATTATGCGGTCACAAGTATTCATCGGCTCCTTCGTGTACTCTAAAGGAATTTGCTCGTAAAAATGGATACTTTATTTTAGATTTGATTCGGATGATGGTGGCGGTGGCATTCGTTGCATGTTCAAGTTTTATTGCTCCTCTTATTTATATCTCTCTTGTCTTGTATAGATGTACCCCCTGCTTTTATATCTTTCTTTTAAAATCCAAATCATAATAATAATATGACTAGGTACACTGTTTCGTCTGCCTGCACGTTCTTCAATAAGCTTGTATTTTATGGCTGACTTTGCGGGGTTTGCACAAGAGTTTTCGCTGGAATTTTATTGCCATTTTTGCATTTTATATTTTTTCTAGATTGAGGAAGATTGGAAATACGTGGCGATGGTGTTGGACCGTCTATTTTTATGGATTTTCACCGCGTCGTGTATTCTGGGTACGATTGGCATCATTTTCCGAGCTCCTAGTCTCTACGATAGTACCAAGCCCATTGATGTTCTTCACTCAAAGATTGCGAAGGCGAAAATGATGCAGATGGGACCGGAAGAGGACTAGCTTGGCATCTCTACAATAACTTGTACTTGTACATTATGTAAGGGGAGGAAATGGATGTAACAAAAAATGATTACGACTACGATTAATACAAAATACTGTATGTGTCACGATATATGTACTTATTCCTACAAAAATAAAATATATAGCTAATAAGTTGCAAAACAATTAAGCCCAGAAAACATAAAATTATCAAATTTTACTAAAAAAGTTAACCTGCTACGTTGTACGCATGTGGCAAAATGCAAATACGAAGATTACTCATAATATAATACTGGAAGTTAATGTCGTTGATTTTTTGTGATGTAGCAAGTGGTAACGGTGTGTAAAAAGTGGATACGTAATGAATGATTGTATGAATGAAATTGAGTAGAAGTTTGAGCTACTCACTTTTTTAGGACGAGATTGTTTCCAGACGAGGATGGTGGTGGAGATTCAAAGTGTGTAGAATTTAGAAATGCTTTTTAATACTTGACCATAAAACGTTGTAAATGTAAGTACATAGTGTGCACAATGTTCAGCTTTCAAAATGTGTAATTTAGTGCATTGTGATTGTAGCGAACAATATTGACGGTTAATACTAAGTTAGAAAAATGCAAAATAAATTTGTTCAGTTGTTTGCTAATGACGCTGAATAAGGCAGTACTGAAAAATACTCATAGAGAGTACACGGTTGTACAATCTCAATAAAAACTGTTTATAATTAAAGTAGGATACGCCAAAGGGTTGAAAGAAGTTTGCGTGCAATTTGGAATGCTTGTGAAAGTAGTCGAATACAAAACGTTGCTAGGGTCAAGATGTGTTAAGAAACGAGTTCTTTGCACTTGAGGATAGGTACTTATATACGTTTATAATTTCCTTGCTGTTTTATGCAGACAGTGAACATCCTCATATATTCAAGAAGCAAGGCAACGCTGCAGTTTGAAATGAAATGGCAAACAAATTTGGTGCCAAAACATTTAAAAAATGGCGTATTTTGCTGTTGAGATTATGAATTGTTCCGAGTGGTTATGTATGTGTATACTTGCACTAAAGCATAAGTATAATGGAAGCATTTCCAGATCCTGCAGGCATTCGAAGGATTTAAAATATTAATATTGCAAAAATAAAATATTTGTTAAAAGGTATACTCCCTAAGTATGACATTCTTGTTATCGTGTTACAAAAATTAAAATTCATTCCTATAAAAATATCATTCTACAGAATGTATACTAGGTATAAGTGTCACTTCATTACTTTGTACTTCTCCACAAAAAAGTCACAACTTAAGTACTTAAGTACACTTACCTACTAGGTATATAAACATCTCCGTAAAGTTCAATAAGTCAGTCAAGACATGTTCTACCACTGTATCAAAAATTAAATGACTCAATGCAATTTCGAGGGGTACGTGATGTGAGTTACTTGAATGAGGCAACGTATTCCGAAATGTTTCAATAATGATTCAAGCGATTGTTTCAAAATTAACACTCACCATAAAATATGTATCTCCAAAAAGTAGATAGAATAATATAATGATAATGCAATGATAATATAAAAATAGTAGCGGTAATACTTAATGTACGATGCAACATATACAACAAGCGAATAAAGTTGTTATATTTGTTACCAACAAAAAAGCTCAATTTGGATTTAAATTTTGAATTATAAGACAACAATTTACACTCATTAAATTAAAAAAAATACTATGTCTCTTGAGAATACTGTGCTTTGCTACAATCAAATCATTAACTCATGAATTGAATTTGTTACTGGGATGATGGGACCACACATTGTAGTATTTTATTATTTGTTTGGAGTTGGACTATATATTATATGGCATTTATATGGCATACTATCTGATGCCGTAAAGATTGGTTTGAATACCACCCCCAAATCTACAGACTAAATAACAACGGTACCAGGTGACAGGTATTAAATAAGGGTAACTGACGAGCAAACCAAAAATCCCAAAATAGTCAAGATAGGTAGAAATAGAAAGATTTCAAGGCCAGGCGGAAGTACTGCATGTAATTTAATGTCCACAAATCTCCCATTTATCTCTCATGAGCAATTTTATTATAATTTCCAGGTGCAGCAAAGCAATTATTGTTGCAATCATTATTCTTCGTTGTATAATTTATCCTGTCATCATCATCATTGCTACATTTTGAATTTACTATTTTCGCTGCAGACGTTGTCCTACTTTGTTTTCCTCTTTTGCGCTGATGCTGGTCCGGACCCTTGTCGCTGTAAACTTCAGGGCAGTTTGTTGTAATGGGAGTGCTGTTAGTGGCTTTTGACTTACTTTTACATTTATGTTGGTGACGGTGACTTTGCTCATTCGTCCTATCGGAAATTTCTCGCAATGTCTGTGCGTATTGGGGTGAATCCGAATTGACCGCCCTCGTCACAATATACTTTTGTCCTCCATTGCTCATCGTGGAACTGGCTGTTGACGGGCGACACCGCTCCTGGTGTTCATCATAGTCGTCCGGTTCCCTTTCAGAGGCGATAATTTCCTTCTCCTGCTGGGTCAAAGCGGCCATCTTGTTATATCCACAGTACGTGTCATCCTTACACAGCTTTTGAAACGGGCCTGGCTTATCCGATGAGTAGATTAGTCTAAACCGACCCCTATGTTTCATCTCGTGCTTGAATTGCTTCTTTAGTGCATCCGAGATCCCCTCTGGAATGTGGAATTCTTCTTTAGGTTTCTTGTTCTTGCACTTTGTGCTCCTTTTCTTCTTGGACGGAGCTGCAGAAGTAACTGAAAGGGGCTGCTGAGCTAATTCATCCCCCAAATAGATCATGCATAACAAATCCTTCAACAAAGCGGTTTTCACTTGATGATCCACTGGCAAATCCAAGTTGAAGCTGGGGGAGTGGTTCACCTCCAGCAGGAATGGATGTAAATGTCGATCAATCAAAATGTCAAAGCCCAACAGGTCAAAGCAGGAGGAGCTGCGATCTCGTTTGGGGAAGGACGTCTGGTAATTGTGCTTGAGTTTTGGGGCAACAGCAATTATACTTTTGACTACAATCTCATCAATGGAGCGAATCAGGCTCGGGACGTCGTAACCATTCTGAGACATCCATTGATAAATGGAGCTAAGCGTCCTCTTACTTCCGTCACCGTCACGGACGTAGCTTTCACTAAACTTATTCAAACTGTAGTTGGTGAGGTGCATGTACACCACCTCCATGTTATCTTCCGTGGGGACCTCGTACTTGACTGTGGCAAAGCGGGCTATCCCCTCATCGTAGATGTACAGCCGAAGGGGGTCCACACAAGTTACCAGGACGTAGATCCGCTGATCGAATTTATAGCCGTCAATCAGAAACGGACGAGGAATGTAAAGCTGGCAAACGCACTTGGCAAAAGGGTTCAACTTTTTCAAGTTCCTCAGTAGAAAGATTCCCTTTCCCTGACATCCGGATTCTGGTTTTATGATGAACGTCACGTTATTCTTCTTGCGACGACGGGCATAATCAATCAGATCACTTTGTTCAGCCGGCAGATCAAATGTTTCTGGGAAAAAGTTGTAGTCTTTGGGGTGCAATTTCTTGAGGCGATTCAAATTCCTTCCTAGGCGGTCTTTGTGGCATATTTCGTTCATCCCTGGGAAGTGGTTAGTCTTTTGAAGGGGTGCCCTAATTCCCCAAAACAACGAGTACATGTCTTGAACACGCCTCATCTGTCCAATTTTGTCCTGGGTCAATGGCAAATCACTCCAGTTGATGTTCCACAAATCCGTTTCCGTTACAATTTCAAAGCCACTGGAAAGCGCAACTTGGGTAAGCACTTCATAACGACATCCTGTCAAGCAGATCCTTTTTACTCTGCAAAGTGCGAAAATAAAAATGCGTTAAATTGTATCCCTCTCAAATCAGCATACACACCTAGTTTTTTAAAGCGCGCCTTGGAGTTCGAGGTCGAGTAAATTGATTCTTTGGACTGGAGGGTTGGGTCGCCGGAACATAGCCCTTTGGTAAAAATCGTCCCCGGAGGATGTGCCTTGCTCCCTCATCCAACTGTTTGTACACAACACTCACAGGTCTTTCCGGTGTTTTCGAGCGGCACAACAATTCCTTGAGTGAGGGAAGTGGCTTCGGTTTTTCGCTGACGTTCTTCAATCCAAGTCTCCTATTGGGAGTCGCAGTGACCCCTTCTTTGGCATCACCGGTCCCTGTACCAGCTCTACTGGATGAGCAATCATTTCCTCCATTTACTCTTCCTCCTTCTTTTGAAGCCAGACGCTTACTTACTGCCAACAAAGTGGAGGTAGTGCTCGGTCTTAACGGCGGATCTGGAAGAATGGAAACCACACTACACACCGTTGAACCAGGAGTAGGGGGCGAACGAAATTTTGTGATGGGTGATGGAGGACAGGACCACATGTCATTGTCATATTTTATTGTATTTTTCACTACAAATTTTGAGTACTTGGAATTTTGAAAAAAATAATATAATAATTCACTAGACTAACCTTTGCCATTCCCGACCCCACCAACCACAACCAATTTAATCAATCACCTCTATTTATACACTTTTCAAAATAATTATTTGAAAGAGGTAACTATAACTATGACTATGCACACTTACTAGGTACTCACCCATCCAGCATTTGAATTTTTCTCTGTAAACTTTTCACGTCTGTTCCTGCTGGAGGCGGTATATCTGCAATAGGGGAAGGTGGGCAGGCGCCTCCACTTGTATCATTATCACTGTTGCGATGAATAACATGGTTCTGAGACTCGTCACTGTCACCTCTGCTATTTCTTCTGTAATCCCACTTCTCGCTTCTCACTACATGACTAGATGACCAATCGTGAGAACTGGACATGTTACAATGAAAAGTGCTGGATCTACCTCCGTGTCCTGTACACTGGTGTCGCTGTCGAAGTCGGAGGAGATACGTGCCAATGTCGACGTTCTCAGGAGGTTCCACCAGATTCTGAAAGAACTCTTCAGCGATTCCGTTGAAGTGCACGAGCTTTCGGAGCCGCTCAACCTTGTTCACCTTGCCAGTGCTGACAAATTTTCCATAAACTACTAGGAACGACTGAATTGGATCATTGAGGGAGGAAGCCAGCACAAGATTCACAGATTCCAACGGGTCCACAGGTTTCAACTTGGGGGTGGACAGTGTGGAACGTGCTGGAGCAGTGCCGGAGTCGTTGTCTCCGGGTCCGCCGGCAATGGCTTGCTTCACCAGATGGGCTATGGCTCTACTCTTAATGTCCGCTTCAAAAAACAACAAGAATAATTCACGGAATAATAATGGCAGTAAAGTTTGATTAATTAGTGTTATTAATTCATTAATTATTTCACCAACGGTTCGCAGTGCCTTCCTCCCAAATTTCATCGGAGAGTGCCTTCGTGTAAAGCGCAAACAAATGCCAAATTTTCCTCAGGGTCCGCTCGCTAAATGACTCCCGTGTTCGGCCTGGTTCACGACTCGATATCATCTCCAGCTTGTCTTCAATTTCCAAGCAGAATTTTTTATATGCAAACTTCTCCTTAGGTGTCAACTCTGCACGGATATCGCCCTCGGTCACTTTCCGACTGTAAAGGATACTAGCAACTGTCATGGCCTTGACACGGCTGTAGTAACCCGAATCTGTCCACGAACGAATCAAGCGCAGATTTATGTTGCGTTGATGATTGGTCTGTGCTTTAGGCGGAATGGGAATGTTCATAACGGAATGTGCGTCTTTTTCAGGGACTCTTTCGGGGCGAATGCTTCCAACGTCGCTGCTGTTGCTGGTGAAGATCCTGCTGTGACTTTGCCTGTCCCATGGAAGCATTCGCAATTGGGTGAACATGGAGTCAAAACTGTTATTTCTTCTTATGTCATTACCAGATGTCCTATCACGATTTTGATGTTGCGGATCATAACCTTTAGTGACCTCGCAATCATGTCTGTACGTACTCGACAGTCTGCTGCCTCTTTCCGTTCTCGTGGATTTACGGTTACTGTTGTCCTTCATTGAAGCTGAATGGTGATTCTGAGGAACATTGGAACGTTCGTTTCCCATTTTATCGTGATCAGTGGGCGCTGGCAGCGAAGGTGGCCTCGATTTTCGGGCAGATGGTGAGTGTGATGACAGTGGAGCTGACTCCGTTGACGGAAACTGTTTTCGCAGCATCTTAAAAAACTTAAAATTTTCAAATTATTAAAAAAAATATATTTATTTATCCAACTCATATATTAATTTTATCTTTATTTTGATGCAACATGCAACGCTGAATTTGAAAGGCTTGTAGTATGTGCTATACCATTATATAAAGTATCGATGGTCACCTTGATTTAGCCATAATGGAACGAACGTTGTTTTGTATGCCAGTGGGCCACCCACTGTGCCACTTTGTTCTTACCAGCGTCATCCTGCTTGATTAGCTATTCATGTTATGCGTTTAGGGCAGATGTACGCTCTCCATGAAGCAAATTCTGGGTCAGCTATTGGTCTGCGCATCAGTGGTGGTCTGGTGATGTGGTCCACGTCTCCATTGTAGTGCTCTCAAGATTTCCTCACTCATGAGTTAATAAACGGTACTTGTGAGTTGATTGAGAGCAACAAAGCCTATTTCCAGAATGAAGGCTTGGGGCGTTGTGACACTCGTTGGGATCATTGGACTATTTACCACGGTTTCCTCTGCGGAAGCAGCTTTGGCAGGAAAGCAAGCAAACAAACCGGGGGAAACTGCACAAAACGCGACATTTCTCTCGTTCGGGGAGGAGACAAAGGCTGTTGAAAATAATGGCACTGGCTCAACAACCGAAGCTGCACTGGAAGACTCGCCATCAACTGGAGCAAACTTGGAGACAGAAGCAGAATATGATGGGTCGAAGGGGTTAAAAAAGGCAGGTGGTGTACTTGGCAGTGTAAGTCGAATATAGTATGAGTTCAAAATTTACTTCCGTTAATTAAAATAGTAGTTAATTCTCTAAATGCTTGCTTAAAGTACCTTGCTGGAATAGGAAGCGAATCGTTGGCGAATAATGCGGATAAAATTAAGCCGCCACCACCAAGTATTACGAGACGACCAGCTCCGCTCCCACCGCCGCTGAATATTGGTAGTGTTTGGAATAAAAATAAGAATATAGGTGGAAATGGGCATACTATTAATGGAGGTGGACCAGCCAGTCAAGGTCAGAATGGTGTGAGGAGGCAGAGACCAAGACCGCCACAGAAAGTACCTCCGCCATCACCTTCCTACGGGACACAGGACCCAGATTATTACGATTTGCCCAAACAAAAGCCATTCCAACCCCAAAGGCCTCAGTTACCTGTTCAAGGTGGAGGCGGGTACAGACCACCTGCCCCTGCAGATGCAATACAACAACCACAGTTCTCTCCACCGAGACAAGCACAAGTATCCCATTCGCCTCCACCGAGACCCGTCAAGCCACTAACCGAAGAACAGAAGCTGGCATACCATTATCTCCAGCTTTTGGAAGAAAAAGAAAAACAGGAAGGTGGACTGGCACAGGCTCCTCAGCCACAAACGTTTGCACCTAGAACAACAAAACCACAACTTCCACCTCTTGTCGAGGTGGCTACTACTCCAGAATACGATGACTACGATCCAGACTATCCAGATCGGCCGAGGACAACGACGGCAACACCACTGCAACCTACACGAAGAAGACGAAGGCGAACGACAACAGGGACACCACAACAACAGGCTCCTTATCAGCAGCAAAACTTTTACCCCCCACAACAACAACCCCAACAGCAACCAGCATATAATCCTTACTTGCACCCACCTCCACCACAAGCACCCATTCAACCACCTGCTTATTACCCACCTAGTCATCAGGCACCGCAGCATCCTCCTGCATATGTTCCACCTCCACAATCTCCATACACGCAGCCATTGACACCAGCTCAATTTCAGCAGCTGCAACAACAACAACAGCATCAGCCAATTTACGCTCCTCCACCCCAGTACCAACAGCAACCGATATACCCACCACCTCCTCAGCAGCCTTATTACCCTAGTCCTCAGCAACCTGCCTACCCACCAGCCCAGTCGGGATACGTTCCGCCAGGCCTTCCCCCGTATTCTCAAGTCCCTCAACCACAACAACAAGGTTATCCAGGACCACCAAACCCAATTTTATCAGCACAAGTTCCAGCAACAACTCCTCTGGAAGACTACGACTATGTCGACACTCCCACCAAACCGACACCCCCCACAACACTTCGCCCAGTTCAAGGGGGATTGGCTACCCCTGTCCCCGACGTAAATAATCCGCAGTATCAACAATTCCTGCAGTTTCAACGGCTCCAGCAGCTCAAACTACTCATTGAACTCCAACGGCTTCGAGCACAGAGTGAAAGCACCACCTCCACACAACCTCTGAACCCTGCTGATGCAACGACCACTGAAGACCCTTACGTTTACGTTCCCCGATTATTCATCAATCCCTACATTGCTCCAACAAAGTTGACGACGACCACAGATAATCCTAGCGATGTTGTTCAAGATCTGTCAAATTTCTTCGGATCGCTGGCTGTTGGCAATCTTGCAGGTGTAGTCGACGGAGGTCTGAAATTCGCTGGAACTGGTGTACTCGACAATCTCAACACATTCGTTGCCTGTCAGATGCAAGGGAAATGCGGCGAGGAACCTCCCGGGGGTGAAACTGATCCTTATGGATCTGTTGGAGGGAGTGCACTTGGAGGTAAAGGACAACTGGTAGCAAAGACAGACAAGTACAGTTACATACCGCATCAGCCTCAGCATCCTTATCCGGGGCAGAGGCCACCCTCAGAATGACGAAGGAAAAATTTCAAATATTAATTTATAATGCAACTTTATTTATTACATACAGTGATTAGACATGATTAATCACTTGTATTCTCTCAATCAAATAAAAAATTGACTGTAGGAAGAAATGGTTTTGCACTCCGCTTTCGCTTTATTATGTATTTAAGCATTTAAAAATAAACTTATTGGTGCAAAATAAATTTCGTTGTTCAGTCTTTGTTCCATTTGAGCACTTCACTTCGAACATTTTTTTCTTTGTTTTTACATTTCTCGACCTCGCCGCTTACATCGGGTTTGGTAGTGTTGCTGACACTGACCGCCACATCCACCTTGCCATCTTTGTTGAAGTTCAAGTCTGGGACGCCACCTCCTGTCATCAGTAGCTGGCTTTCATAGATAGCCAACAGTTCTTGGTAAATACTGGGTGGCATCTTCTCCTTCATCCGCGATAGTGGCGGAAGTAACAGTGTGCCCATTTCCTCAAATGGAATTGGACCAACCGTTTCGGTATAGACCGTAGCTTCAGATGGGGGTGATATTTGCTTATCAATTTCTTGGGGCGTGTTGAGAATGTACTTAACCGATTCCTCCAATTCCGAGATCTTTTCATCCAAAACGCCCAGTTGGTCAGTTAGAGAATTCGAGGTCAACTCCGCGTCTGCTGCAACGGTGGAAGGCGATATTGCGGAAAATGGGAAGTTGAGGTCGCCTCTATCTTGGCGGCCATTATTGCCAACGCCAGGACCTCTGTTCTGGTGTCCAGACGCAGGTGGGTTTGGTGGGGAATGTATGAAGGTCGGTGGCTTCAGAAATGTCTCGTACAGTCTATTACGGAGTGTTTCACCGATAAAACCGAAAATGCTCCCAGTCTGCGGTGCCGGTACTCCGTGTGGTGCATTAGAATTGGTGGGATCCACTGGAATTTTGTCCATTTTATAAATAGAATCAAGTTCGACCCATAAATACTTTTAATTACTTGAATTTTTACAACTTTCTTCCAAGTTCCATATCCATCCAACATTCCAGTGTGCTACTAATCAGTCAAAAGTCAATGTCTCTATGGCTGTTGTTTAAATAACTTTAGATTTTCAGTTTATTCTGACTTCCTGCTTTTTTCTTAATTTACTAAAATTTTAATTTTTCTTAATTTTAATACGAAATTATTTTGATAACAAAATTCGCCAAAAATTATTTTCTCACAGCATAAATATGATACAAGTTTGTAAGTGTTGATGTTTTGTATTTTTACAGGTGGCAGTGCTTTATTTCGTATTTGTGCAAAATTCTTTAAAAAAGGGCTAGAATGAGTAACTATATCCCACCAGCCCCCACCTGGAGACTGTGCCATCCGGTAAATATTTTCTGTTATCGCAACGGAGTTGCAGAGAAGCCCAACTTGGTACACATTCCGATGGAGAAGAAGAAAAACATGAACACAGTCCTGGAGGCGATTGGAGCTCGGATGAAGCTGCCAGTGGGCTACCCAGTTGCCCTTTACCACATGGATGGCCAGCGAGTTTGCAAGACTTACGAGTTGGAAATGTACAACAACTACGTGGTGGTCACCAATCTGGAGAAGAGGTTCAAATGCATTGACTACGGCAGGGTGCGGGATCCTTTGGTGGTCATCGGTCGGCATTCCAAGCATGTAAACACACTGAGATTGCAAAACAAGCGATTTGACTTGTTTTGTCGGCGGAAAATGGCGAAAAAACCTTTACACGAGTTAATGGCAAATTCTGGAGATCAGGATGGGTTGGGCCCAAGTGAGCTACCTGTGGGCAAGCCCTGTGGAGCACTCTGTCATAAAGTAACACCTCGGAGGGATCGACCTACGCAGTGCTGCTCGGACGAGATCATGTGCGTGGAGGGTGCAGCGATGGATTTGGAAAGGGATGATTGTCGTGTGCTCCAGCGGGAAATGGAAAGAAAGTGCTTCGAGGAGAATAGAAGGTCACTGGATGCCCCGCCGGGAACCACGATAGGGGATGAGGACTGTAGATTAGTGGAAGAATTGCAGCGGCAAGTGAAGGATGGTGGTGTTGACACTGGCGGCGGAGTTGGTCCTGGAGGGGGCTCAGGTCCCTTGGGCATGAGCAAAAACCTGGTGGACTTGATGCTACGATACAAGGATGTGGGGAGCGATATTTTTAAACTGTTTCAAGATAAAATCAACAAGGATTTGGATGGAGATGCACAAGGGAAGGTGTCTGCGCGGTGGCAAATTCCTGGAGGAAGCAGCCTCAGTTTGGAGACCCAGCAGCGGGTCAAGGAGGAACTTATCCGGTTGGCGGAACAGAGCTGTCAGTTTACTTTTGACAAACACGGAAATTTCCTGTTTAGTGAGGGGTGCAGAGTTCCAGGCCAGGGAGGCAGTGGAAGATTGAGTAATGCAGGAGTGGGAACTGAAGATATGCCCCAACAGGCTACTTCGAAAAGAACATCAGGTGCGGAAGGGGAAGCAAAGCAAAAAAGATCGAGTCAGCTGAGTCAACAAGTGGCCGGTGGAGCGTCTTCCGGGGGAATCGAGAAGAGAGAGAACAGTCAAGGTGCAATGGAAGGACATAATGTTGTGGTGACTAATATGCTAGAGGTGGAGGTGGACGAAGAGAACAACGTGAGTTCAAATTCGATTCCTGGACTAACAAAATCAGATTCGAAAAAAATTATGATGATGGAAGAGGCTACGGGAACATCGCAAATGAGCCTGGAGGCTGGGGAAGAAGAAACAGAGGAAAAAGCTGAAGTGGAACTAGAGTTGGCTCGGAGGAGCAAGTCAAGCAAACAAAGAGTAAGCAAGATGCAATCGGAAATCACGGAGATTGTGGGGAACATGAGACGAAGCTTGGTAATGAGTAGGAGCAACAGCCTCAATGGAGGAGCACTCCCTCCAGCAATGACCAACTTGCCATCACCACCCAGAACACTCGCAGCAGTGCAAGAGGAGGTGGAGGAAGACGATGGAGAAACCGCTGAAGAGGAGGAGATTGTTGCAGCAGTAAAGGCTACCATTTCGGGTGGAAGCAATAAAAGTAACAAAAGTAATAAAAGTGGTTCCAAGAGAGGTGACGGTGGAGGGAACTATGCGGAGGAAGGAGATGCTTCTGCAGGTGGAAACGTGAATGTGTTTTCTCTAATAATGGAATCACGAAATCCATTTAGAGAGGGGATCGTGCCTCCATTGGCCGGCAAGCTGCACAAGGACCGTCTGGAAAAGTTGTTTGCTGAAAATCCATTTCGAAAGAGCTGGTTCCATGGAGAGGCGACTCCGAGAGCAGAACAAGGGGAGGAGGATCCCTTCTTGAAGCATGACATGTTACCACCCGAAGGATTCCACATCTCATGCCAATCCAACACACATGACGGTATAATTGATGCGTCACCGTTATTTAGTCCGCGCGCTTCCAAAACAGAATGGTGGCCACCCAAGCAGCCAGATGTATTTCTCCAACAAATAAATGAATTGTTGCAGAGACACGACAACACAAAAGCTACATCCCCACCGCCACCCTGCCATCCGACTGGCACTGACTCCATGAGTTCATTTACCATTGGGCCCAGTCCAAGAGATAGTCGAACCAAAATGGTCAACGTTGCTTGCGGACAGAGTAAAACACAAGTCTCGTCAAAGGTCAAGGCGTCGTTTCCTCGCCACAGGAATGTCTGTGCTCAGGTGGGAACGCCTCAGATGGAAGAGGCTGAGGTTGAAGAATATCGGGAAGAGATGCTGTCACCAATGAGGAGGCCAAGGTGCTACGAAGGTGCAACGCAAACAAGGAAAGTGATGCCAACTTCGGAAGTGGAAACTTTGGAAGAGCTGCCGTCAGAAGATGAGAAGCCTGCTGGGATTTACGAAGGATATCAGGAGTCCATTAAATGTGGACACGGGTTGCCGTCTGAGTCTGACAACGACGGGGATGATGAGAGAAAGCTGTACTACAGGAAACGAAGAGAGAACCGGAGGATAAGGAGGAAGCGAAAAGAACTGTACCTCCACCCACTTAACAGCTATTCTCCGGAAGAGGAAGACTCTGTTGACGATACTATTGACGATAAGCCGTTTTACGTAAGTGGATGCCATAATTTGCAGCCAAAAAATGTCATTCATTCATCTTCTGATACGGTTCTAAATTCATCATCAACAGTGTTCACTAAACAGGTGCCACAGGCAGGTCAACAAGTCGGCTTCGTTATCAACGGCGGTGGTGTCCACATCCAGCAATATCCCCAGTCGTCATCGATGTTCCCGGGGGTCTCACCATCTCACCCGCAACGACAGCAGTTTTTTGTGCAAGCTTCATCAACGACTCCAACGGCTCTCCCTCTCCTTGCAAGACACTCGTCACAAGGTTCCCCACCCACCGTCATTAAAAGTATGCACCAGCGAGGAGGCATAGTTGCCGGAACAGGTCCACAAATACAGCTACCGCTAATGATCACTCATCAGGGAGGTAGAGCTGGCTTTCTTCTCCCGTCAGCAGCCATCAATAATAATAATAATGGCGTGATGACCTCATCAACGTCCCCCCTAAGCAGACATCCAATTATATTCACAACGCAATCCCCATTGCAGCACCAACAGCAATCTGCAAAACTGTTCCCAGTTTTACAACCTCAGTCTATGCCCTTGCGACTTATCAAGCTTGTTCACTCTCCACCACAGCAAGCTATCTCGTCGTCGTCATCCGCACCGACCAACGGATTAGTAGCTGGTGCTGATGTCGCGCTTCAAAATAAACTAGTCCAAATGATGTCTCCACGGTCATTGCAGCCAGTAATCTTTCCTTCTCAACAGCAAACGCTCCAACGACCTCAGCAACTTATTTCCTCACGTCAGCAACAGATTATGTTCAAATAGCAGAATGAAGCAATAAAAGTTTCCACAACAGATACCATTTTCATTCGTCTGCTCCAATGTTTGATTTGACTTCATTTAGCTTTTGTGTAGTAAGTGCTCCCCAATGAATCTCACAACCAGTTGAATACCAAGTTTGCCAATATGAATGAACAAATGAGCATGAATGTAGATTTCTCCCACCTCCCACCAAATATACTATTATTCTATACACCTTGCTTCCGCGATGGACGTACGAACTCACATCCGCGTCCTTGGGCGTACCCGCGATGTCATCCGCCCTTTCGTATACCTCCTACATTGTGTGGAGTTGGGGTTTCTGGCACATGCATAGATCTCGCAAAAATCTTCCTCTGAAATCTATTCATTTCTATCGATGAACTTAGTAGTGACCACCAACGAAATGCGGGTTGACTCGGTGGCAGACTTTTTCAGTGTTCAGAGTGGTTAGTGAAATTCGTCCTCAGAAATGTAGATTAAGTGTGGAAAGTAAATGAGGTAAGCGGAAATGCCGTGTTATGCAAGTAGAAGCGATAAATCATCGCCTTTTAGTCCAAACAAAAATTCTTGTGCTTGTAATTGAACAGAAAAAGTTTATTGATATTAAAAATTAAAATTGTAAATTAGAGCGTTAATTTTTATTTATTTTTCAGTAACCCGACATTATTCATACATACTTGCAATAATTGGTAATGGTACATAAAATTAAGTTTCACCATGATCTAAATTCATCATCCAATTTTAGGACATTAATATTAGTAGGTTCGGCGTTCAAAGTATTGGACCAAAAATGTGGGACAATACGTAGAAAAAGATATTATACAGCCTCGACCTCATGAGGTGCCATCCGTGAGGCATTTAGGACAAACACCTTGAAGTCAGCCGGCAGCTCATCGTCACCGTACAGGCGCTCGCAGAAATAAACCTACAAAATGAGTAAACCATGAATACGGAGTTCATTTCATTTTAGCAGTAGGCCATTGAAACTACAATTCTAATTCATGTGCTCGTGACTTACTCGTCGTAGCCGGCAATTGGCGTGAATCTGAACCCGGGTAGTTTCGACATAGCTGGTTCCATAAGCCCTTCGAGTAAAGTCGCACAGGTTGACTTGAACCTGGTTCCATCCGTCGTCCAGGCGGAGCGGCATGGTGCAGTTGAAAGGTCGAATGCGAGTGCAGCTTTGGAAGTTACTGGAGCGGAAGCGCCTCCGAAAGTTCTTATCATCAAGAACCTCCACCTCAAAGGTAAAGTAGCGCTTTAGATTCTTCACAACGAGCACCAGAAATGGGAGTCGGATTCCAAGGCTAGTGTACGGGCAAACGGGACAGTTTATGTAGGTTGTGCTCACATTGTTGCCGATGATTTCAAGAGTGACGGAACGAATGCATGGATCTGTGATACGCTTGATATGACCATTCATCACCTGTAGGGAGGGAGAGATATGCAGAAGGAAATCAGTACACTTTACGTCATCACTCCATCACCATTCGGAATTTTGTCAGAAAAATTAAATTGTAAACGACCTTTGTGCACCAAATGCTCAGTGGTTTATTTCCAATCGCATAGAAAATGGAGAGGAAGCCGGCTTGATAAGTATTTCGGAACATTTTCGCTCAGTCTGTTAAATTCAGCAGCGGGTAGCCCAAGAAATTATTCTTGTTCAATTTTCGGTGCTCTTGATGGAGGAGATTTTTCACTATGAACTATACACCACTCCCTTTATTTTCCTTCACTTTTCTGAGAATTCTAAGAAGATTACTTATAGGAGAAAGGTGAAATGCAGCAACAAACAAACAGTACGCAGTTTTGTAGTTATATGCGTTACACGTTCACATGACGATTTGAATTGCCTAAATCAATGCGATGTTGAATGCACGCATTGATTGATTGATTGATTGAATACAAGCATGAATTGTCTTAATCTGAGCATCTTCGGACGCACTTCAGAACAAAAACACCTTAAATCACGTATACTTCCTTTCCTTGTTGCCACACTTTTTTATTTATTAATTATTCATTTAAAATTAAAATTAACTGATTGAAAGTAACTATTTCGAAAATTCTATTTGAAAATTCCACTTTACATTCTGGGTTTGAAAAATCTTTCGAAAAATTGAAATGGTCTTATATGCTCGTTTGATGGTGTGAAATCTTGTGTCGAATCCTTTACTGATGGACACTGCGAAGACGCTGAAGATGATCCGTTTCTGGGGAAAAACTCCGTAGTTTCATGTCGCTTTCCATCCTTGTCTTGGTAGTATTTGGTGACCTCCTTCCCATTTTGATCTTCTTTTATGATCTCCCCTTCCCAGCGCTGTGCAGTTTATAGAAATCTTTTAATTTAGAAATGTTCCACAAACTAACATATTTGGATGTGATAAATTATTTGTTGAGACGTACCCCATTCCTGAAGGAAAATGTCTGGTAAGTTTTTTGATAGGACGAGTTCAGCCTTCCGTGTTCCCCAAAATTGAATGGAGACAGAGATTTTTGCTGCTCATTGCCTTGGTTAGCACTTGGCAATGGTAAGTCTGAAAGATCTAGCATGGAGTTTTTGTGAAGGTCATCAAGATCACGGTCCATTTTTTCCCTGGCGTTATCTGGGACCGGGATGAAGTGTTTGTTGTTAGTACGATCATCGTGGGACGTGTCAGGCTCCTTAAGAACAAAGTCACGAATGTTGTTGTCCTTAGAATGTGGAAGCGGAGAGCCTTCGATGGCTGGTGGTGGAGACATTGAGCCGGAGAATGGAAACATGGGGGAGTTGAAGCGGTCGTCAACTTCTATACATTTTTGAAAACAGCAAAGTGATTCACATGTATTGCGCATTAAAATATTTGACATTAGTATTTACAAATTATAATATCATGTCCACGGTTTTAAATGTAGCTCACGAACGTCCAAAGAACCCATCCATGTCCTTCATTGATCTCTCCATTTCCTGAAAAATTTCCCCCATCGCAGAGAACAAATCCCCGAAAACATATCTGTATATTTCCACAAATTTTTATATTGGTGGGGACTATCACTTAATTAAGTTAAAAACTACACTTATACAGATAGGTCAATAAGTGGTTTCATTTCCGAACAACTTACCGATTTTGAAAAGTAGAATCATCACTGTGTGGTCTATTATCAGGTCCACTCGTAAAGAAACCTTTATCAGTATGATAAGGTTGATCATCTTCATGTTGAAACTCTGAAATCGGCGGGGGTGGTGGCCATTTATCCCCTCTATCTCCACCAGATGCTGGATTCCCAAAAAATCCTCTCATAAACTCTCTCCAATCCATATTGAGCCCAAAGAAGAATGATTTTTTTGGGCTTACAAGTATTTTCAAACCTAACTCGTAAAAATCCACTAGCTACACTGGAATTTTAATAATTTTGCATGTTTGGGCGTTAGACAGTCATATGAGTAGAGCAAATACTATTAGATATGTTTAAGAAATGATGCAATCAGCAGTATCGAGAAAAATAAGTGGCAGAACGTACAAGGAAGGACTCTTACAGCGGGGCAGGCTTAGACCCGGTGGCCCAAACGGTATACCCCTACAGCACGAACATTTGATATAAAATGGGAATGGGAAAGACCAACTTTTTTCGGTCGTTTGCCACCTTTGGCACGAGTATCGCAAATCGCAAAAAACGACCTCGCAATCTATTTCCTTAACGACTCTGACTTAAAACTAACATTCAATACATAAGACAGCTGTGCTTATCTAAATCGTCGATGCTCAACTTTATGCATTAGGCTATAATTCGGGCATGCATCAATTCTCGCTTATTTCGGACAGGCATCAATTATTGGTTTATGTCTTCAATGCATCAATTCGTACATTACAACTAGCCCTAAAATTCTAACAATTCTGACAATATTTCTCACTGTGCGAGAAAGAGTGAACCAACCTTATCGATGTACTATTTTTAACCAAAAATCTTTATATTATTGATAACTCTGACTGTCCGTCTGCCAAATGTCGGAACATTTTTCTATAACAACTTGAACAAAAATACTTCGGATATAGAAAGGAAAAACTAAAATATCGTGGCATCCATAAAAATTGCTCTTATTTTTTGCGTAATATTGACTTTTTTAGGTTGCACTAATTTTTCCAACTAAACTCTACTTTTGACACTGTCAAGTTGCCATAGTTTGTGAATTTTATGATTTTTGTTCCATCATAAACGAGTTTTTCTTATAGTTGCGATAAGTATTCAATGGAAAAATGTATTCCAAATTAGAATAAATTCAGCTAATTTCATACATCAGATTTAAATTTTTTTTGAATATTGCGAATAGCAATGAATCCTTTGGTGCACTCTTTCTCGAACAATGGGTTTATATTTTTAACATTTAACATTATATTTAATATTTATTTTCTTAACTAAAAGTCGCTAAGGAAAAGTCGTTGTTTATTCGTTATTTGAAAAGTTGCGTCGGCGAAGTCGGAGCAAGGTCAAAGGGCAAGAAGGCCAGGAGTATAAAAGTAGAGCCGCATTCAACGTCAGTGTTCCACTTTCTGTCAAATTTTAGTTAGAATCCCAACCCTTATGTTTTACTGTTGTCGAATAAAAAGCGTTCAAAAATAGTCTCATGATTTTAGCGTGCATTTTACTTGTAAACTAAGCTACCATCTTTAACGGTCACCACCACCATCAGCATTACAATAAATCTGAACCACGAAATTACATACATAGTGGGTGGTTTCATTAGAAACGAGCTTTAAAATAGTAAAATGGTGAATTGTTATTTTAACAGTTTAACGTATGGTAGTATTGAAAGTCCTTTCAAAATGCTACTAAATTAATTGCTGCAACAAAATATTTCTAAAGATGCGACGTGAAATAATTAAAATTAGTTGGAAAGGAAGTAATTTTATGTCGATTTCATCATTTGAATAAAAAAACGCATCTTACCACTTGGTTTACCACACAAAAAACATGCATCGAAGAGGGGTAAAGATTTAACAGATCTGTTAAAAAAATTCCCATAGAAACTCATTGGACTTTAACAGGTCCGATATAACGGGCGCGTTATTTCGTGTTAAAGTGGTACAAATTTAACAGTTTTCCGCGATATAACGCGTAACCATCTTAACGCTCGTTGCTAATGAAAGCACCCAGTGTAATAACTGGCTTTAAAACCCTAACACTTACAATATTTATTACTGCACTACTTTAACACGATTTACAAAAAAATTGTCAGACATTCCTTTTCAAAACAGTTTTAACATCCAGACTACCTGTTAACATACCGCATCATATAAAATCTTTACAAAATCAAAAGTAAATAAAAATGTTATTTCAAATGTAAAAAAGTATGTAATATTGCAATTTTACACAAATCGGTAAACTTGTTATACGACATCTTTTGTTGATTCACAAATGAACTTAAATAATTATTCCAATAATTTTCACCAGTTCAAATAATGCATTGTTTAAACAATTCATTGTTATGATCTAGAACAATTAACCTACATAAAATACTTTTGTCCTCATGGTCAGAATCATTACTGCTTGTCTGCTCAACACATCGTTCTGACTGCACAAAATATCCATCAAACAATTTGTAATTCCTCTTTTTATAAACAAATTTCAGAATGGCAAGTATTCGCCTTTCATTAACTGTCAATAAATCAATTTTTTCAATAGATCATTAATCTTAAAAACATGAGAACGAATACGCCTGCTGATCAAGTTGGGATAAAAATAGGAAATTAGAAATCTATTCATTTTTCTTTGAAGTGCATCTAGTTTAGTCTTATTTACAGCCCATATAGTAATAAGGTAGTCTACAATGCTAACAACATAAACTGATAAGAATATTTTCATTACCTGTTTCATGGGTAGTCGCCTAATTGTGTACATTTTGCATAATGCACCACATATCACTATCACAAAACGACAGAGTCGTGTCAATTACAACACCTAAATATTTGAATGTATCAACAAGCTCAACCGACTGATTAACAAAACCAATGCAAGCCTTTTCTTCAGAACGCGCACTATAATCCCTAGCTTTATGAAATACCATGTACTTCGTTTTGGAGACATTAATTTTTAAGCCGTTCTTGGTACACCAGACCGCTAAATTTCGCAAACATGAGTTTATTTTTCACCACCCTCTGTGAAATTTTTGCAATCAGTATAAATAACTAGGTCATCAGCAAAAAGAATACGGCAAATTAATTGCATTACCAATATCATTTACGAATAGAGTAGAATAGACAACCAATCACTGAACCTGGGGGAACACCTGACGAAATATTGTATTCGTTTGATCTATAACTATCATTTTTAATTATGAATTTCCTACCTATGAAATACTTCACTGATAGTTTAATCAATGAAGGTGGAATTTTCATTTGAAAATTTTGCATGAGTTTCCTCCATGAGAAACAAATATTCCATAACTAAATTATCAAAACAAAACGATGGATCATTCTCTATAATGCTTAATTTTTTGTCCATTTTCTTAACTACATTTATTAATGCAATTTCATGTTACTGAATTTTTAAATAAGGTGGATGAACATGAATACACATTTAATTTTGGCATAATCAATAGTTGTATTAACAGAGAGCAAAAACCAATTTTTAAACAAATCTTTTTTACAGAATTTGTAAACAAATTTTCAAAACACTAGTTTCCTTCTCTATAATTGTTATAATAATAATCTAACATAATAACAACTAACATCGACGTTATTTCTCTAAGTTTTTAATGATCTGCTCTTCTCAAATGCATTGAAAATGTAAAATATGTGAGTAAAAACCTACCTTTCTTGCTTTGTAATTTATGTAGTTCGCTCTCACCTTGGACATTCCAATCTACTAATCCATAATACAAGATTGACATGTCAAACGACGGTAGGTAAATTTTAAGCACATTTTCTCGCATCATTCTACATAGATAGTACATTCGACGTAACAGCGTTCATTTTATGTTCTATATTGTTAAAATAACCTTTAAAGTTTAAGGAAGAATCCATAATGACCCCTTGATAATTAAAAGTATTTATACTTTCAATAGTAACGTTATATACCTTAATCTGTTGGCTTTGCTGCGATGTGCTGTGTTGTGCTGCGACGTGCTGTGATATGCTGTGATAAGCTGTGATAAGCTGCGATGTGATGTGATATGCTGTGATATGCTGCGATGTGATGTGATATGCTGCGATGTGCTGTGATATGCTGTAATAAGCTGCGATGTGATGTGATATGCTGCGATGTGCTGCGATATGCTGCGATGTGATGTGATATGCTGCGATGTGCTGCGATATGCTGCGATGTGCTGTGATATGCTGCCAAATGCAACGATATGCTGTGATGTGCAGTGATATGCTGCGATGTGCTGTGATATACAGCGATGTGCTGTGATATGCTGCCAAATGCAACGATATGTTGCGATGTGCTGTGATATACTGCGATGTGCTATGATCTGCTGCCATTTGATGTGATATGCTGTGTTGTGCTGCGGTGTGCTGTGTTGTGCTGTGATGTGCTGCTATGTTCTGCTGTGTGCTGGGTCTGCCAGGGGGTGACTGGGTTGACCCAGTCTCCCCCAAGTAGACCCAGTCTCCCCCAGGCAGAACCAGTCTCCCCCAGGCAGAACCAGTCTCCCCCAGGCAGACCCAGTCTCCCCCAGGCAGACCCAGTCTCCCCCAGGCAGACCCAGTCTCCCCCAGGCAGACCCAGTCTCCCCCAGGCAGACCCAGTCTCCCCCAGGCAGACCCAGTCTCCCCCAGGCAGACCCAGTCTCCCCCAGGCAGACCCAGTCTCCCCCAGGCAGACCCAGTCTCCCCCAGGCAGACCCAGTCTCCCCCAGGCAGAAGTCTCCCCCTAGCAGGCCCAGTCTCCCCCTAGCAGGCCCAGTCTCCCCCTAGCAGGCCCAGTCTCCCCCTAGCAGCCCAGTCTCCCCCTAGCAGCCCCAGTCTCCCCCTAGCAGCCCCAGATTCCACCAAGCAGACCCAGTCTCCCCCAAGTAGACTCTATCTCCCCCAAGCACATCCAGTCTCCCCCAAGCAGACCCAGTCTCCCCCAGGCAGACCCAGTCTCCCCCAGGCAGACCCAGTCTCCCCCAGGCAGACCCAGTCTCCCCCAGGCAGACCCAGTCTCCCCCAGGCAGACCCAGTCTCCCCCAGGCAGACCCAGTCTCCCCCAGGCAGACCCAGTCTCCCCCAAGCAGACCCAGTCTCCCCCAGCAGACCCAGTCTCCCCCAAGCAGACCCAGTCTCCCCCATGCAGACCCAGTCTCCCCCAAGCAGACCCAGTCTCCCCCAAGCAGACCCAGTCTCCCCCAAGCAGACCCAGTCTCCCCCACGCAGACCCAGTCTCCCCCAGCAGACCCAGTCTCCCCCAAGCAGACCCAGTCTCCCCCAAGCAGACCCAGTCTCCCCCAAGCAGACCCAGTCTCCCCAAGCAGACCCAGTCTCCCCCAAGCAGACCCAGTCTCCCCCAAGCAGACCCAGTCTCCCCCAAGCAGACCCAGTCTCCCCCAGCAGACCCAGTCTCCCCCAAGCAGACCCAGTCTCCCCCAAGCAGACCCAGTCTCCCCCAAGCAGACCCAGTCTCCCCCAGCAGACCCAGTCTCCCCCAGCAGACCCAGTCTCCCCCAAGCAGACCCAGTCTCCCCCAAGCAGACCCAGTCTCCCCCAAGCAGACCCAGTCTCCCCCAAGCAGACCCAGTCTCCCCCAGCAGACCCAGTCTCCCCCAAGCAGACCCAGTCTCCCCCAAGCAGACCCAGTCTCCCCCAGCAGACCCAGTCTCCCCCAAGCAGACCCAGTCTCCCCCAAGCAGACCCAGTCTCCCCCAAGCAGACCCAGTCTCCCCCAAGCAGACCCAGTCTCCCCCAAGCAGACCCAGTCTCCCCCAAGCAGACCCAGTCTCCCCCAAGCAGACCCAGTCTCCCCCAAGCAGACCCAGTCTCCCCCCAGCAGACCCAGTCTCCCCCAAGCAGACCCAGTCTCCCCCAAGCAGACCCAGTCTCCCCCAAGCAGACCCAGTCTCCCCCAAGCAGACCCAGTCTCCCCCAAGCAGACCCAGTCTCCCCCAAGCAGACCCAGTCTCCCCCAAGCAGACCCAGTCTCCCCCAAGCAGACCCAGTCTCCCCCAAGCAGACCCAGTCTCCCCCAAGCAGACCCAGTCTCCCCCAAGCAGACCCAGTCTCCCCCAAGCAGACCCAGTCTCCCCCAAGCAGACCCAGTCTCCCCCAAGCAGACCCAGTCTCCCCCAGCAGACCCAGTCTCCCCCAGCAGACCCAGTCTCCCCCAGCAGACCCAGTCTCCCCCAGCAGACCCAGTCTCCCCCAGCAGACCCAGTCTCCACTAAGCAGACCCGGTCTCCCCCAAGCAGACCCAGTCTTCCCCAGCAGACCCAGTCTCCCCTAAGCAGACCCAGTCTCCCCCAAGCAGACCCAGTCTCCCCCAAGCAGACCCAGTCTCCCCCAAGCAGACCCAGTCTCCCCCAAGCAGACCCAGTTCCCCCCAGCAGACCCAGTCTCCCCCAAGCAGACCCAGTCTCCCCCAAGCAGACCCAGTCTCCCCCAAGCAGACCCAGTCTCCCCCAAGCAGACCCAGTCTACCCGAACCGGACCCAGTCTCACCCCAGCAGAGCCAGACTCCCCTAGGCAGACCCAGTCTCCCCCAAGCAGACCCAGTCTCCCCCAGCAGACCCAGTCTCCCCCAGCAGACCCAGTCTCCCCCAGCAGACCCAGTCTCCCCCAAGCAGACCCAGTCTCCCCCAAGCAGACCCAGTCTCCCCCAAGCAGACCCAGTCTCCCCAAGCAGACCCAGTCTCCCCCAAGCAGACCCAGTCTCCCCCAAGCAGACCCAGTGTCCCACAAGCAGACCCAGTCTCCCCCAAGCAGACCCAGTCTCCCCCAAGCAGACCCAGTCTCCCCCAAGCAGACCCAGTCTCCCCCAGCAGACCCAGTCTCCCCCAGCAGACCCAGTCTCCCCCAAGCAGACCCAGTCTCCCCCAGGCAGACCCAGTCTCCCCCAGCAGACCCAGTCTCCCCCAGGCAGACCCAGTCTCCCCCAGGCAGACCCAGTCTCCCCCAGGCAGACCCAGTCTCCCCCAGGCAGACCCAGTCTCCCCCAGGCAGACCCAGTCTCCCCCAAGCAGACCCAGTCTCCCCCAGGCAGACCCAGTCTCCCCCAGGCAGACCCAGTCTCCCCCAGCAGACCCAGTCTCCCCCAGGCAGACCCAGTCTCCCCCAGGCAGACCCAGTCTCCCCCAGGCAGACCCAGTCTCCCCCAGGCAGACCCAGTCTCCCCCAGGCAGACCCAGTCTCCCCCAGGCAGACCCAGTCTCCCCCAGGCAGACCCAGTTTCCCCAAGCCGACCCAGTCTCCCCGTAGCAGCCCCAGTCTTCCCCAAGCAGACCCAGTCTCCCCCAAGCAGACCCAGTCTCCCCCAGGCAGACCCAGTCTCCCCCAAGCAGACCCAGTCTCCCCCAAGCAGACCCAGTCTCCCCCAGGCAGACCCAGTCTCCCCCAGGCAGACCCAGTCTCCCCCAGGCAGACCCAGTCTCCCCCAGCAGACCCAGTCTCCCCCAGGCAGACCCAGTCTCCCCCAAGCAGCCCCAGTCTCCCCCAAGCAGACCCAGTCTCCCCCAAGCAGACCCAGTCTCCCCCAGGCAGACCCAGTCTCCCCCAGCAGACCCAGTCTCCCCCAGCAGACCCAGTCTCCCCCAAGCAGACCCAGTCTCCCCCAGGCAGACCCAGTCTCCCCCAGCAGACCCAGTCTCCCCCAGGCAGACCCAGTCTCCCCCAGGCAGACCCAGTCTCCCCCAGGCAGACCCAGTCTCCCCCAGGCAGACCCAGTCTCCCCCAGGCAGACCCAGTCTCCCCCAGGCAGACCCAGTCTCCCCCAGGCAGACCCAGTCTCCCCCAGGCAGACCCAGTCTCCCCCAGGCAGACCCAGTCTCCCCCAGGCAGACCCAGTCTCCCCCAGGCAGACCCAGTCTCCCCCAGGCAGACCCAGTCTCCCCCAGGCAGACCCAGTCTCCCCCAGGCAGACCCAGTCTCCCCCAGCAGACCCAGTCTCCCCAGGCAGACCCAGTCTCCCCCAAGCAGACCCAGTCTCCCCCAGGCAGACCCAGTCTCCCCCAAGCAGACCCAGTCTCCCCCAGCAGACCCAGTCTCCCCCAGGCAGACCCAGTCTCCCCCAGCAGACCCAGTCTCCCCCAGGCAGACCCAGTCTCCCCCAGGCAGACCCAGTCTCCCCCAGGCAGACCCAGTCTCCCCCAGCAGACCCAGTCTCCCCCAAGCAGACCCAGTCTCCCCCAAGCAGACCCAGTCTCCCCCAGGCAGACCCAGTCTCCCCCAGGCAGACCCAGTCTCCCCCAGGCAGACCCAGTCTCCCCCAAGCAGACCCAGTCTCCCCCAAGCAGACCCAGTCTCCCCCAAGCAGACCCAGTCTCCCCAAGCAGACCCAGTCTCCCCCAGGCAGACCCAGTCTCCCCCAAGCAGACCCAGTCTCCCCCAAGCAGACCCAGTCTCCCCCAGCAGACCCAGTCTCCCCCAGGCAGACCCAGTCTCCCCCAGCAGACCCAGTCTCCCCCAGCAGACCCAGTCTCCCCCAGCAGACCCAGTCTCCCCCAGCAGACCCAGTGTCCCCAAGCAGACCCAGTCTCCCCAAGCAGACCCAGTCTCCCCCAGGCAGACCCAGTCTCCCCCAGGCAGACCCAGTCTCCCCCAGGCAGACCCAGTCTCCCCCAGGCAGACCCAGTCTCCCCCAGGCAGACCCAGTCTCCCCCAGGCAGACCCAGTCTCCCCCAGCAGACCCAGTCTCCCCCAGGCAGACCCAGTCTCCCCCAGGCAGACCCAGTCTCCCCCAGGCAGACCCAGTCTCCCCCAGGCAGACCCAGTCTCCCCCAGGCAGACCCAGTCTCCCCCAGGCAGACCCAGTCTCCCCCAGGCAGACCCAGTCTCCCCCAGGCAGACCCAGTCTCCCCCAGGCAGACCCAGTCTCCCCCTAGCAGCCCAGTCTCCCCCTAGCAGCCCCAGATTCCACCAAGCAGACCCAGTCTCCCCCAAGTAGACTCTATCTCCCCCAAGCACATCCAGTCTCCCCCAAGCAGACCCAGTCTCCCCCAGGCAGACCCAGTCTCCCCCAGGCAGACCCAGTCTCCCCCAGGCAGACCCAGTCTCCCCCAGGCAGACCCAGTCTCCCCCAGGCAGACCCAGTCTCCCCCAGGCAGACCCAGTCTCCCCCAAGCAGGCCCAGTCTCCCCCAAGCAGACCCAGTATCCCCCAAAGCAGACCAGTCTCCCCCACGCACCCCCAGTCTCCCCCAAGCAGACCCAGTCTCCCCCAAGCAGACCCAGTCTCCCCCAAGCAGACCCAGTCTCCCCCAAGCAGACCCAGTCTCCCCCAAGCAGACCCAGTCTCCCCCAAGCAGACCCAGTCTCCCCCAGCAGACCCAGTCTCCCCCAGCAGACCCAGTCTCCCCCAAGCAGACCCAGTCTCCCCCTAGCAGACCCAGTCTCCCCCAAGCAGACCCAGTCTCCCCCAGGCAGACCCAGTCTCCCCCAGGCAGACCCAGTCTCCCCCAGGCAGACCCAGTCTCCCCCAGGCAGACCCAGTCTCCCCCAGCAGACCCAGTCTCCCCCAGGCAGACCCAGTCTCCCCCAGGCAGACCCAGTCTCCCCCAGGCAGACCCAGTCTCCCCCAGGCAGACCCAGTCTCCCCCAGGCAGACCCAGTCTCCCCCAGGCAGACCCAGTCTCCCCCAGGCAGACCCAGTCTCCCCCTAGCAGGCCCAGTCTCCCCCTAGCAGACCCAGTCTCCCCCACGCAGCCCCAGTCTCCCCAAGCAGACCCAGTCTCCCCCAAGCAGACCCATCTCCCCCAAGCACATCCAGTCTCCCCCAAGCAGACCCAGTCTCCCCCAGGCAGACCCAGTCTCCCCCAGGCAGACCCAGTCTCCCCCAGGCAGACCCAGTCTCCCCCAGGCAGACCCAGTCTCCCCCAGGCAGACCCAGTCTCCCCCAGGCAGACCCAGTCTCCCCCAGCAGACCCAGTCTCCCCCAGGCAGACCCAGTCTCCCCCAGGCAGACCCAGTCTCCCCCAGCAGACCCAGTCTCCCCCAGCAGACCCAGTCTCCCCCAGGCAGACCCAGTCTCCCCAAGCAGACCCAGTCTCCCCCAGCAGACCCAGTCTCCCCCCGCAGACCCAGTCTCCCCCAGGCAGACCCAGTCTCCCCCTAGCAGGCCCAGTCTCCCCCAGCAGACCCAGTCTCCCCCAGCAGACCCAGTCTCCCCCAGCAGACCCAGTCTCCCCCAGGCAGACCCAGTCTCCCCCAGGCAGACCCAGTCTCCCCCAGGCAGACCCAGTCTCCCCCAGCAGACCCAGTCTCCCCCAGCAGACCCAGTCTCCCCCAGCAGACCCAGTATACCCCCAGCAGACCCAGTCTCCCCCAAGCAGACCCAGTCTCCCCCAGCAGACCCAGTCTCCCCCAGGCAGACCCAGTCTCCCCCAAGCAGACCCAGTCTCCCCCTAGCAGACCCAGTCTCCCCCAGGCAGACCCAGTCTCCCCCAAGCAGACCCAGTCTCCCCCAGCAGACCCAGTCTCCCCCAGGCAGACCCAGTCTCCCCCAGGCAGACCCAGTCTCCCCCAGGCAGACCCAGTCTCCCCCAGGCAGACCCAGTCTCCCCCAGGCAGACCCAGTCTCCCCCAGGCAGACCCAGTCTCCCCCAGCAGACCCAGTCTCCCCCAGGCAGACCCAGTCTCCCCCAGGCAGACCCAGTCTCCCCCAGGCAGACCCAGTCTCCCCCAGGCAGACCCAGTCTCCCCCAGGCAGACCCAGTCTTCCCCAAGCAGACCCTCCCCCAAGTAGACCCAGTCTCCCCCAGGCAGACCCAGATTCCAGCAAGCAGACCCAGTCTCCCCCAGGCAGACCCAGTCTCCCCCTTGCAGGCCCAGATTCCACCAAGCAGACCCAGTCTCCCCCAGGCAGACCCAGTCTCCCCCTTGCAGGCCCAGATTCCACCAAGCAGACCCAGTCTCCCCCAGGCAGACCCAATCTCCCCCTTGCAGGCCCAGATTCCACCAAGCAGACCCAGTCTCCCCCAGGCAGACCCAATCTCCCCCTTGCAGGCCCAGATTCCACCAAGCAGACCCAGTCTCCCCCAGGCAGACCCAATCTCCCTTGTTAACAATAAGATTTTACTTATTTCAATTTACTATTGTAAAACCTCTGATCTCTTTGAGTATAAATACCCCTGAATTGTATAGAAATAAACACAGTAAATTCTTGTCGAATCGCTGTCAGTTCGCATTTATTTTGCGTAACAAATTCTGGTGACTCCGAAGCTTGTTCCCCATACTTCTTTACCGTTGTGTCGCCGTGGACGGCTCCTTTTTTCGCGAGCACTGGGCATTCACCGTGTCGCACGCTACCCCAGACTGATCACCTGTCGGTACGTCCGAGACACTTATGCCAAAGCGTGGTAAAATTACACGCACTACGCCGCCACGGACACGAAGCGCATCAAGGGCAACTGCACAACGTCTTCCTTCACCCCAGGATCCCTTAGCGATTGAAAGAAGGGCATCCAAGAGTCGTAGAGTGTTGCAGAATCTCACTTCCGGTTTTTCAACTTTGCAACTGACTCCTACTCCAGGGACCTCCACATCTTTTACTCCGGCGGAATACGACGTCCAACCACCAGTGAATCCGTTCTACTTACCTACTTCCGTTCATGAACAAGATACCGAACTTGTATTGGACCCTGAGGATCCAGAACAACTTACTCAAACAGGCCAAAAGCGTAAGACACGTACCTTTTATTCAAAATTTAATAAAACATTTTTAGAAAAAGAGATAGCATTACCTACAACCTTAACCCCACCTGTCGTCGCGCGTCCTCCCTCACCATCCCCTCCTTCCACGCCGACAGAAGAAGCGTTTCACACTCCTGCTCAATCTCCAGAAAAGTCTGCTGATAAAACAGCGACTATCGCTCCACACCCTTCCGGTTTCGACTGGGAAGCGTTTAGAAAATCTTTTTGGGCAAAATATCAGGCTATGGGTACTACTACCACAGCTACTACGACTACTACCTCTAGCTCAACTTTCACGACGGCATCCGCGACTACCACAATCATGAATTCGGTATATATCCCAGGTCTAAGCTATAATGGCAGCACAGGTCCTCGACAATTTTTAGATCAATTTGAAACACTGTCTGGTATAAATGGATGGTCTGGGAAAACAAAATTAAATAACTTAATATTACATCTGACAGGCCCTGCTTTGGACTGTTTTAGAAATGATATTTGTGTGAAAGCCAAGCAGGCAGGAGTGACAGAAGCATCCTATTTAGCCTCTAGCTCGGCTCCTTCTTATGATGATATAGCCAAATTATTAACTGATAGTTTTGTAGGAAGGGAAACGGAGGAAGCGTTGGAACGAAAAATAGAGAAATTACAGTATAAATAATTCCCTTCAGCTGCGGAATATTTTTTTTCAAAGATGAGATTGATAAATCGTTTAGATGCCTCTATGCCTGATACTAGAAAGGTCAATTTATTATTGAAGGGACTTCCCAAACAATTGGGGCAGCAGATCGCTATGCAATCCCCCAAAGTGCCAGACGATGTGTTAACCTGTTTAAACCAGTTAGAAAGATACACAAATAGCATGGGCGAAAAAGAAATCAATGTACTTGAACAGGAGGTCAAGAGAATTTTTGAACAAGTTTTAAAAGAAAAAAAAGGCGAAGTTAACGAAATAAAAAAGCAAGATAATACAGGGAACAATCAGGAAATTTCCTCACAACCTGGTACCAGTCAAGCTCGCAATTCACAAAGAGGAAATTTCAGGGGAAAAAGAGGCAATAATAATCCAAATAATAATAACAAGCAGTTCGCCCAGGGATATAATAAAAGAAATTACAAACAGGAAGAACGATTAACTATTTCACCTCATATTACAATAAACCCACAGCCAGCCCCTACATATTATAACTCCTACAGAGGAGGAAGGGGTCGCGGCGGTGGCAGAGGTAGAGGAGGTAGAGGAAACTTCCGCGGTAGAGGTGGAAGAGGAAATTATCGACAAAATTATCAATATTCACAAGGGAATTTTCCGCAGAATAATTCACGAGGAAATTATCAACAGAATAATTTTGAAGAGAAAACCTGTTACGCATGTAACATGGTCGGGCAGATTCAAAGGAATTGTCCATACATAGAAAAGGGAAACTAAGTATGCCCAAGGCTTCCCCCTTGGGCTCATGTAAACAAGTAACTACTTATTCTCTGTCAGATTTGCATCCTGACAATCAAGCTCAAATGCTCTTTTCAATTTTTATTATTAATGATACCCCTACAGTAACATTGCTAGACACTGGGGCTTCATGTTCAATAGTTAATAAATCATTAGTGAAATCGCGATATGTATCTGATACTATTTCCTCCGTCAAAGGGTTTGCAGGTGACACAATGCTAACAGAAACAACAACCATAGAATTTCAATTAGGTAACAGCCTACACACTTTCGAGGTGTATATTAAAGACGACTATCATAGACCATTTCTCATGGGCAATGACCTTTTTGCAATATTAAAACCAAAAGTGCAATATAAAAATGCGACTCTCACTTTTTGCGATTTCGCTAATATCAAATTTCCACTATTCTTCGATGAAGAGACTGCATATAATGCGTTAGCAAAATTAGCCAAACGTGACCAATATATTTATGAAGCTGAGCGCAGCGTACAATCACATGTACGGCTAGAAAGTAACTGCACATTGAAACCTTTAGACTATACGTGGGTACCTATATCGGTCATTGACCAAGAAGCCCATCAACAATACATGTTTGAGCTCTCTACGAAACTTTCCGATAATAAGCTATTGATCGCACCTGAATTGTACATACATGAAATAAATACTTTCACGAGTATCCCAGTCTTGAATTGTAACAATAAACCTATAAAATTATTACAAGGTATGAAAATTGGTTACATACAGTCTGTTGAGAAGGCATACCCTTTACAGCAACAACAACAAGAACAAATTATAAATAATCGTGACTATAAATTCTTGAATGACGAGCAACTAAACTCTTTAAAAATAAATCAACAATTAACCCCACAACAACAGGGATCAATGCGGCAATTATTGAGAAATTATGGAGATTGTTTTAGTTTTTCAGGAAATGATGTTGGAAAATATTCGGGTACCTATCCGTATGATAAAAAGATAGCGATTGATACTGGTGATGCCAAACCAATTGCGGTCAGACCAGGAAGACATTCTTTTACAGAACGAGCTATTATTGATAATGAGATAAAGAAATTGGCGGATCTAGGAATCATCAGGCGTTCCAACTCGCCTTGGTCTGCACCCATTGTATTGGTAGAGAGAAAAGAAGAACCTAACAGACCAAGAATCTGTATTTCTTACAAAAAGCTGAATAATTTACTTGAATCAGATTCATTTCCGTTACCTCACGCTAAAGATGTCTTTTCACTAATTAAAGGAGCTCGTTTCTTTACTCATTGCGATTTTGCTTCTGGCTTTTATCAATTTGAGTTAGACGAAACCTCCATCCCGAAAACAGCATTCTCCACTCCTGATGACCACTGGGAATTCCTCCGACTCCCGATGGGTCTGAAAATATCACCTGCCGTATATGTAAGAATGATTAAGCACATATTCCATGATATGATTTCAAAATTTTGTTTCATTTTTATTGATGATGTAGTTATTTTCAGTGATACCTTTGAATCCCATCTTGCGAAAGTAAAACTCTTTTTTGATCGGGTCAGATCCGTTAATCTAACCGTACGGGCTTCAAAATGCGTCTTCGCAGAGCAAAGAATAAAATTGTTAGGATACATAGTTAGTCCCGATGGTATCTCGGTCGACCCAGCGAAGGTTGAAGCCGTAAAAAACATTCCAATACCCACCACTCCTAGGTTAATAAAATCATTTATAGGACTTGTAGGCTTTTATAGGAGATGGATAAAAGATTTTAGTAAAATGGCCAAACCACTAACTGATTTAACGAAGCAGGATGTCCCATTTGAATGGACCCCGGCTTGTGACGCAGCATTTAATACCTTGAAACTGAAATTGCAGCAAGCTCCTATTTTAGCGGCATTTGACCCCAGTAAAACACCAGAAATTCATGCGGATGCTAGTTTATATGCCATAGGGCATGCATTAATTCAAAGGGATGAGAACAATCGTCCCCGCGTTGTTTGTTATGGCTCAAGGTTATTGACACCAGCTGAGACCATGTATTCTGTAACTGAAAGAGAAGCACTTGCTATAGTAGATGCTCTTCTGAGACTCAGAGAGTATACATACGGCACTAAAATTATTATTTGCACCGATCACCATGCACTTTGTTCTTTAATGAAACTTACTGTTCCTCGTTCTGCTCGATTGTGTAGGTGGATCACGATGCTGGCGGACGTTGACTTTGAGATTAGGTATACAAAGGGGAATGCAATGCACGTAGATTGCTTGAGTCGACTTATCAAAGTCGATCCTAAATACACTAAAGAAGGTTCAGTCACCGTAGAAGAGTTAAGAAATCACAAAGATAATTTTGCACTTTCTATCGAAGTTTTTGACTTGCGCAAAGAGTTGCATAGGTCTATTTTAGAAGATCCGTTTTATAATTCAGTTTATTTACATACCAACGAGCAAGGCAATAAGCGCTTGGGCAAGTACGCAATAATAAACAATCTTTTATATTACATACACGATAATACACCAAAGTTAGTGATTCCTAAGAAGTTCATTCCTTATATCCTACACACATATCATAATATTCCGAGTTCTGGGCATACTAGTGTGCTGCGTACATATAATAAGATAGCTCTTAAGTATTATTGGCAGAATATGTACACTGATTGTAAGCGTTATATAGAGTCATGCATTCAGTGTGCCAAGAGAAATCCATTCAATCAAGCCCCTGCTGGTTTAACCATTCCACATGAATTACCCCCACCTTTTCAAAAAATATACATAGATTATTTAGGACCACTAGCTGCATCAACACCAGGCAAGTTCTGCTATATTGCTGTGGCTGTAGATGCCGGCACGCGTTTTCTTATAGCTAAACCAGTACGACTCGCCAATGCTAAATCGTTGGTGGATTTTGTAGTGAATGAGATTGTTCTTGTACATGGTTGTCCCAAGATCATTGTGTTTGATAACGCGAGCATTAACAAAAGTACATTAACACAAGAAACATTGAAAGCCCTCGGGGTAGCCCCTCTATATACAACAGCTTACTCGCATTCCAATGCAGTTGTTGAACGCTATATGCGGACTATAGAAGAGGTTCTCTCACATTATGTGAGCTCCCACACACGGGATTGGCCAGAATTTTTAAAAGCTGCAGTATTTGCTATTAACACTAGTGAACATAGTGCTATGAAACATTCACCCTTTTTTCTTACCTACGCTCGCCATCCACTATTTCCTCAAGATGTGGATTTTCTTATTGAAAGATTACAGGACAGTTCATTTCTGCAACAAGTTACAGCTGCTAGAAATGAAGCGAGATGTAATCTCCTTAAAGCGCAAGATAAAAGCAGTATTCATCGTAACCTGCATCGTAAAGACATTATGTTTTCTCCGGGCGATTTATGTATGGTAGCGTTTCCTAACCTTACCGAGCAACAAGCAAGCCGTAAATTATCTGCCAAAATGAACGGCCCATTTCGGGTTCTTGACCAGGCAGCTCCGAATACCTATATTCTCCAAGCTAATAACCCCAACGCGAAATGTATTAGAGTTCATGTGGAGAGAATGAGAAAATTTTCTGAGCGTCCATTATCTCTTCATTTTTCCGCGACCCTCCCACCTTCTCATATAAACCCCGATTCCTCTCCAAATCATTCCAATCCTTTACCCTCCGTTCAGGAGAACGTTATTACTCGTGTTGGACGAATCAGTAGACCTCCTTTACGTTTGAATTTGTGATTTTGTTTCGATTTTACTATGAGATTTCTTATCCTTTTTAGTCTGTGCTGGTGTTTGGGGCAATGTGAGTTACTGCCTCCTCAGCAGTATCGCATTCGCTCAAGTTCAGGTTTGTACTTAAAGCCTGCAACTCTACAACCAGTAATATATTCTCAGTTTACGACTTTACTTTTTAATCACTCTTTCGACATTCAACCTAAATCTGTATATTTTAACGATAAGACACTTAATTATTGTGCCCGATTTGTGAATGGATCAAATATTGATAAAGTGACTTGTAACCTGTTTAATGGTATCGTTACACACATAAAACAATTAGAGGCGAGTACAGATAATATTTTATTTCGTATGACAGGGCACACATCAGGGCAATATAAACCACGATATCTTTTAAACAGAAAAAAACGCCAAGCTATATTAGGTGCATTGGCAGCATTTGGTGGATATAAAATATATAATTATTTTTCAGGAGAATCTGATAGCGAGGCTGTTTATGGGCAATTATCGCAAGGGTTATCACAAGTACAGAAAGAACTGGTCAGTGAAGGTCGAAACGTAGTGAACCTTGCAAGGCAGATTGATAATAAAATGGACGCTGTAATTCATTCATTTAACCAGATGATGGAAGCCGAACAACATAATATGGTTACTCATTTAAAAGCACTTTCAATAGGCTCTGTACGGCAATTATTCATTCAGTCCAATGTCATTCAAGAAGTTACTAGATTGGCAGATGCCGTATTATACCAATCTGTATTGCAGGATTGTCGCAATAGAAAATTAAGCATAAGTTTAATATCACAACAGGTTCTTAAAATGGATTTGCAACGATTGCAAGTCAAATTAGATAAACAGGAATTTGAATTAGCCATCCCTATTACTTCTATTTCTTTGTATTTTCATTTTCCGATAGTTACATGTAGAATAAATGGTGAAAATAAGTTTATAAGTATTATTATGGATATACCAATTAAAAGGAAAGGCGATAAGTTCAAGTTATATCAGGCAGTATCTATTCCCTTTAATAAAGATAATGAAACATGTAGACTACTCAATGATTATCATACAGTAGTAATGAGGAATAAAGACCCTTTCATTTTAGAAGGTAGCCAGGCGCACAAATGTAATTTTGATTCGGAACTTTGCCGTTTTGAAGAATACGGTGCTGATTTGAGTAAAAGTGCGATTTGTATTAAAGCGATGATTAAGGGAAAACCAGTTAATGAGATTAGAAAAATCTGTCCATTTGAGTGTCATCCTAATAATCATGAAATCGTAGTTACTGAATTAGATAATATGCATTTTAGTGTTTTGAATATTAAAGATAATGTTATCGTAAGTTGTAATAATAATAGTCATGTAGATAGACAAGTGGTCTCTCAAAGCTCTCTCCCAACGCTCCAGGATCTGCCAGGAAATTGGATAATCAAGCTGAATTGCAACTGTAAACTGGATATTGGAGATCAAGAGGTCATTCCACCATTGCTGTGTCGACACAATGGATTACCTCTATTACCAGAAGTAAACCTAATGCTACCATTCCATTGGATAACCTTGGATAAAACTAAACTTATGAAGGCTTCAACGCTGGTCCAGGAATTACGCACATCAACTATTTTTTCCAATCTCACAACAAGTGGATTGAAATGGACAAAATTGGAAGTCATAAACCCAACAAATATCCAACCCTTATGGAACAGTACCGGATTCCATGCTCATCTATGGAAGTTTCATGAAACCTACACAACCGGAATGTTGGTGATTTGGAATTTTTTGCTCACGATTCTAACATTTTTTCTATGGTGTCGAAATGGTTATAATGGGTATCACATTCCCTATTTGTACACAGCCTTGAACAAAATTAGAGGAGTGCAAGCTCTTACTGTTGACGATGCGAGTCAGCGTCATTTCATTTTTCTAATTGTATTAGCTATTCTAAATTTATTTATGCTGTGGTGCTTTTTTATGTTAATCTTTTTTTATTTACGACGTAAGTGGAAGCGAAATACCATGGGTTGTGCCTTTTATAGTGGTGCAGAAGTGGAAGAAGCCTATGTACTTACGTCACAACGGCGGCCAACAAGACAAACACATAGAAACATTATGTACAAAGGTGGACAAGTGTATCCATCCTTATCTCTAGAGGAAAGTTCAGCTCCACCGATGAAGAAAGTCCTTTTGGACCATGAGACGTAAAATCAAACTGATTTTATTTTATTTTTTTAGTTTTTAAAATGATTTTCTTAATAATGGTATAACACGCAATCAAACCATTCAAATATTGTGTGTCAAATCCTCTTGTTTATAAAGTATGATGGAACAGAAGTGAATGCACAATGTTCATCCACTTAGTAGAAAAGTAACCTTTGTACACATAGCCCCGTAATTGGCGTATCATGGCCTTTGTAGAAGAATAAGTGATCCTATGAGCACGATGATAGGTATTATTTATCACTGATGGTAATCCAGTGTCATTGAACTGATATTCCTGAAACCATAATGTACCAGCTAAAAAAAACAACAACATTAATATGTTATTGATTTTTGATGTATTATATAATAATTGATAATATTTCGATAATCTTGATATTTTATCATGATTCGAATGAATATACATACGTGTGTGATGATATATGTTACTTCTGTTGTATAATCGAGCGGTGTATGGAAACGAGCAATCGGGTTGATGAATGACATAGTGGTAGGCTATCCAGGACCCGTTCCGAGGTGGAAAAAACGAACAGACCAGATAACGTCGCCAAGGACTGATTCCAGGCAGAACAAACAAACCCATTGGTCCTGATAAACACTCCCTACAAAATTGCCGTTGTCCCTCGTCAAAATACTCCAGGAATCCCAGACCATAAGCAAACACTACTACCGCCAATAAAATGCCGATCTTTGAGAAAGACATTTTTGAAAAAAAAATCCTATCGGATGGAAATGGAAAAAAAAATCCTATCGGATGGAATTGAAAAAAAATCCTAACGGATGTGATGAATAGAGTCTCAAGATTTGGAACTCTCAACTCAAGAGCAATAATTGGAATAATGAATATCCCTATCATGTACCGTCTTAAAATACTACACATTAGATGTCATAAGGAGCAGCGCAGATTTCCCATGTCGTTCGTGGCCCCTCATTGACTTTGACCTGCTTCACCTGGATTGTCCTGCATCAGCAATTCCATTATCATCAGGAGATGATTTAACTTTTTGTCGGGGTTGTTACGAAGTCACATCATCATCATCATCAATATCAACAAGGAGAGAGTTACGAGAGAGAGTATGTATTAGGTATGATAGGTATATGTAATGTGAATATAGTAATATGTAAAAGGTAATGGTGTTTATATATAAGTTAGTTAACTTTTAGAAAGTTATATTTTGATTAAGGTACTTGTTAACAATAAGATTTTACTTATTTCAATTTACTATTGTAAAACCTCTAATCTCTTTGAGTATAAATACCCCTGAATTGTATAGAAATAAACACAGTAAATTCTTGTCGAATCGCTGTCAGTTCGCATTTATTTTGCGTAACACCAAGCAGACCCAGTTACCCCCAAGCAGACACAGTTACCCCCAAGCAGACCCAGTTACCCCCAAGCAGACCCAGTTACCCCCAAGCAGACCCAGTTAACCCCAAGCAGACCCAGTTACCCCCAAGCAGAACCAGTTACCACCAAGCAGAACCAGTTACCCCCAAGCAGACCCAGTTACCCCCAAGCAGACCCAGTTTCCCCCAAGCCGACCCAGTCTCCCCCAGGCAGACCCAGTCTCCCCCAGGCAGACCCAGTCTCCCCCAGGCAGACCCAGTCTCCCCCAAGCAGACCCAGTCTCCCCCAGGCAGACCCAGTCTCCCCCAGGCAGACCCAGTCTCCCCCAGGCAGACCCAGTCTCCCCCAGCAGACCCAGTCTCCCCCAGCAGACCCAGTCTCCCCCAGGCAGACCCAGTCTCCCCCATGCAGACCCAGTCTCCCCCAAGCAGACCCAGTCTCACCCAAGCAGACCCAGTCTCCCCCAAGCAGACCCAGTCTCCCCCAAGCAGACCCAGTCTCCCCCAAGCATACCCAGTCTCCCCCAAGCAGACCCAGTCTCCCCCAAGCAGACCCAGTTCCCCCAAGCAGACCCAGTTACCCCCAAGCAGACCCAGTTACCCCCAAGCAGACCCAGTTACCCCCAAGCAGACCCAGTTACCCCCAAGCAGACCCAGTCTCCCCCAAGCAGACCCAGTTACCCCCAAGCAGACCCAGTTACCCCCAAGCAGACCCAGTCTCCCCCAAGCAGACCCAGTCTCCCCAAGCAGACCCAGTTACCCCCAAGCAGACCCAGTTACCCCCAAGCAGACCCAGTTACCCCCAAGCAGACCCAGTCTCCCCCAAGCAGACCCAGTCTCCCCCAAGCAGACCCAGTCTCCCCCAAGCAGACCCAGTCTCCCCCAAGCAGACCCAGTCTCCCCTAAGCAGACCCAGTCTCCCCCAAGCAGACCCAGTCTCCCCCAAGCAGACCCAGTCTCCCCCAGCAGACCCAGTCTCCCCCAGCAGACCCAGTCTCCCCCAGGCAGACCCAGTCTCCCCCAGGCAGACCCAGTCTCCCCCAGGCAGACCCAGTCTCCCCCAGGCAGACCCAGTCCCCCCAGCACACCCAGTCTCCCCCAGGCAGACCCAGTCTCCCCCAGGCAGACCCAGTCTCCCCCAAGCAGACCCAGTCTCCCCCAGGCAGACCCAGTCTCCCCCAAGCAGACCCAGTCTCCCCAAGCAGACCCAGTCTCCCCCAAGCAGACCCAGTCTCCCCAAGCAGACCCAGTCTCCCCAAGGCAGACCCAGTCTCCCCCTGGCAGACCCAGTCTCCCCCAGGCAGACCCAGTCTCCCCCTGGCAGACCCAGTCTCCCCCAGGCAGACCCAGTCTCCCCCTGGCAGACCCAGTCTCCCCCTGGCAGACCCAGTCTCCCCCAGGCAGACCCAGTCTCCCCCAGGCAGACCCAGTCTCCCCCAGGCAGACCCAGTCTCCCCCTGGCAGACTCAGTCCCCCCAAGCAGACCCAGTCTCCTCCTGGCAGACTCAGTCAGCGCAAGCAGACCCAGTCTCCCCCAGGCAGAGCCAGTCTCCCCCAGGCAGACCCAGTCTCTCCCAGGCAGACCCAGTCTCCCCCAGGCAGACCCAGTCTCCCCCAGGCAGACCCAGTCTCCCCCAGGCAGACCCAGTCTCCCCCAGCAGACCCAGTCTCCCCCAGGCAGACCCAGTCTCCCCCAGGCAGACCCAGTCTCCCCCAGGCAGACCCAGTCTCCCCCAGGCAGACCCAGTCTCCACCTGGCAGACCCAGTCTCCCCCTGGCAGACCCAGTCTCCCCCAGGCAGGCCCAGATTCCACCAAGCAGACCCAGTCTCCCCCAGGCAGACCCAATCTCCCCCTTGCAGGCCCAGATTCCACCAAGCAGACCCAGTCTCCCCCAGGCAGACCCAGTCTCCCCCAAGCAGCCCAGTCTCCCCAAGCAGACCCAGTATCCCCCAAGCAGACCCAGTCTCCCCCAAGCAGACCCAGTCTCCCCCAAGCAGACCCAGTCTCCCCAAGCAGACCCAGTCTCCCCCAAGCAGACCCAGTCTCCCCCAAGCATACCCAGTGTCCCACAAGCAGACCCAGTCTCCCCGTAGCAGACCCAATCTCCCGCAAGCAGACCCAGTTTCCCCCAAGCCGACCCAGTCTCCCCGTAGCAGACCCAGTTTCCCCCAAGCCGACCCAGTCTCCCCGTAGCAGACCCAGTTTCCCCCAAGCCGACCCAGTCTCCCCGTAGCAGCCCCAGTCTTCCCCACGAGGACCCAGCATTCCCCAGTCTTCCCCCCGAGGAACCAGCCTCCCCCAGTTTCCTCCTAGCAGACCCAGTCTCCCCCATGCAGACCCAGTCTCCCCCAAGCAGACCCAGTCTCCCCCAAGCAGACCCAGTCTCCCCCAAGCAGACCCAGTCTCCCCAAGCAGACCCAGTCTCCCCCAAGCAGACCCAGTCTCCCCCATGCAGACCCAGTCTCCCCCAGGCAGACCCAGTCTCCCCCAGGCAGACCCAGTCTCCCCCAGGCAGACCCAGTCTCCCCCAAGCAGACCCAGTTACCCCCAAGCAGACCCAGTCTCCCCAAGCAGACCCAGTTCACCCAAGCAGACCCAGTCTCCCCCAAGCAGACCCAGTCTCCCCCAAGCAGACCCAGTCTCCCCCAAGCAGACCCAGTCTCCCCAAGCAGACCCAGTCTCCCCCAGCAGACCCAGTCTCCCCCAAGCAGACCCAGTCTCCCCCAAGCAGACCCAGTTACCCCCAAGCAGACCCAGTTACCCCCAAGCAGACCCAGTTACCCCCAAGCAGACCCAGTTACCCCCAAGCAGACCCAGTTACCCCCAAGCAGACCCAGTTACCCCAAGCAGACCCAGTTACCCCCAAGCAGACCCAGTCTCCCCCAAGCAGACCCAGTATCCCCCAAGCAGACCCAGTCTCCCCCAAGCAGACCCAGTCTCCCAAGCAGACCCAGTCTCCCCCAAGCAGACCCAGTCTACCCCAAGCAGACCCAGTCTACCCCAAGCAGACCCAGTCTCCCCCAAGCAGACCCAGTCTCCCCCAAGCAGACCCAGTCTCCCCAAGCAGACCCAGTCACCCCCAGGCAGACCCAGTCTCCCCCAAGCAGACCCAGTCTCCCCCAAGCAGACCCAGTCTCCCCCAAGCAGACCCAGTCTCCCCCAAGCAGACCCAGTCTCCCCAAGCAGACCCAGTCTCCCCCAAGCAGACCCAGTCTCCCCCAAGCAGACCCAGTCTCCCCCAAGCAGACCCAGTTACCCCCAAGCAGACCCAGTCTCCCCCAAGCAGACCCAGTCTCCCCCAAGCAGACCCAGTCTCCCCAAGCAGACCCAGTCTCCCCCAAGCAGACCCAGTCTCCCCCAAGCAGACCCAGTCTCCCCCAAGCAGACCCAGTCTCCCCAAGCAGACCCAGTCTCCCCCAGGCAGACCCAGTCTCCCCCAAGCAGACCCAGTCTCCCCCAGGCAGACCCAGTCTCCCCCAAGCAGACCCAGTCTCCCCCAAGCAGACCCAGTCTCCCCCAAGCAGACCCAGTCTCCCCCTAGCAGACCCAGTCTCCCCCAAGCAGACCCAGTCTCCCCCAAGCAGACCCAGTCTCCCCCAAGCAGACCCAGTCTCCCCCAAGCAGACCCAGTCTCCCCCAAGCAGACCCAGTCTCCTCCAAGCAGACCCAGTCTCCCCCAAGCAGACCCAGTCTCCCCCAAGCAGACCCAGTCTCCCCCAAGCAGACCCAGTCTCCCCCTAGCAGACCCAGTCTCCCCCTAGCAGACACAGTCTCCCCAAGCAGACCCAGTCTCCCCCAAGCAGACCCAGTCTCCCCCAAGCAGACCCAGTCTCCCCCAGAGCAGACCCAGTCTCCCCCAGAGCAGACCCAGTCTCCCCCAGCAGACCCAGTCTCCCCCAGGCAGACCCAGTTCCCCCCAGCAGACCCAGTCTCCCCCAAGCAGACCCAGTCTCCCCCAAGCAGACCCAGTCTCCCCCAGCAGACCCAGTCTCCCCCAAGCAGACCCAGTCTCCCCCAAGCAGACCCAGTCTCCCCCCCGCAGACCCAGTCTCCCCCAAGCAGACCCAGTCTCCCCCAAGCAGACCCAGTCTCCCCCAAGCAGACCCAGTCTCCCCCAGGCAGACCCAGTCTCCCCCAGCAGACCCAGTCTCCCCCAGCAGACCCAGTCTCCCCCAAGCAGACCCAGTCTCCCCCAAGCAGACCCAGTCTCCCCCAAGCAGACCCAGTCTCCCCCAAGCAGACCCAGTCTCCCCCAAGCAGACCCAGTCTCCCCCAAGCAGACCCAGTCTCCCCCAAGCAGACCCAGTCTCCCCCAAGCAGACCCAGTCTCCCCCAAGCAGACCCAGTCTCCCCCAAGCAGACCCAGTCTCCCCCAAGCAGACCCAGTCTCCCCCAAGCAGACCCAGTCTCCCCCAAGCAGACCCAGTCTCCCCCAAGCAGACCCAGTCTCCCCCAAGCAGACCCAGTTTCCCCCAAGCAGACCCAGTCTCCCCCAAGCAGACCCAGTCTCCCCCAAGCAGACCCAGTCTCCCCCAGCAGACCCAGTCTCCCCCAGCAGACCCAGTCTCCCCCAAGCAGACCCAGTCTCCCCCAAGCAGACCCAGTCTCCCCCAAGCAGACCCAGTCTCCCCCAAGCAGACCCAGTCTCCCCCAAGCAGACCCAGTCTCCCCCAAGCAGACCCAGTCTCCCCCAAGCAGACCCAGTCTCCCCCAAGCAGACCCAGTCTCCCCCAAGCAGACCCAGTCTCCCCCAAGCAGACCCAGTCTCCCCCAAGCAGACCCAGTCTCCCCCAAGCAGACCCAGTCTCCCCCAAGCAGACCCAGTCTCCCCCAAGCAGACCCAGTCTCCCCCAAGCAGACCCAGTCTCCCCCAAGCAGACCCAGTCTCCCCAAGCAGACCCAGTCTCCCCCAAGCAGACCCAGTCTCCCCCAAGCAGACCCAGTCTCCCCCAAGCAGACCCAGTCTCCCCCAAGCAGACCCAGTCTCCCCCAAGCAGACCCAGTCTCCCCCAAGCAGACCCAGTCTCCCCCAAGCAGACCCAGTCTCCCCCAAGCAGACCCAGTCTCCCCCAAGCAGACCCAGTCTCCCCCAAGCAGACCCAGTCTCCCCCAAGCAGACCCAGTCTCCCCCAATCAGACCCAGTCTCCCCCAAGCAGACCCAGTCTCCCCCAAGCAGACCCAGTCTCCCCCAAGCAGACCCAGTCTCCCCCAAGCAGACCCAGTCTCCCTCAAGCACACACAGTCTTCCCCAAGCTAACCCAGTCTCCCCTAAGCAGACCCAGTCTCCCCAAGCAGACCCAGTCTCCCCCAAGCAGACCCAGTCTCCCCAAGCAGACCCAGTCTCCCCCAAGCAGACCCAGTCTCCCCAAGCTGAGCCAGTCTCCCCCAAGCAGACCCAGTCTCCCCCAAGCAGACCCAGTCTCCCCCAAGCAGACCCAGTCTCCCCCAAGCAGACCCAGTCTCCCCCAAGCAGACCCAGTCTCCCCCAAGCAGACCCAGTCTCCCCCAAGCAGACCCAGTCTCCCCCAAGCAGACCCAGTCTCCCCCAAGCAGACCCAGTCTCCCCAAGCAGACCCAGTCTCCCCCAAGCAGACCCAGTCTCCCCCAAGCAGACCCAGTCTCCCCCAAGCAGACCCAGTCTCCCCCAAGCAGACCCAGTCTCCCCCAAGCAGACCCAGTCTCCCCCAAGCAGACCCAGTCTCCCCCAAGCAGACCCAGTCTCCCCCAAGCAGACCCAGTCTCCCCCAAGCAGACCCAGTCTCCCCCAAGCAGACCCAGTCTCCCCCAGCAGACCCAGTCTCCCCCAAGCAGACCCAGTCTCCCCAATGCAGACCCAGTCTCCCCCAAGCAGACCCAGTCTCCCCCAAGCAGACCCAGTCTACCCCAGCAGACCCAGTCTCCCCCAAGCAGACCCAGTCTCCCCCAAGCAGACCCAGTCTCCCCCAAGCAGACCCAGTCTCCCCAAGCAGACCCAGTCTCCCCAAGCAGACCCAGTCTCCCCCAAGCAGACCCAGTCTCCCCCAAGCAGACCCAGTCTCCCCCAAGCAGACCCAGTCTCCCCCAAGCAGACCCAGTCTCCCCTAAGCAGACCCAGTCTCCCCAAGCAGACCCAGTCTCCCCCAAGCAGACCCAGTCTCCCCCAAGCAGACCCAGTCTCCCCCAGGCAGACCCAGTCTCCCCCAAGCAGACCCAGTCTCCCCCAGGCAGACCCAGTCTCCCCCAAGCAGACCCAGTCTCCCCCAAGCAGACCCAGTCTCCCCCAAGCAGACCCAGTCTCCCCCAAGCAGACCCAGTCTCCCCCAAGCAGACCCAGTCTCCCCCAAGCAGACCCAGTCTAGCCCCAGCAGACCCAGTCTCCCCAAGCAGACCCAGTCTCCCCCAGGCAGACCCAGTCTCCCCCAAGCAGACCCAGTCTCCCCCAGGCAGACCCAGTCTCCCCAAGCAGACCCAGTCTCCCCCAAGCAGACCCAGTCTACCCCAGCAGACCCAGTCTCCCCAAGCAGACCCAGTCTCCCCCAGGCAGACCCAGTCTCCCCCTGCAGACCCAGTCTCCCCCAAGCAGACCCAGTCTCCCCCAAGCAGACCCAGTCTCCCCCCAGCAGACCCAGTCTCCCCCAAGCAGACCCAGTCTCCCCCAAGCAGACCCAGTCTCCCCCAAGCAGACCCAGTCTCCCCCAAGCAGACCCAGTCTCCCCCAAGCAGACCCAGTCTCCCCCAAGCAGACCCAGTCTCCCCCAAGCAGACCCAGTCTCCCCCAAGCAGACCCAGTCTCCCCGAAGCAGACCCAGTCTCCCCCAAGCAGACCCAGTCTCCCCCAAGCAGACCCAGTCTCCCCAAGCAGACCCAGTCTCCCCCAAGCAGACCCAGTCTCCCTCAAGCAGACCCAGTCTTCCCCAAGCAGACCCAGTCTCCCCCAAGCAGACCCAGTCTCCCCCAAGCAGACCCAGTCTCCCCCAAGCAGACCCAGTCTCCCCCAAGCAGACCCAGTCTCCCCCAAGCAGACCCAGTCTCCCCCAAGCAGACCCAGTCTCCCCCAAGCAGACCCAGTCTCCCCCAAGCAGACCCAGTCTCCCCCAAGCAGACCCAGTCTCCCCCAAGCAGACCAGTCTCCCCCAAGCAGACCCAGTCTCCCCCAAGCAGACCCAGTCTCCCCCAAGCAGACCCAGTCTCCCCCAAGCAGACCCAGTCTTCCCGAAACGTACCCAGTCTCCCCCAAGCAGACCCAGTCTCCACTAAGCAGACCCAGTCTTCCCGAAACAGACCCAGTCTCCCCAAGCAGACCCAGTCTCCCCGAAGCAGACCCAGTCTCCCCCAAGCAGACCCAGTCTCCCCCAAGCAGACCCAGTCTCCCCAAGCAGACCCAGTCTCCCCCAAGCAGACCCAGTCTCCCCCAAGCAGACCCAGTCTCCCCCAAGCAGACCCAGTCTCCCCCAAGCAGACCCAGTCTCCCCCAAGCAGACCCAGTCTCCCCCAAGCAGACCCAGTCTCCCCCAAGCAGACCCAGTCTCCCCCAAGCAGACCCAGTCTCCCCCAGGCAGACCCAGTCTCCCCCAAGCAGACCCAGTCTCCCCCAAGCAGACCCAGTCTCCCCCAAGCAGACCCAGTCTCCCCCAAGCAGACCCAGTCTCCCCCAAGCAGACCCAGTCTCCCCCAAGCAGACCCAGTCTCCCCCAAGCAGACCCAGTCTCCCCCAGCAGACCCAGTCTCCCCCAGCAGACCCAGTATCCCCCAGCAGACCCAGTCTCCCCAAGCAGACCCAGTCTCCCCCAAGCAGACCCAGTCTCCCCCAAGCAGACCCAGTCTCCACCAAGCAGACCCAGTCTCCCCCAAGCAGACCCAGTCTCCCCCAAGTGAACCCAGTCTCCCCAAGCAGACCCAGTCTCCCCCAAGCAGACCCAGTCTCCCCCAAGCAGACCCAGTCTCCCCAAGCAGACCCAGTCTCCCCCAAGCAGACCCAGTCTCCCCCAAGCAGACCCAGTCTCCCCCAAGCAGACCCAGTCTCCCCCAAGCAGACCCAGTCTCCCCCAAGCAGACCCAGTCTCCCCCAAGCAGACCCAGTCTCCCCCAAGCAGACCCAGTCTCCCCAAAGCAGACCCAGTCTCCCAACAGCAGACCCATTCTCCCCCAAGAAGACCCAGTCTCCCCCAAGCAGACCCAGTCACCCCCCAGCAGACCCAGTCTCCCCCAAGCAGACCCAGTCTCCCCAAGCAGACCCAGTCTCCCCCAAGCAGACCCAGTCTCCCCCAAGCAGACCCAGTCTCCCCCAAGCAGACCCAGTCTCCCCCAAGCAGACCCAGTCTCGCCCGTGCAGACCCAGTCGCGCCCAAGCGGACCCAGTCTCCCCCAGCAGACCCAGTCTCCCCCAGCAGACCCAGTCTCCCCCAAGCAGACCCAGTCTCCCCCAAGCAGACCCAGTCTCCCCCCAGCAGACCCAGTCTCCCCCAAGCAGACCCAGTCTCCCCCAAGCAGACCCAGTCTCCCCCAAGCAGACCCAGTCTCCCCCAAGCAGACCCAGTCTCCCCCAAGCAGACCCAGTCTCCCCCAAGCAGACCCAGTCTCCCCCAAGCAGACCCAGTCTCCCCCAAGCAGACCCAGTCTCCCCCAAGCAGACCCAGTCTCCCCCAAGCAGACCCAGTCTCCCCCAAGCAGACCCAGTCTCCCCAAGCAGACCCAGTCTCCCCCAAGCAGACCCAGTCTCCCCCAAGCAGACCCAGTCTCCCCCAAGCAGACCCAGTCTCCCCCAAGCAGACCCAGTCTCCCCCAAGCAGACCCAGTCTCCCCCAAGCAGACCCAGTCTCCCCCAAGCAGACCCAGTCTCCCCAAGCAGACCCAGTCTCCCCTAAGCAGACCCAGTCTCCCCCAAGCAGACCCAGTCTCCCCCAAGCAGACCCAGTCTCCCCCAAGCAGACCCAGTCTCCCCACGCAGACCCAGTCTCCCCCAAGCAGACCCAGTCTCCCCCAAGCAGACCCAGTCTCCCCAAAGCAGACCCAGTCTCCCCCAAGCAGACCCAGTCTCCCCCAAGCAGACCCAGTCTCCCCAAGCAGACCCAGTCTCCCCCAAGCAGACCCAGTCTCCCCCAAGCAGACCCAGTCTCCCCCAAGCAGACCCAGTCTCCCCCAAGCAGACCCAGTCTCCCCCAAGCAGACCCAGTCTCCCCAAGCAGACCCAGTCTCCCCCAAGCAGACCCAGTCTCCCCCAAGCAGACCCAGTCTCCCCCAAGCAGACCCAGTCTCCCCCAAGCAGACCCAGTCTCCCCCAAGCAGACCCAGTCTCCCCCAAGCAGACCCAGTCTCCACTAAGCAGACCCAGTCTCCCCCAAGCAGACCCAGTCTCCCCCAAGCAGACCCAGTCTCCCCCAAGCAGACCCAGTCTCCCCCAAGCAGACCCAGTCTCCCCCAAGCAGACCCAGTCTCCCCCAAGCAGACCCAGTCTCCCCCAAGCAGACCCAGTCTCCCCCAAGCAGACCCAGTCTCCCCCAAGCAGACCCAGTCTCCCCCAAGCAGACCCAGTCTCCCCCAAGCAGACCCAGTCTCCCCCAAGCAGACCCAGTCTCCCCTAAGCAGACCCAGTCTCCCCCAAGCAGACCCAGTCTCCCCAAGCAGACCCAGTCTCCCCCAAGCAGACCCAGTCTACCCCAAGCAGACCCAGTCTCCCCCAAGCAGACCCAGTCTCCCCAAGCAGACCCAGTCTCCCCCAAGCAGACCCAGTCACCCCCAAGCAGACCCAGTCTCCCCCAAGCAGACCCAGTCTCCCAAGCAGACCCAGTCTCCCCCAAGCAGACCCAGTCTCCCCTAGCAGACCCAGTCTCCCCCAAGCAGACCCAGTCTCCCCCAAGCAGACCCAGTCTCCCCCAAGCAGACCCAGTCTCCCCCAAGCAGACCCAGTCTCCCCCAGCAGACCCAGTCTCCCCCAAGCAGACCCAGTCTCCCCCAAGCAGACCCAGTCTCCCCCAGCAGACCCAGTCTCCCCCAAGCAGACCCAGTCTCCCCCAGCAGACCCAGTCTCCCCCAAGCAGACCCAGTCTCCCCCAAGCAGACCCAGTCTCCCCCAAGCAGACCCAGTCTCCCCCAAGCAGACCCAGTCTCCCCCAGCAGACCCAGTCTCCCCCAAGCAGACCCCGTCTCCCCCAAGCAGACCCAGTCTCCCCAAGCAGACCCAGTCTCCCCCAAGCAGACCCAGTCTCCCCCAAGCAGACCCAGTCTCCACCAAGCAGACCCAGTCTCCCCCAAGCAGACCCAGTCTCCCCCAAGCAGACCCAGTCTCCACCAAGCAGACCCAGTCTCCCCCAAGCAGACCCAGTCTCCCCCAAGCAGACCCAGTCTCCCCCAAGCAGACCCAGTCTCCCCAAAGCAGACCCAGTCTCCCCCAAGCAGACCCAGTCTCCCCCAAGCAGACCCAGTCTCCCCAAGCAGACCCAGTCTCCCCCAAGCAGACCCAGTCTCCCCCAAGCAGACCCAGTCTCCCACAAGCAGACCCAGTCTCCCCAAGCAGACCCAGTCTCCCCCAAGCAGACCCAGTCTCCCCAAGCAGACCCAGTCTCCCCCAAGCCGACCCAGTCTCCCCCAAGCAGACCCAGTCTCCCCACCCCTAGCAGACCCAGTCTCCCCAAGCAGACCCAGTCTCCCCCAAGCAGACCCAGTCTCCCCAAGCAGACCCAGTCTCCCCAAGCAGACCCAGTCTCCCCCAAGCAGACCCAGTCTCCCCCAAGCAGACCCAGTCTCCCCAAGCAGACCCAGTCTCCCCCAAGCAGACCAAGTCTCCCCCAAGCAGACCCAGTCTCCCCCAAGCAGACCCAGTCTCCCCCAAGCAGACCCAGTCTCCCCCAAGCAGACCCAGTCTCCCCCAAGCAGACCCAGTCTCCCCAAGCAGACCCAGTCTCCCCCAAGCAGACCCAGTCTCCCCCAAGCAGACCCAGTCTCCCCCAAGCAGACCCAGTCTCCCCAAGCAGACCCAGTCTCCCCCAAGCAGACCCAGTCTCCCCCAAGCAGAACCAGTCTCCCCAAGCAGACCCAGTCTCCCCCAAGCAGACCCAGTCTCCCCAAAGCAGACCCAGTCTCCCCCAAGCAGACCCAGTCTCCCCCAAGCAGACCCAGTCTCCCCAAGCAGACCCAGTCTCCCCCAAGCAGACCCAGTCTCCCCCAAGCAGACCCAGTCTCCCCAAGCAGACCCAGTCTCCCCTAAGCAGACCCAGTCTTCCCGAAGCAGACCCAGTCTCCCCCAAGCAGACCCAGTCTCCCCCAAGCAGACCCAGTCTCCCCCAAGCAGACCCAGTCTCCCCCAAGCAGACCCAGTCTCCCCCAAGCAGACCCAGTCTCCCCAAAGCAGACCCAGTCTCCCCAAGCAGACCCAGTCTCCCCCAAACAGACCCAGTCTCCCCAAGCAGACCCAGTCTCCCCCAAGCAGACCCAGTCTCCCCAAGCAGACCCAGTCTCCCCCAAGCAGACCCAGTCTCCCCCAAGCAGACCCAGTCTCCCCCAAGCAGACCCAGTCTCCCCAAACAGACCCAGTCTCCCCCAAGCAGACCCAGTCTCCCCCAAGCAGACCCAGTCTCCCCCAAGCAGACCCAGTCTCCCCCAAGCAGACCCAGTCTCCCCCAAGCAGACCCAGTCTCCCCCAAGCAGACCCAGTCTCCCCCAAGCAGACCCAGTCTCCCCCAAGCAGACCCAGTCTCCCCCAAGCAGACCCAGTTACCCCCAAGCAGACCCAGTCTCCCCCAAGCAGACCCAGTCTCCCCCAAGCAGACCCAGTCTCCCCCAAGCAGACCCAGTCTCCCCCAAGCAGACCCAGTCTCCCCCAAGCAGACCCAGTCTCCCCCAAGCAGACCCAGTCTCCCCCAAGCAGACCCAGTCTCCCCAAGCAGACCCAGTCTCCCCTAAGCAGACCCAGTCTCCCCCAAGCAGACCCAGTCTCCCCCAAGCAGACCCAGTCTCCCCCAAGCAGACCCAGTCTCCCCAAGCAGACCCAGTCTCCCCAGCATCCCCCAAGCAGACCCAGTCTCCCCCAAGCAGACCCAGTCTCCCCAAGCAGACCCAGTCTCCCCCAAGCAGACCCAGTCTCCCCAAGCAGACCCAGTCTCCCCAAGCAGACCCAGTCTCCCCCAAGCAGACCCAGTCTCCCCCAAGCAGACCCAGTCTCCCCCAAGCAGACCCAGTCTCCCCCAAGCAGACCCAGTCTCCCCCAAGCAGACCCAGTCTCCCCCAAGCAGACCCAGTCTCCCCAAGCAGACCCAGTCTCCCCCAAGCAGACCCAGTCTCCCCCAAGCAGACCCAGTCTCCCCCAAGCAGACCCAGTCTCCCCAAGCAGACCCAGTCTCCCCAAGCAGACCCAGTCTCCCCCAAGCAGACCCAGTCTCCCCCAAGCAGACCCAGTCTCCCCCAAGCAGACCCAGTCTCCCCCAAGCAGACCCAGTCTCCCCAAAGCAGACCCAGTCTCCCCCAAGCAGACCCAGTCTCCCCCAAGCAGACCCAGTCTCCCCCAAGCAGACCCAGTCTCCCCCAAGCAGACCCAGTCTCCCCCAAGCAGACCCAGTATCCACTAAGCAGACCCAGTCTTCGCGAAACAGACCCAGTCTCCGCCAAGCAGACCCAGTCTCCCCCAAGCAGACCCAGTCTCCCCCAAGCAGACCCAGTCTCCCCAAGCAGACCCAGTCTCCCCCAAGCAGACCCAGTCTCCCCCAAGCAGACCCAGTCTCCCCCAAGCAGACCCAGTCTCCCCCAAGCAGACCCAGTCTCCCCCAAGCAGACCCAGTCTCCCCCAAGCAGACCCAGTCTCCCCAAGCAGACCCAGTCTCCCCCAAGCAGACCCAGTCTCCCCCAAGCAGACCCAGTCTCCCCAAGCAGACCCAGTCTCCCCAAGCAGACCCAGTCTCCCCAAGCAGACCCAGTCTCCCCAAGCAGACCCAGTCTCCCCCAAGCAGACCCAGTCTCCCCCAAGCAGACCCAGTCTCCCCCAAGCAGACCCAGTCTCCCCAAGCAGACCCAGTCTCCCCTAAGCAGACCCAGTCTCCCCAAGCAGACCCAGTCTCCCCCAAGCAGACCCAGTCTCCCCCAAGCAGACCCAGTCTCCCCCAAGCAGACCCAGTCTCCCCCAAGCAGACCCAGTCTCCCCCAAGCAGACCCAGTCTCCCCCAAGCAGACCCAGTCTCCCCAAGCAGACCCAGTCTCCCCCAAGCAGACCCAGTCTCCCCCAAGCAGACCCAGTCTCCCCAAGCAGACCCAGTCTCCCGTAAGCAGACCCAGTCTCCCCCAAGCAGACCCAGTCTCCCCCAAGCAGACCCAGTCTCCCCAAGCAGACCCAGTCTCCCCAAGCAGACCCAGTCCCCCGAGCAGACCCAGTCTCCCCCAAGCAGACCCAGTCTCCCCCAAGCAGACCCAGTCTCCCCCAAGCAGACCCAGTCTCCCCCAAGCAGACCCAGTCTCCCCAAGCAGACCCAGTCTCCCCCAAGCAGACCCAGTCTCCCCCAAGCAGACCCAGTCTCCCCCAAGCAGACCCAGTCTCCCCAAGCACACCCAGTCTCCCCCAAGCAGACCCAGTCTCCCCCAAGCAGACCCAGTCTCCCCAAGCAGACCCAGTCTCCCCCAAGCAGACCCAGTCTCTCCTAAGCAGACCCAGTCTCACCCAAGCAGACCCAGTCTCCCCCAAGCAGACCCAGTCTCCCCCAAGCAGACCCAGTCTCCCTCAAGCAGACCCAGTCTCCCCCCAGCAGACCCAGTCTCCCCCAAGCAGACCCAGTCTCCCCCAAGCAGACCCAGTCTCCCCCAAGCAGACCCAGTCTCCCCCAAGCAGACCCAGTCTCCCCCAAGCAGACCCAGTCTCCCCCAAGCAGACCCAGTCTCCCCAAGCAGACCCAGTCTCCCCCAAGCAGACCCAGTCTCCCCCAAGCAGACCCAGTCTCCCCCAAGCAGACCCAGTCTCCCCAGCAGACCCAGCCGCACCCAGTCTCCCCAAGCAGACCCAGTCTCCCCCAAGCAGACCCAGTCTCCCCCCCAAGCAGACCCAGTCTCCCCCAAGCAGACCCAGTCTCCCCAAGCAGACCCAGTCTCCCCCAAGCAGACCCAGTCTCCCCCAAGCAGACCCAGTCTCCCCCAAGCAGACCCAGTCTCCCCAAGCAGACCCAGTCTCCCCAAGCAGACCCAGTCTCCCCCAAGCAGACCAGTCTCCCCCAAGCAGACCCAGTCTCCCCCAAGCAGACCCAGTCTCCCCGAAGCAGACCCAGTCTCCCCCAAGCAGACCCAGTCTCCCCAAGCAGACCCAGTCTCCCCCAAGCAGACCCAGTCTCCCCAAGCAGACCCAGTCTCCCCAAGCAGACCCAGTCTCCCCCAAGCAGACCCAGTCTCACCCAAGCAGACCCAGTCTCCCCCAAGCAGACCCAGTCTCCCCCAAGCAGACCCAGTCTCTCCCAAGCAGACCCAGTCTCCCCCAAGCAGACCCAGTCTCCCCAAGCAGACCCAGTCTCCCCAAGCAGACCCAGTCTCCCCCAAGCAGACCCAGTCTCCCCCAAGCAGACCCAGTCTCCCCCAAGCAGACCCAGTCTCCCCCAAGCAGACCCAGTCTCCCCAAGCAGACCCAGTCTCCCCCAAGCAGACCCAGTCTCCCCAAGCAGACCCAGTCTCCCCCAAGCAGACCCAGTCTCCCCCAAGCAGACCCAGTCTCCCCCAAGCAGACCCAGTCTCCCCCAGACCCAGTTGCAGACCCAGTCTCCCCCAAGCAGACCCAGTCTCCCCCAAGCAGACCCAGTCTCCCCAAAGCAGACCCAGTCTCCCCCAAGCAGACCCAGTCTCCCCAAGCAGACCCAGTCTCCCCCAAGCAGACCCAGTCTCCCCCAAGCAGACCCAGTCTCCCCAAGCAGACCCAGTCTCCCCCAAGCAGACCCAGTCTCCCCTAAGCAGACCCAGTCTCCCCAAGCAGACCCAGTCTCCCCAAGCAGACCCAGTCTCCCCCAAGCAGACCCAGTCTCCCCCAAGCAGACCCAGTCACCAGTATCTCCCTAGCAGACCCAGTCTCCCCCAAGCAGACCCAGTCTCCCCAAGCAGACCCAGTCTCCCCCAAGCAGACCCAGTCTCCCCAAGCAGACCCAGTCTCCCCCAAGCAGACCCAGTCTCCCCCAAGCAGACCCAGTCTCCCCCAAGCAGACCCAGTCTCCCCCAAGCAGACCCAGTCTCCCCAAGCAGACCCAGTCTCCACCAAGCAGACCCAGTCTCCCCCAGTACTCTACGCCCAGCGACCCCAGTCTCCCCTAGCAGACCCAGTCTCCCCCAAGCAGACCCAGTCTCCCCAAGCAGACCCAGTCTCCCCCAAGCAGACCCAGTCTCCCCAAGCAGACCCAGTCTCCCCCAAGCAGACCCAGTCTCCCCCAAGCAGACCCAGTCTCCCCCAAGCAGACCCAGTCTCCCCCAAGCAGACCCAGTCTCCCCAAGCAGACCCAGTCTCCCCCAAGCAGACCCAGTCTCCCCAAGCAGACCCAATCTCCCCCAAGCAGACCCAGTCTCCCCCAAGCAGACCCAGTCTCCCCAAGCAGACCCAGTCTCCCCCAAGCAGACCCAGTCTCCCGTAAGCAGACCCAGTCTCCCCCAAGCAGACCCAGTCTCCCCAAGCAGACCCAGTCTCCCCCAAGCAGACCCAGTCTCCCCAAGCAGACCCAGTCTCCCCCAAGCAGACCCAGTCTCCCCCAAGCAGACCCAGTCTCCCCAAGCAGACCCAGTCTCCCCCAAGCGTACCCAGTCTCCCCAAGCAGACCCAGTCTCCCCCAAGCAGACCCAGTCTCCCCCAAGCAGACCCAGTCTCCCCCAAGCAGACCCAGTCTCCCCAAGCAGACCCAGTCTCCCCCAAGCAGACCCAGTCTCCCCAAGCAGACCCAGTCTCCCCCAAGCAGACCCAGTCTCCCCCAAGCAGACCCAGTCTCCCCCAAGCAGACCCAGTCTCCCCAAGCAGACCCAGTCTCCCCAAGCAGACCCAGTCCCCCCCAGTATCCCCAGCAGCCCAGTCTCCCCCAAGCAGACCCAGTCTCCCCAAGCAGACCCAGTCTCCCCCAAGCAGACCCAGTCTCCCCAAGCAGACCCAGTCTCCCCCAAGCAGACCCAGTCTCCCCCAAGCAGACCCAGTCTCCCCAAGCAGACCCAGTCTCCCCCAAGCAGACCCAGTCTCCCCCAAGCAGACCCAGTCTCCCCCAAGCAGACCAGTCTCCCCCAAGCAGACCCAGTCTCCCCCAAGCAGACCCAGTCTCCCCAAGCAGACCCAGTCTCCCCCAAGCAGACCCAGTCTCCCCAAGCAGACCCAGTCTCCCCCAAACAGACCCAGTCTCCCCCAAGCAGACCCAGTCTCCCCCAAGCAGACCCAGTCTCCCCAAGCAGACCCAGTCTCCCCCAAGCAGACCCAGTCTCCCCCAAGCAGACCCAGTCTCCCCCAAGCAGACCCAGTCTCCCCCAAGCAGACCCAGTCTCTCCCAAGTAGACCAAGTCTCCCGTAAGCAGACCCAGTCTCCCCCAAGCAGACCCAGTCTCCCCCAAGCAGACCCAGTCTCCCCCAAGCAGACCCAGTCTCCCCCAAGCAGACCCAGTCTCCCCAAGCAGACCCAGTCTCCCCCAAGCAGACCCAGTCTCCCCCAAGCAGACCCAGTCTCCCCCAAGCAGACCCAGTCTCCCCCTAGCAGACCCAGTCTCTCCCAAGCAGACCCAGTCTCCCCCAAGCAGACCCAGTCTCCCCCAAGCAGACCCAGTCTCCCCCAAGCAGACCCAGTCTCCCCCAAGCAGACCCAGTCTCCCCCAAGCAGACCCAGTCTCCCCAGCAGACCCAGTCTCCCCCAAGCAGACCCAGTCTCCCCCAAGCAGACCCAGTCTCCCCCTAGCAGACCCAGTCTCCCCCAAGCAGACCCAGTCTTCCCCAAGCAGACCCAGTCTCCCCCAAGCAGACCCAGTCTACCCCAAGCAGACCCAGTCTCCCCCAAGCAGACCCAGTCTCCCCCAAGCAGACCCAGTCTCCCCCAAGCAGACCCAGTCTCCCCAAGCAGACCCAGCCGCCCCCAGTATCCCCCTAGCAGACCCAGTCTCCCCCAAGCAGACCCAGTCTCCCCAGCAGACCCAGTCTCCCCCAAGCAGACCCAGTCTCCCTCAAGCAGACCCAGTCTCCCCCAAGCAGACCCAGTCTCCCCCTAGCAGACCCAGTCTCCCCCAAGCAGACCCAGTCTCCCCCAAGCAGACCCAGTCTCCCCCAAGCAGACCCAGTCTCCCCCAAGCAGACCCAGTCTCCCCAAGCAGACCCAGTCTCCCCCAAGCAGACCCAGTCTCCCCAAGCAGACCCAGTCTCCCCCAAGCAGACCCAGTCTCTCCCAAGCAGACCCAGTCTCACCCAAGCAGACCCAGTCTCCCCAAGCAGACCCAGTCACCCCCAAGCAGACCCAGTCTCCCCAAGCAGACCCAGTCTCCCCAAGCAGACCCAGTCTCCCCAAGCAGACCCAGTCTCCCCCAAGCAGACCCAGTCTCCCCCAAGCAGACCCAGTCTCCCCCAAGCAGGCCCAGTCTCCCCCAAGCAGACCCAGTCTCCCCCAAGCAGACCCAGTCTCCCCAAGCAGACCCAGTCTCCCCCAAGCAGACCCAGTCTCCCCTAAGCAGACCCAGTCTCCCCAAGCAGACCCAGTCTCCCCAAGCAGACCCAGTCTCCCCCAAGCAGACCCAGTCTCCCCAAGCAGACCCAGTCTCCCCCAAGCAGACCCAGTCTCCCCCAAGCAGACCCAGCCGCCCCCAGTATCTCCCTAGCAGGACCCAGTCTCCCCCAAGCAGACCCAGTCTCCCAAGCAGACCCAGTCTCCCCCAAGCAGACCCAGTCTACCCCAAGCAGACCCAGTCTCCCCCAAGCAGACCCAGTCTCCCCCTAGCAGACCCAGTCTCCCCAAGCAGACCCAGTCTCCCCCAAGCAGACCCAGTCTCCCCCAAGCAGACCCAGTCTCCCCCAAGCAGACCCAGTCTCCCCCAAGCAGACCCAGTCTCCCCCAAGCAGACCCAGTCTCCCCCAAGCAGACCCAGTCTCCCCCAAGCAGACCCAGTCTACCCCAAGCAGACCCAGTCTCCCCCAAACAGACCCAGTCTCCCCCAAGCAGACCCAGTCTCCCCCAAGCAGACCCAGTCTCCCAAGCAGACCCAGTCTCACCCAGCAGACCCAGCCGCCCCCAGTATCTCCCCAGCAGGCCCAGTCTCCCCCAAGCAGACCCAGTCTCTCCCAAGCAGACCCAGTCTCCCCCAAGCAGACCCAGTCTCCCCCAAGGAGACCCAGTCTCCCCCAAGCAGACCCAGTCTCCCCCAAGCAGACCCAGTCTCCCCCAAGCAGACCCAGTCTCCCCCAAGCAGACCCAGTCTCTCCCAAGCAGACCCAGTCTCACCCCAAGCAGACCCAGCCGCCCCCAGTATCTCTTTAGCAGGCCCAGTCTCCCCCAAGCAGACCCAGTCTCCCCAGGCAGACCCAGTCTCCCCCAAGCAGACCCAGTCTCCCCAAGCAGACCCAGTCTCCCCCAAGCAGACCCAGTCTCCCCCAAGCAGACCCAGTCTCCCCCTAGCAGACCCAGTCTCCCCCAAGCAGACCCAGTCTCCCCAGGCAGACCCAGTCTCCCCCAAGCAGACCCAGTCTCCCCCAAGGAGACCCAGTCTCCCCCAAGCAGACCCAGTCTCCCCCAAGCAGACCCATTCTCCCCCTAGCAGGCCCAGTCTCACCCATGCAGACCCAGCCGCCCCCAGTCTCTCCCTAGCAGACCCAGTCTCCCCCAAGCAGACCCAGTCTTCCCAGGCAGACCCAGCCTCCCCCAAGCAGACCCAGTCTTACCCAAGGAGACCCAGTCTCCCCCAAGCAGACCCAGTCTCCCCCTAGCTGACCCAGTCTCTCCCAAGCAGACCCAGTCTCCCCCAAGCAGACCCAGCCTCCCCCAAGCAGACCCAGTCTCCCCCAAGCAGAACCAGTCTCCCCCAAGCAGACCCAGTCTCCCCCAAGCAGACCCAGTCTTCCCAGGCAGACCCAGTCTCCCCCAAGCAGACCCAGTCTCCCCCAAGGAGACCCAGTCTCCCCCAAACAGACCCAGCCTCCCCCAAGCAGACCCAGTCTCCCCCAAGCAGACCCAGTCTCTCCCAAGTAGACCCAGTCTCACCCATGCAGACCCAGCCCCCCAGTCTCCCCCAAGCAGACCCAGTCTCCCCCAAGCAGACCCAGTCTCCCCCAAGCAGACCCAGTCTCCCCCAAGCAGACCCAGTCTACCCCAAGCAGACCCAGTCTCCCCCAAGCAGACCCAGCCTCCCCCAAGCAGACCCAGTCTCCCCCAAGCAGACCCAGTCTCTTCCAAGTGGACCCAGTCGCACCCATGCAGACCCAGCCGCCCCCAGTATCTCTTTAGCAGGCCCAGTCTCCCCCAAGCAGACCCAGTCTTCCCCAGGCAGACCCAGTCTCCCCCAAGCAGACCCAGTCTTACCCAAGGAGACCCAGTCTCCCCCAAGCAGACCCAGCCTCCCCCAAGCAGACCCAGTCTCCCCCTAGCAGGCCCAGTCTCCCCCAAGCAGACCCAGTCGCACCCATGCAGACCCAGCCGCCCCCAGTATCTCCCTAGCTGGCCCAGTCTCCCCCAAGCAGACCCAGTCTCACCCAAGCAGACCCAGTCTTCCCCAAGCAGACCCAGTCTCCCCCAAGCAGACCCAGTCTCCCCAAGCAGACCCAGTCTCCCCCAAGTAGACCCAGTCTCCCCCAAGCAGACCCAGTCTCCCCCAATCAGACCCAGTCTCCCCCAAGCAGACCCAGTCTCCCCCAAGCAGACCCAGTCTTCCCAGGCAGACCCAGTCTCCCCCAAGCAGACCCAGTCTCCCCCAAGCAGACCCAGTCTCCCCCAAGCAGACCCAGCCTCCCCCAAGCAGACCCAGTCTCCCCCAAGCAGACCCAGTCTCCCCCAAGCAGACCCAGTCTCCCCCAAGCAGACCCAGTCTCCCCCTAGCAGACCCAGTCTCCCCCAAGCAGACCCAGTCTACCCCAGGCAGACCCAGCCTCCCCCAAGCAGACCCAGTCTTACCCAAGGAGACCCAGTCTCCCCCAAGCAGACCCAGCCTCCCCCAAGCGACCCAGTCTCCCCCTAGCAGGCCCAGTCTCCCCCAGGCAGACCCAGCCTCATCCAAGCAGACCCAGTCTTACCCAAGGATACCCAGTCCCCCCAAGCATACCCAGCCTCCCCCAACTCCCAGTCGTAAAAAGTGACTACGGCAAAGTGGGTTATATTTTTGTTTCGGAATTTATCAGTGATAATAAAGCTGATATTTTTATGGGCCTTTAATATATTGGAATATTTTCAGTAGTACGACCAGATTCTTGGCGATTTGATAATTTTTGAAGCAATTTGGGGATCGTGTTGCATCCGGTCGATGTTTTCTCGTGAGAATGATGTTGAATTTCGTCCTGTGGGGTAAACTATTATCTGCTGGGCATCGCGTTCTAACTTTAAGACCAATGCAATGGCGTAGTGCAAGCTCAGCTGTGTATCGTAAAATGCGCAACGTCCCGCAGAAATGCAAATTGACTGTGTTAGAAGACAGCCAGCGGTGTAATTCTAAACTCTCAATTTTCACCTGTCGGTTTCGTTTGCTCTATTTAATGCACAAAAATAGATTTAAGGAAAATACAATCTTTTTTCATCTCTGCTACGCACACGCCTATTTATTAATCTTTGTAGTCAATTTCCGGCCACCCATCCGAATTCTTGCACTTATCCTCGCGCATTTTCACATTCACAGATAATAATAAATTATTCGCTTAAATCAGACGCCATGCTGATTTCCGGATGCGTAGTTGTAATTTGTATGCTAAATTCACCTTTGAGGCATGTTAGGTTTGGGTAGGACGCTAAGCTGTCAGCGATTTTCAATAATCACAACACGCACTCGCTTTATCAGCTTTGTTTATCGAAGTACTGTTTCTTCCAAGTTTAAATCCTACTGTCAAATCGTACAATCAATCTTAGGGGATTCGAAGGGTGGCTACAGGTGTGTAAAAACAAAGAGTGCTGCATCAATTGAAATGACCGACCCTGTAATGGGTCAAGGTTCTGGAACCGGAGCCGGTGCTAATGGAGGAGTCGACAGGAACAAATGTGTGTTTTGCAAAATTGGAGACGGCAAGGAGGACAATGAAATTTACTATCAGGTGAGTTGTCACAGCTACTTTTTTGAAATTACGAATGAGGGATGATAAGTTTAATTATATGGAATTAGTCAAGGATGGTTAGTAAATGAGTGCACTCATGTATCACCAAGGAAAAAGGGTACGCGCTCAGATTAGGATGGCCAAGGATTGACCCTTCCCCAAAAAACGGGGATGTTGGCTTTCCCCCCTCAGCCAAATTTCCATGGATCTCTACAGCCGATTCTTCAATTTTCGCCAAACCCGACTTTTTTGCTTGAAAGTCTAACGCCAAAATGCGAAATTGGTATTATTTATTACTGGCATTGAAACTCATTGTAACGTGTTACCATGAGGCATAGGTATATTGAAAATTATATTTCGCATTTTTGGCTTTAGACTTTCAAGCAAAAAAATGCGGGTTTGGCGAAAATTGAAGAATCGGCTGTAGAGAACCATGGAAATTTGGCTGAGGGGGGAAAGCCACCATCCCCGTTTTTTGGGGAAGGGTCAATCCTTGGCCATCCTAATCTGAGTGCGTTCCCTTTTTCCTTGGTGATACATGAGTGCACTCATTTACTCTACCATCCTTGGAATTAGTAGTAAAATGTAGAAAATGTATGATTCAATTTTGTAGGATGATGAAATTGTGGTATTTCAAGATATAAGGCCGGCATCCAAATATCATCTCTTGGTGGTTACTCGTGAGCACATCCGCGACTCAAAGAGTCTCCTCCCATCACATTTGGGATTACTAGATAGACTTGTTCAAACTGGGAAGAGCGTACTTCTCGAACAAATCCAGAAAGAGGCGCCCGACACAGCAAATCTGGATCAGGTTCAGCAACTGCTCGGATTTCACTGGCCTCCATTTCATACCGTATCCCATCTCCACCTTCACGTGATTGCGCCCTCCGATCAAATGGGCTTCATTTCGAGAACCATTTTCGACCGAATAGCTTTTGGTTCGTAACGGTGAGTGATTTGTTACATGACCATTCGTATTACAACAATGGCCTCGATGATTAGTGCGACTTTAATATAAATAATATGCCCTATTTTACAGCCTGAGTACATAAAAGACCGATTGGAAAAGATGGCTATTGACACCAAAAAATCTAATCCAAACGAATAGAGAAATCGTCACATTAGCCTGGCGTGGCCTAACCCATTTTCATAAAAATGTAATGAGTGCACACTGTAATAAATAATGAGATCCATTCATTCATTGAGAAACCACAACTAAGAATAAAGTACTGTTTAAGCATTTAGAATAATTATAAATTTTACTAATAAAAGGATACCACAAATTGAAATACAATGCAACATTACCAGTAGCAAAACTCTAAGTAATTACAATTACACACATAATTCTTCATACATAGATTATACTAACTTCATATATAATAGTTAACAATACAGCTGAACCTTTATATTTTGCAACATGGATCATGATAGAGCATGTGAAAGTGTAACATGGACATGCAACTTATGTACTGTGTAAGTAAAATGTAGATGGGTACATAAAATAATAACAATAAATCATATATCTATTTACATTCATTAACTATTATTAGCATCCTCCGATTTCCTTCTTGTTATTCTTGCGCTGCCAGCGAGTTTCAACGGGATCGAAGCCCCTTTCACCAGCACCATAACAGGCCCAGTCTGGTGTTGGCGCACAGTAGTCCTATTAAACATGTCCAATCATTTTATTGGAATACAGATAACTAAATATCGCAACAATGCGAAACTGTGGTTAATTTATTTATGCTCAAAGTCAAATGCAACTTACAAGGGCAGAGAAGATCTTTCCAGATCGTTTGTACTCATCAAAGAGGTCGTGGAACTTCGCATAGTCGATCCAGGTGTGCCATCGATCATTTATTAAAAACTGAAACACAATAAAAGCACCAGTTAAAGTTTTAAATAAATACGCCGACCAATTCTGCTAAAAATACAGCCATTTGTTAAATAGTGCATCTTACTCTCTTATGAGCAATCAAGACGCAGTTGGAGTGTTCATGTTCACATGCCAATTGATAGTCCTTCAGATGCGTAGTGCATAGCGTTTTCGAAAATTCGGCCACTTCTTCATGCCACGGCACATTTTCCATAGTTAGTGTACTAGCTTTTGAGGTGCCACAGTAGGTAACTCCTTTAATTTCGATGAAATCAGGATTTCCCAATTCCACGAGCCGAGCATAGTTGTCTAGCTCGGTGACGTTAAAGTCCTTGACCAGTGTTAGCCTATAAACAGTTCTTTGTCTCTAAAAAGTTAAAATAAAAGCACATGTTTATTCTAATAGTATTTTTTCATAATTCGAGTAGTAAATAGCACTGATGATGAACACTAATATATTAGGACAAGTCACCTTATCCCTAAGGGCCTTGAGAGAATCCAAGAATCTTTCCCAAAAGTCTTTGAACAGTGGCCGATCAATTTTCTTCAGACTTTCTTTCGTTGCGGCATCTACACTTACGTACAGCTGGGTAGTAGGATCCAAATTGGTGATGGCATCGGGAAACTGTGCATTTGTCACCAAGAAGGTGGAAATGCGTTTTTCGTGAAGAAGGCCGACAAACTTGTTAATTTCGGGGTACATAATAGGTTCTCCTACTAATGACAAAGCACAGTGTTTTGCAGTTAGCCCTTCCTCCAATCTATGCTGCATCACACCTGGCACACCTTTAAACTCATTGATCATTTTGTAGTGATTATTAATCATGCCGCTCAGGATCTCCTCTGCTCCCTCCATTTGCCACTTCCACTCGGTTCCAACTGGATTGGAGTGATGTCTCCAGCAAAAAACGCATTTGTTAGCGCACGCCAGACTTGGGGTTGCTTCCATACATCGGTGACTTTCAATTCCGTAGAAAGTGTGCTTGTAGCACCCTCCACGACCTCTCAACATTGACTTGGTCCAACGACAAAGTTTAACTCCTGAATGGGTTCCTACAATTTTATATCCTTGTTTTGTAAGTGCTTGACGGAGTTCCGGGGTCACCATTTCTTTCAAAACGCCATTCCTATGATCAGCCTTTTCCTGTGCCACCTTCTTCCTTGCTTGCTTTACGACTGTACCGATATCTTCGACGTCCAACAGCCCACTGTTACCCGAACTATTTGCAAGATTCCCGTTCACGGCACCATTATTAACCTTTCGAAAGGGTTTTCGCTGGCGGATTTCGGACGCAACCGTTTCCGGTGCATCTCCAGTTTCCTCTTCTGATGAGGACTCGATCAATTCTTCATCGAGTACGTGGTTTTCAATATGACTGCTCGAGGTGGTTGGTAACTGGTCTTCACTTAACATGGTTCTGAGAATACGACGCTTCCACATGTTGAAATCAGCAGTCAGGCTGCCACATTCGCTTGTCAGAGGATTCTCGTCACCTTTTGTCACGGGAATCACGGGAAGAGCACCCAACTTTTTCAAGCTTTCATCCAGAGTGACCACTGCCTTGTTGAAGTTGTTCCCGTAGACAGAATTTCCCAAACCAAAGGCAAAATAGTGGACATTTTTCAAAAAGTCTTTTGAGACTCGGAAGTCACTTGCATAGTCCTCCAGGTTTTTTGCAAACCACTGCACTGTTTCTGGAGCCTTCCCGTCTTCATAAGTTGACAACAGAAAAATTGCCACTGGCGTTTTTTCCTCCGTGGAAACACCCGGCGCCGAAGGATTTCCCAGCTTGCTCAGATCAGACAATACATCCGCGTCAACAGTGGCAAGAGAGTGCAGCGCTATCTCGTCACAATTTATATCCTCTTTAAGCTTTTCCAGGTCCTTGAAAATCACTTCAGCGAATACCTAAAATTAATTCAATCATTAGCTTTATTATACATATAAATGCTCGTGAATGTAAATATTCATTTTGTAAAAAAATATTATGGCATTTACCTTCGCCGTTCCAGTTTGACTGCCGTAGTAAACCTTTATAACCTTCTTTGGACCTTGAGCCAGACGGTTTCTCGCCGGAACAAGGCCATCCTCCTCCGACTCCTCGGCCGAGCCTGACGTTAACTGTCGCCACGCAATAAAGATGCTGGACAGCAGGATAAACGCGAAGGACTCCACAATTGCGTATCCATAAGAAAACACTGTTTCCGTCACTTCCCAAGCCCGTCTAACTAATCCAGTTATTGTATTGCCCATTTCAAACCATAATATCACGATGTCTATTGTAATCAATCAATTTTGTTCGTTGTTGTAAATATATCGCTTGTCGCTTTGTTTTTAAGTTTTTATTTGTTTGTAAGGCTGTACTATGTATAACATAAGACGATTGCAACAGTTGCCCATTAATGATTCTTAATTAAATTATTAACTACTGAAAACTGACACTAACCAATCATTGTCTAGCCACCGTAACGATTAAAAAACAAATGCAGAACGCAACAAGGCAGTAAAAGAAGAGCACGTGTCTCGAACTCTCGCTTAGAAATAAGCGTTTCGATACATTTATCAAATTTATTGTGCCTGTTTACCTGATGGTTTTTTGTGTTCTCAGTTCTGTTCATCTTGCAAGATATTTCCGCTCTGTGGCTCAACTTGACTGGGGCATTATGGGATGGAATGCGATTTTGAGAGGATGGAAGATTACAACTATTACAACATAATATTTTGAGGGACTGATGCATGCGGGAGCGGAAATGCGGAGTGCGTCGCGTGCGAGTGTTCCTCAAACAGAGAAAAATGGCTTTTGGTAATATGTAGGAGCGTGGTGAACATCCAGTTGAAGGGCTTTTCTTTCTTAACTCACAATCTTCATTACCAGATCACCACCAACTTCATGAATGATTATGGTACCCAAGATCACAACGCTTATATAATATGTTATCCTCTAACTAATCAAAGAGCTATAAATATCTAATCAGAAAAGAAGAGAAACTCTGGCCATAAAATCGGGCATAAAATACGTCTTATTTTTCTTTCTTAACTGTAACGACCGTACCTAAATAACTTCTCCGTTGTATTATTCCCGAAAGTGAAACGCCAGCAGCCATAATAATTTAATTATTAACATTAATGGTTAAAAGCCGCGATGCGGAAATAATAATGTAAACTGTCTAATATGAGGCCTAATATATATTAATATTAATGTGTTTTTGAACTAGGGCTAGCAATGATAATATTCAATTTGTATGGTGATGCATAGCACTGAGGTAATGCAAAGGTTTGTATAAGAACGGTCAAAATATTTGGAAAAATCATGTTTCATATTGCCACGTGTGCACCCTAATAGTTTCAAATTCTGCAATATTCAGTAGTTCCCTTCGAGCTAATATATCAACTAAAAAATCTGTCTAGAAGCTCGGAAAATTTCAGTAACGGGAGTAGAATATTACTGGGATTTATATTGCAATATATGTATAAAATGGATTTTTGGCAAGTGGTAATCAGACATAGTATGTCTGACATACATAAATGGGCATTAACGTTTCATATTATAATTTTAGCAAACTGACACAAACCTTCTACTTTTCGAGAGAATGCATGTCGGCTTCAGTTTGAAATAATAATTGTTTGTGATCTCAGAATCTCATTGTGAAGGGTCCAACAAACGACAAATCGTTCACCTAAAGAAAGAAAAGTCCTCCATCATCAAATACAATTTTCATAGAATCTGGAACAATTATAAAAAGGCAAAATGATCTGGTAATATGCTTTGATATAGAATATAGAAGCTCCATATTAAAAGACTGTTGGTCCAACAAAGTAGCATGCCATCCAAGTATGAGTATGTAATAACAAAACGGGGTATCGTGATACAATGGTAATATAATGAAGCTTTAAAATCAGAATTATTTACTTTAGCAGGTTAGCACATTTCCTTTGTTATGCACGTGAAGTTATACTGATAATTATCGATTAATGTGAAAACATCACGTTCATTGCTGTCCGTTTAACGGATACTTGAGCAGAGCTAATCAAATACGTTAGTGGAGGTGTCAGTTTTTGTTGTGTGATTTGGATAGATCTAGTCATGTTTGTTGAGTTACCATCATTCCTGCGATCCGTTCAGGAGTTGAGATCAAGTTGACGTGACGTGATGATTATAATACAACACACAGCCCATGAACTAAAAGGTGCTAACTTGTAAAATACACACGTGCATAAAACATTTTGTGTGACTTTCGTCGTCAATTACTCAATCAAAGTCAGTAGGCAGTTCTTATTTATGGTTGTTTGTAGTTTTGACATGTAAAAATCGGAATAACGAAGAGTAGTTGATGGGTTGCTTTATGTGGTTGTATTGTTAGCATTTATTTGATAACACAATTACTCAGTTTAACTATTTCTGTAATAATTTGTTATTACATATTATGAGTAAGTAAGTGATTCAACTTTTGGGGTGACTGGAGAACATTTTGTTTCGGTTTCGATAAAAATTGAACAATGCTTGCAAATGCAGGAGTGATGCCCAAATACCCATTGTGCAGAAATGGCACAATATATAATTTCATAGCATGCATATTATTTTGCTAGTAATGCCTGACTTGCCAGTGAACAGTAGTGTAATAATTTATGTAAAAATAAAATTAAAAACCTAAAGCCATTTATTGCATAAACATACCTTACCTACATACTATTTCACTCACACCGGGACAACGGAATACGATACATAGTATTCATAATTCATATGCAAGACATAGGAACGTTAAGTCATTTTCCCAATATGGGGTGAACTGAGATTCCTGGAGGACTCCGACTTGTCTGTTGACTAGATGTGGATGTTGTACTAATTGAAGGATTATTAAACCTATCGGTGGAATGATTTTTTGAGATACTAGAAGAATTTAATGATGAGGAAGAGGAAGAACTAGATGATAATCCTTGCCCATCTTCGGTTGCGGAAGGTGACCCATCGGTGGCGGTTGAGACTAGGCTGGAGGAGGCTGTTCCTCTGGAAAAATCACGGCAATTTACTGATGTAGTGCTAGGTGGCAAAGACGGAAGATGGCCAAAAACGGAGTGATGATGGGGATTCCCTGCGCCTGTGTAAAATGGTGACAAATGCTGGAAGAAAGTGAAAGTATGTATGTATATGCCTCTAATAATATTTGTGATAATAAGTATACATGATGATGTAAAATGTAACGAAGCAATACGGAACTTACTGCGGCAGCTGCAAACGCTGCGGATTGAAAGGAAGAGTAAAAATGGGCCGTGTTTAGGTGGTGGCCCTGTCTCTGCGCCAGTTTGAATCTGGCAGTCATCTGCTTCTTCCATTTTGTTCTACGGTTTTGAAACCAAGTTTTGATTTGCACCTCCGTCAAATTCAGTGCTTTGGACAACTCAAGCCTCTTGCTAACACTGAGATACTTGTCGATTTTAAACTCCGACTCTAGCCTCTCCAACTGCTTGGCGCTGTACGCTTGGCGAGGTTTACGGTCTACTCCAGGCTTTCTAGCACGTCGACCGGTGGGTTTAGGAGCTGTATGATTGCAAGTGGAATTCAAGCGATTTTATTGAAACCTTGTTGATTTTTTTACCTTTCTCAAGATAAGTATATTGCAAGCCAGTGTACGGAGATATCTGCCTACATAATAATATATTACCCAGTTAATACAATCTTGCATTTTTTTACCTTCCCGTTATGTACCAAATTCGCAAAGATGCAATAATGGATTGCCCAGAAAAATTATAATCTTGAAATATTCTATCCCAATATATGTATATATGTTGCAGGAAAATGCATATATGCTATAGGTATATGAATGTATCATTGTTATTGTCTACTGTCCGATTTCTATTTCTACCATATACATTGTACTACTAGAAAGTAACTACACCAATAAGTATTTAATGTAGCATTTACTGAAAACCATACACTACACTGATAATGTAAGAGTTTACAACAAAAGGTGTAGTTTCCAAAAAAGATGACAGCTTTTGTGTGATAAAATTTGGTTTAATACGAATTCAAAAATTCGGAGTAGTGGGAAAATGACATTAAATCCTGAGTAAATCAACAGTTCCATTCCCCACAGTATGACCAAAATTGTGTGGTTGAGTGTGACATGCGGTGCATGACATTTTCTCGGCGAACCACTTACTCGATAAGAAGAAACTGAATAAATAAGTACAAGCAATGTGATAAATACGCAAATTACAGTTTATAGTCATAGTAACGACGCCCTACGTCTATCGTTGCATTATCGTGTGTAGCTGCTGGCTTATTTATACGCAAACTCATTAATCCAATATGCCTACGCATCACGGGGCAACTTAAGAAATGGTTGGAAACATCGGTTGTTTCGTTAGCAAAAACAATAGTATACACTGAAATAACACTGCCAGTAAAATGAAAAAGAACATCGGGGAAATGAGAAAATCCCAAATGGACATGACACGGAAGATGTCAGAAATTGAGAAAAGACAAATCGTTGGAGAACCCCTTCGAGTTCTATTTTTTCCTCATACAGTTTTGTGTCAGTGTTAGTATTGTGAGCTAGCTATGGGAGTAAAGTAGGCTCGAAAGTATGGCTCTTCTTCATTTATTTGAACTTGTTTCCGTAATCTAATTAATTCTCGTAGTTTATTAAATATGCAACAATGAAAGTACTGAAGTAAATACATGCATCAAATTTATTTGCATAAAAGTCGTTTAAAAAAAGTCAAAGAAATAAAAAACGTACTACGCTTAATACTTTCAGGTGATTTAACTATTACATACTTAAATATCAGATTTATAATTTAGACCAGTATTTTGAGATTTTGTTTCTTTGAAGTATTTACAAGTGATGCATTAGCTATGCCTATTTAAGTATGGTGGGCTTGATTTAAGTTTAAATGGATGAAACTGCGTTTGCGCCTTGAAGCTGCTGTCTAAACATATAGGGTTTATCCTTGTATTAAACCAAGTCCATGTATATAAATGAAATGAGAACCACAATCAGTCAGTTAGTTAGAGAGTAGGTGAAAATTTCATTTGTTTACTTTAGGTGATTACAAGAAACTCTGTAAGAGTAAGCAGTTAATTCATATTGTCTCATTCTTTGGTAAAATTTAATGGTAAATAAACAGCGACATACGCATACCTAGATTACAGCGAGGGTACATTGAGATGAGGATGAAGTAAAACGCGATATGAAATCAATGTAATTGTTGCCCGTTGCACACAATCGGTAGCGTAGCGCTTGTGGTCTGTGCTCATGTTCATTCATTCCCAATGCGTAGAATGGATTCATGCATATTATACCGACAGATATTAATTTACGTATATGCAAAGTGCTAAACTTTGTTTATTGTGCATCCCTTTTATGTTTTAGTTGGAAATTAAATATTTGGCTACTTTTAAAGATCTAAAGCCATTAAGGATGCTATATTCTTATTACATTATTACACACAATAATTATATTTTGTTTACATACCTTGAAGACCCAGTAAACCAGGTGGTTTCTGATGATGAACAAGATGGGGATGATGATGAGGATGATGTGGCCACGGACTTACGAAGGGAACGCTTCCAGAACCTCCGATGAACGGAAACGACGAGGCTGCTGCTACTGCCAACAAGGAGGCATTGTTGTTGTGATGTGCTGCACCACATAAAGCATTATATTCTACAAGGCCTGAAAGAAAATCAAGATTAATTATTATATTTTTTCCTTGATATCGTCAGACCTCTCGGTTTTCGGTGAATTCTCATTAAACTACCTGCAGATGAATACATTGGTGCCGCTGAAAGCATTCCCGTTGGAGAGTAAAGTGGAAACGGCTTAAATAATGGAAAGCTATTTGTTGCACTTTGTTGCTCTGAAATGAGCAACTCCTCATTGTCCCCATCCTCCTCGTCATCACCGTCTGCACTAAAATACTTGGTGTCATCAACTTCGTCTTCTGGATCAATTTCTTCGTCATTCGCGTCAAAAGCCAAGTTTCCGTCCTCCCTACTCTCCTCATCATTGTCCATTGACAAAACATCCACATTCACTGCACACTCGTCATCCTCGTTGTCGTTAACCACCTCCTTATCTTTCATTCCCGTTATGCCTACATTCTCATGATGACCACTAAAGTTATTGTAATTAACTCCAGCTTCCTCTCTTTTGCAAACTGCTTTGCCCACACGTGCACGACCACAGCCACTTGTCTCACATTTCCCTCGTTTTGGCTTTAAAATCGAGTCAATTGAGAAACTAGCCATTTTTTCTAGCAATTAATTACCACCAATTTAAACTTCATTGTTATGGAACGTCAGGATATGTTTACAACAGGGGCATTGTTAGAAATGTGCTGTTCAAAACACGCAGGGACACTGGAATAATGTTGTAGGTGTGCATGTTTGAACTCAAACAAGAGATAACCATCTGAAGAGCAAGCAAACAGGAGTGTAACGATGATCCTAAAATAGCATCATCTTTCATAATAAGGTGCTAACAAAGTATGATGACGAGACTGACCATCATCTTCACTCTTCACAACTATTATCGTCATAACGATATTATATTCATCTGAAAATTGAGAAAGCAAAAGTGGCATTTATATTTACAACCCCCACTCCTAAATGTGCGTGGTTAGGGTATGCAAAATGATGCATAAATGCTGTTTCATTGAATCCCTTTTAAAGGTGATATATGGCAATTGGTCTTCTTAAATGGCAATATATAATGTAGAGTGCAGTTGTGAGCAGTGAGCCGGGCTCACTGAGCCCAGCAACACGGCACAATAATATGGCATTTTAGGAAGGGATTTTACAAAAGAAAAAACGGGGAAGATGTTCTATTGGCTATTGCTAATATGAGGAGGTGTTGCTTAACCCCAGGGGCTAACCAGAATCTTAAGAGCAAAAGCATGCATGTATATGCAGCCGACTTAACAGATTAAGGTAAAAGTTGTTTTATCATATTTGTTCACGTTTCCATTCTACACAACAGAAGTTCCTTCGGGTTTTCCTATCCACTTTCATCAACAGTTCATCAGCATAGTGTGAAGTGAACAAAAGTTCATATATATAAATAAAGTGTGAAATTGCCCGGGCGACCCGGACCGGGTCGTATTTTCTTTTGTTGGCGGAAAATGAACAGTTTCTGTATTTAATGTCCAGTTTCAATTTGGATTTAGTTGTTACGTTGTTAGTATTCTAAAGTCTAATATTATTGACATGTCTTGCAAATATTTGGTGCACATCACCCCAATATAAAAGGTTGATTCTTTCACTGTTTCTGACAGACCAGAAGGTAATTCAGTCCATCCTATGAACTGAATTACCTTCTGGTCTATGAACTTCATAGCATATACAACCTTAAAAAGTATTTCCCATACATTGTATACTGTCATACAACTGATAGTGAGATTTTATAAAGGAAAAAGTAGCACGATTTAAATTACCATGTGATTATCAAGATAGGTGTAACTGATTAAAATTTACAAATCATCGTAATTTCATCATTTCCTCACCCTATCTAATCTAGATGCTAGTTAGGATAATATTATGGTCATCCATTTGTTCTCTAACCTCGAAGTATGCAGAATAGAGGCGTACGAAGATAATTATCGAAATATGGAGGTTGCAAATGGATTTTTTATTATTAAGGAATTTAGATAACAGTAATATTGAAAATCTGCGTTTGAAAAAATCTATCAAGCAGTGCTTCACAAGCACATATGTACGTACATGTGTACATACATTTTACAACTTGATTACATGCTAAGGTTCAAATGTTACCATTTTTATTAATGATGCCCGTAAATGCGAAGATCTAAGTTTAAAAATATTTCATTAATATTGAAGTATTTGGAATAAGTTCTCTGATATTTTACTAGGTATATCCTTATTATTATGAAGATTAGAAACTACGGTTCCCGTATTTTAAAGGGCAAACGTTTTATTAAATTATGTCGCCGCCGTTGAAACCACTTTTATTCTGAACAATTGTATGTCGTGTTGCGTTATCCGACATGCTGTGCAAGTGTACAACGGCATAAGTTTAAGGTAGCTCATGCTACATTTAGGGAATTTTGGAGCCGTGCGTCCGTCTACGCACGATTGCATACACGGATGAAGAATTTTTTTAAAATAATATTATTGAATTTTGGCTCCCTTTGTTAAATAATTTTGATGTTCACACAAATAGGACAACCTCCAGACTGGAAAATCGGGGGACTTGGTGCATACCAATACCAATGCCAGTTTCATGGACATAAACCATAAATGAATACCATGAAATGAATAGCAAAATTGATAGACCATAGACAGCACCTTTGCAACAAAGCTTGCACACTACCTTAATTTTTACTGCGATGTTGAGTTAACTAGGGCTACTTTTTTAAATCCTGCTCTTACAGTTAATATTCTCATAAAATAAAATCACTTTCACGCTCTCTGCTATTCAATTTTCCTTTTAAAATGGTTAAATGCATCATCTTATTCCCCACTTTATTTATTACCTTGTTTCCCTCTATAATGGAAATCGAAAACGGCACAGCACAGATATTACATGGGAAGAGAGGAGAGCATGATGAGAAAGTTCACTTGAAACGCGCACCTACTTGAATGCTGTGTTTGGTGAGTGTTGAGTGAACAAAGATCTCTCTCCAATAGCATCATCATCTCTGCAATAGATTTACGTGTAAGTGCACCCTGTCAGAAAACTCGGCAGGAAATAAATGATCCTTTTTGTGAACAACGAGGGAGTAGTGAAAGAGCATCATCATCTCGCTTTCCTTTCATCATCACCAGTCTTCCTCCTTTTTACAGGTAAACAGACCATTAGAGGAGAAAAGAAATACATCAGCGGTGGGGGCAGACTGAAGTTGTGCACGCAATGGGATAAATGGTTTATAGAGTGTAAAAAAGTTCTAAAAACGATTGTGGTAGTTTTGCTCGAGCAAAAAGGATGATAATATATTTATGTCGTATTTACTAAACTCAGATCATCATGCTCATGTTATTAGGTGTAAATGAAAAGATTAGTAGTAAATGGAGTGTTTTCCTTTTGGTGTCGGTACCCTTCCTATTTTCTCATGGTTTCCGTGATTTGCTCTTTTCCCGTCACTCGTGCGGGCGAGTCATGATGATGATGGCGGTGGTGATGGTAGGGAGAAAAAGGAAAGTGTCAGATTTCTCGGATGTTAATGGTGATGTGCACTGTTGTTCAGCAGGGAAGGAAGGAAAATACACGTTATCAAAGGGAAGTGGCAAACCTCTTCTCACCTGGCCTTGCGTGATACTCATTTACCAGGATAAAGAGAATGAATGCAGACAAGGTAAATGTTTTGATTGGATGTCTAGCAACAGCTTTAAGGATATGACACGCATAGTAGAATGGATTAGTTCTAAATACGGACACGTTGTTAATTAAATGTAGTTTACGGAAATCCAAGTTAGGTGTGTAAATTATAATAAACAGCTTGACAAACCTGGCAAGTTACTAAATTAAAGAGGTTCAAGAGTAAATAAATATGTTTCTATAATGATCAATGTATTATGTAGGTATTCATTATTCCCACCAATAATCTAAGAGAACCACAAATGTGTCAATATTCCAATGTCTGCATACAAAATAAAATATATGAAAACGGCAACAGCTAAATATGTTACTTCGTTCGTGACCGTTCCTTACTACTTTACTACCCTATTACTAGTTAAGGATTTATTGAAATTGATCATTGACAAGAAATTGTTATTTTTTGTGAAGGCAGATGTTCATAAAGAACACGTTCGGTTTATACAAAGAGTTTTTTCGAATCGAATATGTTGGATGGCAGAGGAAACGTCTTCCTTGTTACCATTTTTGTCGTGGGAAAATACCATCCGGTCACTTTTTCTGATGGACTTCGCACTTATCACTCAGGGTGTAGTGCATTAATAAATAATTTTTCTGTGATGGGCCTTATTGTTCTCTTTTGTGCTCAACGTATTACACATAAGACCGTCATTATCACAGCATTTACTCCTCTTATTGCTGTTTTGCGTGATTACAGGTTGTCTCTCTTTGATAATAAAACTAGTAAAGTTGCTCTTTGGAATGTCTAACAGTTGATGCTCTTTATAATGACAGTCTAAGGAGTATATTCGGGGAATATCGTTTTGCAATGTTGAAATTCGTAGCAGAAAATGGTTGTCTTACTGCTAAAATTGAGACTATTTCATCAGTTCAGTTGCATTGTCACGGCACAAGTTAGTTATACTTATTAGTAACAAGTCAGATTTTAAATTCTTAAGGCGGCTAATTATCAAAGCTTGATGACTAAAAATAAATCTATAAAGACTTCATAAACATCGTAATCAAAGTGTATAACTGTGTACTGTCAATTAAATTCTAAGACGCCAAATACCTAAACTTGGAATTATTCTGTTTTATGGCTCAAATATTTTATTTTATTATCTGTATTAACGATGACTTGAGCTATGATATAGTATCTTTTAGACGAACCGAGAGCTGTTGCAAATATAATGTTTCCATACTTTAAAAGTTTAAAAATTGCCATGGTCTGTAACGGTTGCCGTGAACGTTTAGGGCCTACGTCCAAACACTTGTCATGGAGCAATCGTTGGACGGAAATATAATACTACATATTTTGAAGAAACAACTTTAAAACCGTTTAGCAGTAGTACAGCTAGTTAACAAATACATCAGATCTAATATGTTTAAAGATGAGTTGAATGATATTATGTACCTATATAGGTATTATAGTTTTTATATGCTATGTCGTAGCCGTGTAGGCAACTTGCACTATAGCATAAGCGGCGATGAGCTCCAGCCGAAAGTTACAGGGGAATTGGGATACATTTTTACTCAATGGGGTTTGCCCGCTCGTTTTGGACTATTAATTTGGGACTGTGTTACATTGAAGATATCATATGTTAATGTTTACATTATTTTTCGCTCCACGTTGCGCTGGCTAGCAGGCTAAGAACATGCTAGCTGTGCCTCGCCGAATTTTGGCTACGACATACCATGAAAAAGCTATAATACATCAGATCACCATTGTGCCTTAAGCGACTGCGTTATATAATATATAGGTATATACTTTTTAAATAGCAACGAAACATTTCCCTATCGAAAACGATTAAAACGAAGTCCTACTGATCCTACGGATTTCCTATGAGCAGCTTCAACGTAGCACGATATATACCCAATTTCGTCCAACGGGGTGCAATGAGAAAACATGATATTTTAAAGGGAACAGCAGCAGCAGCCCAACCATACTTGACGCAGCTTATTTTGAACTTCCGAGACATAAGGCAAAGCCGTGCAGCGCGAACGCCAAAATTTGCCCGCATTCCGATGCTGTCGTTTTCTTACTCGAAAATGGTGCCGTCCACAATTTGAGACACAACAGCCTAGTGACCACCGCCCAAACCAAAGTTTGCACTAAAGTGCGTAGGATGCTGAGCAAGGCTTAACGGTTGGCCGTGGTAAAATTACCACCCACCTTCAGTTGCTCGTAAGCAGTGAATGCCACCATTCGGGGGAGTTCAGTAGAGAGAGATAGACAACAAAACACGAGCACGAGCAGATTGGCAAAAAGGACGGACGGACAAAACCGGGCAAAATTGGTGGAAATCGCAAAAATGGATGGAAATTGGAAATATGGAGTATATTTGGGTAAAAATGGATTCATGTGAGCAAAATGAGATAAACGAGGGTAAATTGAGATACGTGGGTAAAATTAGATAAACGTAGGTAAAATGAGATAAACGTGGGTAAAATGAGATAAACGTGGGCAAAATAGGATAAGCGTGGGTAAATTGAGATAAACGTGGCTAAAATGAGATAAATGTGGGTAAAATGAGATAAACGTGGGTAAAATCAGACAAACTCGGGTAAAATGAATCAAGCGTGTGAAAAATGAGAGAAAAGTGGACAAAATGGACAAATGTGGGTAAATTTGGACAAACTAGGATACATGTGGACAAAATAGGATAAATGTGGACAAAATAGAATAAATGTGAACAAAATACGATAAATGTGGGCAAAATGGGATAAATGTGGACAAAATAGAATAAATGTGAACAAAATACGATAAATGTGGGCAAAATGGGATAAATGTGGACAAAATAGGATAAATGTGGACAAAATAGGATAAATGTGGACAAAATAGAATAAATGTTAACAAAATACGATAAATGTGGGCAAAATGGGACAAATGTCCACATTTACCCACTTTTGTCCACATTTATCCTATTTTGTCCAAATTTACCCACATTTATCCATTTTGTCCACTTTTCTCTCATTTTTCCCACGCTTGATTCATTTTACCCGAGTTTGTCTGATTTTACCCACGTTTATCTCATTTTACCCACATTTATCTCATTTTAGCCACGTTTATTTCATTTTAGCCACGTTTATCTCATTTTACCCACATTTATCTCATTTTACCCACATTTATCTCATTTTACCCACATTTATCTCATTTTACCCACGTTTATCTCAATTTACCCACGTTTATCTCATTTTACCTACGTTTATCTAATTTTACCCACGTATCTCAATTTACCCTCGTTTATCTCATTTTGCCCACATGAATCCTTTTTTACCCAAATATACTCCATATTTCCAATTTCCATCCATTTTTGCGATTTCCACCAATTTTGTCCGGTTTTGTCCGTCCGTCCTTTTTGCCAATCTGCTCGTGCTCGTGTTTTGTTGTCTATCTCTCTCTCTACTGAACTCCCCCGAATGGTGGCATTCACTGCTTACGAGCAACTGAAGGTGGGTGGTAATTTTACCACGGCCAACCGTTAAGCCTTGCTCAGCATCCTACGCACTTTAGTGCAAACTTTGGTTTGGGCGGTGGTCACTAGGCTGTTGTGTCTCAAATTGTGGACGGCACCATTTTCGAGTAAGAAAACGACAGCATCGGAATGCGGGCAAATTTTGGCGTTCGCGCTGCACGGCTTTGCCTTATGTCTCGGAAGTTCAAAATAAGCTGCGTCAAGTATGCCCAACTCATAAAATGGAAACAAAGTTGACAAGCACTTTTCAGCGTGGTTTTTCCATATAAATTAGCAGCGTGGTGCCACATGGACAATTTTAAATGGGAATTTAACAGTCACTTTGCTTTACTAACTTGGAAAAGTGGTGACACGGACGGGGTAGAGGGTACACATTTTTTAACCCGAATCAATGAATTAGACTGAAACTGAATGCTTTCTCAATGATGGACGACATTTGAGAATATGAGGTTGTGCGTTAAAATCGACCAGTTTAAAACATCACAAAATACTGTGTATTATTATCCATTTTTTTTTATTTCGATCGGTTCTGTGTCTTGCAAACATGACATGCAGGAATCAGTTTGTAATGTCTGGGAATGATCTTTATAAAAAATGTTTGATCACAATTGCGTTTTGAGGCTCTGGAAATTAATTTATTGAGTGACCGTATTATATTAAATATATAGCCTATTCCCAACTTAGCTGTTTTTTACAATCATACGCAGGTCTTGTCCATTCACTTACTTAACTTTAGGATCCAAATTAAGAAGGTAGCACAGTTGAATTTGGAATGCATCTACATAATACATGTAATCAAATTAAAGTTTGTAGGTTGTAGTAAGGTGAAAGAATCTAATACTTGGATAGATCATGCATTACTCCTGCCTGACTCCTAGAGATCTCGCTCGAAGACCAAACCAAGGGTTGATTTTTTTCTGCATGCCTTTTCATCATCACATTTTAGCACACATTTTAACCTGCTGCCAGTTAGTTGCTTTGGAGTGTAAAATAGATTCTAGGATAGATTATGGCAGGTAAGTAGGCAACGGAGATTTTCATGCAAATGCAATTGAAGACTCGCAATTTCCATTTCCACTAAATTCTCGCTGCAATATATTCCCGTCTTCATTGTATCGCATTAATTGTGAGTAACATTCCAAATGACAGAAAATAACAATTTCATACATTGTCAGCGAGGAGAATGAATGACACAGTTTTTCAACAAAAAAAGGTTTTATTCATAGGAATTTTATTTATTTAATTTTATTTATCCCTCCATTTTAGGAACGTTGCCCAATTCAGCTTCCATGGAGGAAATATTTTTACTATAAATCTTACATGTTACATGTGTTTTAAATTTCATTGTTAACTTAAAAAGTATCATGTCAAAAGAATAAAGTTTTTTATCTTTCTTTTATTCATACATAGAGAAAAAGAGGAACAACTCAACAAAAAAGGTATCAATCAATAATTAATAGAAACAGATTTTTAGTTTTATTACAATGTACGTTAACATTTGTAATGTCACCACCGCCTGTTAAGAGGAATGCTGTCTGTCATTGCAGTTGTTATTAATTCTAATCATCGTCACTAGCAGAAGAGAAAGGTGACACTAGAGTGTCTTGTTCCAAATGAATGCTTTCACCGCTATCATCGTCGTCATCTCTGTCGGAATTATCTTGATAATCATTGCCATGGTGGTAACTAAAGCTTGTACTACAATAATTTAACTCATGAACGGGGGTATCATCGGGGATGGGAACGTAAAAATAAGAGCTACAGGGGCAAGTACATGTCAATTGAAGGTAGCAAGCCAGAACAAGGAATTTAATGAGAATAACCAATATCCAGAACCCTATCCAGTAGAAGTGCTGAGCAGAATGATCAGAATGATTCGGATTTGTGTGAGAGTGAGTCTGGTTATTTTCTTCGGCCTGCGGCTTTGGGACCATTTCCCGTCGTGTCATCAAGAAGAAGGGCTTTGGCAAGGAGTTCGAAATCGACGGGACTTTCAGTTGTGGTTGGTCCTGTTGATACTGATGAGGGGCGAAATCGACTGGAGTGAGTAATCTTTGAATTGGTATTTCCGTGGTGACGATTGTGGGCGTTCTGGTGAGAAGATGACGATGGTCGTTTTTTCTTTTTTCCTTTGGACTTTTTCTTTTGATAAACGCTTTTCATACGCTCCTTAAGACTAGATGGTGGTAGAGGTGGCGATGTGATGATTTCTGGGTGGTACGATGCAGGTGTTACGTAAATGTAGATTGGTGCTGGTGCTGGGGTGGACAGATCCTGTAAGTTTCGAGGAACCAAAAAGAAAAAAATTACTTGAGTGAATTTTTTACTATTCATACATTTTGAAAAGGTTACGTTGTGTAATTACCTAAGAAGGTTTAATTATTTTGTAAAAATTATTTAGTTACAGAGAGGACAGTCTTTTGAACGCCAAACTTGAAAAGCTTGTGTAGAGGGTTTTCCGGTTCCTTGGGAAGGTTCGGCTCGCTGTTGTCATTGGAGACGAGTTCCTTCTCGTTTTGGTTTAGGTCGTGAGAGCCACCTTGGTTAGCTGGGGGCTCACTATCATCCTCCTCTTGTTCATACTCCTCTTCTACCTCAGACGAATCTTCCTCTTCTTCTTGTATGGGTTGCTGTTTTTTGGGAGGGTGATGGTGCACGGAACGAGTCATATCACTTAGGAGAACTGCGTTCACCTGCTTCGCAAGCTGCTCCTTTGGAGATGGGGTGACTGCCGCCTGGTTGTTGGTGTCATTTAGAGCGACCTTTGCAAGCGTAGAGAAGAGCTTGGACAGGAACATGGACTTTTGGGCGGCCCAATAAGCGGGGTCTAAGACGGTGCCCGATGTGTCCACCTTTGGAAGGGGTATGGAACTCGTGTCCAAGGGAGATAATGTAGAAGTCGGAGTGAAAGCTTGGGAAGGAATGGGGTAAAGTGCAGGAGAACGCCTGGCACGCCATGATGGGGCGTATTTCTTTTTGTAATAAGTGGTGTAGGGATTAGGGTAGAGAGAGCGAGTAGAGAGGGAAGAGCTGTTGGAGGAGGTCGTAGCGTTTAAGCGACAGTCGTGAAGGATTTGCTTGAGGAGTGCGGCGAATTTTGTGGGAGTAAGGGAGCTGAGTTCGTCGGCGGTTATAGTGCTTTCTGGAACACTTGCTCCGGGAGAAGTAGCAGCTTGCTCCGTTATGAGTTTGCTAAGAGTAGGAATTGGAATGGAGGCGGAAGGGGAGATTTCTGGAGGGATTAGAGAGTTGGCAATGAGATATTCTGTCAAGTTTAGAGTTGGTGGTGGGGGTGATTCCGAGGATGAAACAGGAGGTGATGTAGCTGATGAGGTAGGTAGTGAGGAGTAAGGAAGGCTTGGGGGTGACGGAAAGGCAGTAGGAGGATACCACAATGGAAAGAATGGTTTTGGAGGAATGTACGGTAGAAAAGCTGGGTAAGGCTGGAAGGTCGGCATAGGACTTGTAAGTGGAGCTAACTCTTCTGGAACAGGTGCAGTAGACTTTTCTACTTGTTCCAGAATAGCCTTGACCTGTTCCGGTGGCAAATCCACAATTTCGATTCCTAGATCCTTCAAGGCTTCAGCGACCATCGTTTCCGTTTCTGGAGATACCGTCATTGTCGCGGGAGTTATTGGTGCCTCTGTTCCCTTGCCCAATTCTTGCAGCCAATCCACCACGACCTTTTCAGGGCCTTGCGTACTAACTTCAACCATTGGAGTGCTGGATGGCGCTGATGGTGCTTCAGGAGTTATGGAACTGGAGTTGGTCTTCAGTTTGAGCCATTGTGTCCAGGGAAATTCTGTTGTTGACTGCTCTCCAACCTGTGCAGATATAAAGGGAGCGTCTACGGGCGTCTTTGATGCGTTAAGTTTTAGTTCAATCCATTCCATCCAAGCCGCCTGAAGCGGTGGAATTTTCTCAGGAGTAGAGACCGTCGTAGGTTTTCCGGCTTTCTCGAGGATCACTTTTGCCCACTTTGTAAGCACCTTGGCTTCTGCTGGAGGTATTGGCTCCGTAGGCTCCCATGGCGGGGCGACGGGTCCAATAGGAGGTGGAGTTGCTGCTGTAGCAGCAATAAGTTTAGTGTCACTTAGGACAGGTGCAATTGAAGGTGGAAGACGGGCTAATAATTGTGGAGGAAGAACGGCTTTGACGGGCAATGTCGAGAGAATCGGTGGCACTTGACGAGGAAGTGCTTCCAATTTTGTGATGGCATCTGAAACCTCTGCGATTTCTGCCGGAGATGCAGCGGTTAATATTGAGGTGATGACTGGATATGGAAGATCAGATAGTGCGGGTAGAATAGTTGATTGGATTAATTGTGGGAGTTCAGGGGCTGTTGGTTCCAGTAAACGCGGGGGTGGAGTGGGTAAAATTTCTGTCGCAGTCGTCGTGGTAGTTTGGCTTACGCCTGATATTCGGACAGGCGTACTAAGCAAAGGAATAACCGCAGCTGGCATCTTTTTCACTAAAGATGGAGGGAGGATAGTTTCCACTTCTAATGCTGTAGCAAGCTCCTTTTCGGCAGGAGGCAACGCTTCTAGATTCATTATGGTATCAACCAATTGCGCAAGTTCTGATGGGCTAGCAGTTTTCAAGACCTTTTCAATTACGGGTGGTGGAAGTGAGGAAAGAGGTGGAACAGCTACTGAAGCTATTGAAGGAGGAATTCCGGGAATTATCACATCAGCAACTGGTTCCGCAGATGGTTCCGGTGGAACAACTGCTGCCAGCATTATTGGTTTGGCAAGGAAAGGTAGAACTGCAGGTTCCAGTTTGGCCAGCAGTGTGGGTGGCAACACTGTCTCCACCTCAAGGGAAGCGACCAGCGGGATTTGTGCGGGTGGCAAAGCGTTCAGCTTGGTAATAGTTTCCGCCAGATCAGTGAGTTCAGCAGGAGTTGCAACTGACAAAATCTCGCTCAAGACCGAAGATGGGATTGCGGAAAGGGCTGGTTTCACAGTCGAGATTACTGAAGGTGGAATTTCCGATACTTCCAAGGGAATATCAATTGGCAGAACTGTTCTCGGAATGGTTATAGGGACATCAAGCAACGGCAGGGCAGACGGTGGTAGTTTGGCTACCAACGTTGCAGGTAAGATAGTTCCCACTTCTAACTTATCGGCAATCGGTATTTCAGTAGGTGAAAGTAATTCCAACTTTGAAATAATTTCCACCACATTGACAAGTTCAGTGGGAGTCGCTACAGACATGATTTCTGCGATTACTGAAGGTGGGACTGAAGACAGGGCTGCTTTTATATCGGCAGTTGCCTTTGTTGGAACATCCACAGGAGGTGGTGAAAAAATAATTCCTGGAGGAGTTGATGGTGGTGGCACGGTTAGTGGTACATTAAGCTGTGGTAATATTGACGAGGGAAGCTTGGCAACCAGAGAGGGTGGAAAAATACTACTCGCGTCTAGTTTTGCCACAAGTGGGGCTTTTGATGGTGGAAGTGCTCCTATTTTTGCAACAATTTCTGCCACCTCCTCGAGCTCAGTAGGTGTAGCTAGAGTCAAAATTTCTCCAAGCACTGGTGGAGGAACAGCGGACAATGTCGACACTATATCTTGAAGCACCGTTGTTGGAACTCCGGGTACTGCCGAGATTGTGGTTGGCTTTGCCGTTGGAGGAGTGACTGGGGCAGTGATTACCACCGGGACATCAAGTAATGGAACTTCAGATTTCGGCAACTTGGCAATCAGAGAAGATGGAAGAATGGTTTCCACCTGTAATGCAGGAAGCTTGGTTTTTTCGTCAGGTGAAAGGGCTTCTAGATCCGTAACTATGTCTGCCACCTGAATAAGTTCACTGGGCGTTGCCACTGTTAGGATGCCCTTAACCACTGCTGGTGGTACTTCGGAGAGTGCCGGTGTCACAGCTGCAATAATTGAAGTAGACGCTCTGGGGATATTAGGGGAAGAGAGTGGTAGTGTCCCGGTTGGTACAACATCTTCTAGGTCAATGGGTGTCGTTGTAAGCAAGGGTAAAATTGTTGGGGGAAGTTTAGCTACCAGAGTAGGTGGCAGAATGGTGTTGACACCAACTTGGGAAAGTAATGGTTTCTCTGAAGGGGCTACGGTTTCAAGTTTTGCTATAATGTCTGCAACATCATTAATCTCGTCTGGGGTAGCTACGGTCAAAATTTTGGCGATAGTTGAAGGTGGAAGTTTGGAGAGGGCTACTATCACCGTGGCTTCTTCGGGTAGGGGTATGTCGGGAATTCCTGGTGAAATGATGGCATATGGAACGGGTTGTGGTGCAGGAGGAATTGTTACTATGGTACTAAGGGCAGGCAAAATTTGTGGGGGCAACTTGCTTACCAAGGAAGCTGGAAGTAACTGTAAAATTGGAGTTGCAGTTGTTGCCTTAGCTACGATATTTTCTTTAATTTCCGCCAATTCTTCCGGGACTGCATACGCTACCACTTGCTGCACCACAGGTGGCGAAAGCGACGCCAGGACCGGTGTGAGAAAATCAGTTTGTGGTGGTGGGCCTGGAGTTATGGGCAGAGTTAAAAGTGGAAGCGCTTGAGGTGGCAGTTTGGATAGAAGTGTTTGTGGTATGACTGCTCCTGCAGGTAACGGTGCCGCAGTACCTACCAAGCCAGCGGCCGCCTCTAGAACGGATACTGCATCAGCAACAGTTTGAACTTCGGATGGAGATGCTAAGAGTAAAATCTCGTCGGCTAAGTGTGGAGGTAAAGAAGAGAGAACGGATGTTGGAGGTATAGCTTGTTGTGCAGGTTGGGGTACTGGTTTGGCTAGGATCGGGGCAAACTGGGATGGCACCTTGGCAACCAGAGATGGTGGGAGCAGTGCTCCTAATGGTGGCCCGGGGGGGATCGAGGGTGACTTCTCCACCCGAGCAGCATTTGAGACAAGAACTTCCAACTCAGATGGTGTAGCTACCGGCAGTACGGCGTTGATAACAGGAGCTGGGAGGTTGAGGAGAACCGGTGGTATGAGGTTTGCTGTTGCCGTAGCGGGTGGAAACTTGGCTTTAAGACTTGGCGGAAGTATGGATTCTACCGAAAGGCTGGCAATAGGTGCTTGCTCCGAGGGCGGTAATGCTTCCAGTTTGGTAATAGTGGAAAGCAAAGCATTGAGTTCTTGTGGCGTTCCCTTGGATAAAATAGCAGTTCTTATCTGCTCCGGAATTATTGAGAACAGTTCTGCGTTCTTAGAAACCGACATTGACGACGCTTCAGCAGTAGTGACGGTTGGAACCTTGACGGATGTGGCGAGGAGTGGAGTCAAATCATCAGGTAATTTGGCGACAAGTGAGGGTGGAAGCAGCTGTTGAACCGCAACTATAGTGGAGGCAGTTTGCTCCTGCTCATCTTCAGCCTTGGACATGGCTAATATTATCTGGGTTAGTTCCTCTGGCGTCGCTTTGGCTACAATTTGGGCAACAAGTTGATGGGGGATCGGCTTCAAAGCTTCTGGAAGAGATTCTGGTGATTGATTTGTAATTGGGGGATTTTGAGATAACTTTTGAGAAGATCCCATGTTTGTCCCTAGTTGTGCTTGTGATTGCGATGTCAATGCAGGGATTCTTGGAATGTACATGGAAGGGGTGGCATTCAGTACATCGAGGTAGCTTGGCCGGGGTGAAGATATTTGACCCATCTGTGGCATAGATGGGCTCTGACTCTACAGATTGCAAATAAAAATTAAGTAGCGGACACAACTTGATTTCAATAGGCCTTCACGATACAATTATTCTTACAGTTTGCCGTAAAGGTGGTGGCGGCCATTTGGAGAGTCTGGGAGCCATGGTTGAAGCGATAATGTACCTATCCGGTGCCATTCGTCTAACTAATTCCGGCGAAGATGGAGGTTGAGGTGGAGGCACTGGTGGTACCACCTGCGACAATTTTAGCTTGGTCCATGCATCCCATGGCGTTTCAACCGAGCTTCCAGAGGGAGTTGATGGATTTACCAGCGGAACTTTCATTTGCGTCCACTGTATCCATACCGTTGGCTCCGCCGACGATGAAGGTGTGCTGCTGTTGGAGTTATCAACTGGTGGCGGTGGAGGGGATGGCGGAAGACCAAGTGGTGGTTGCTGTGGTGCTGGTGCCGAGGGCGGAAGTGGAGACATGGCTGAAGAAACTTTCATTCTAGTCCATGTTACCCATGGTGCCTCTGCTGTGCCTTCGGGTGGAGGTGGGCCTGGAATAAGCTTCTTTTTTGCTTTACTTCCACCCATTGGTAGTCCGGGAATGGCAGGTGCTTTCAAGCTCATCCATTGTGACCATGGAGAAACCAACGAGTTGGGATCTGCAGCATCATTGTTGAGGGGGTCCACAAGTTGCGGCTTGCCTTGTTACCCAATAATAGTGAAATTGTAAATGCATACTATATTTTAGAGTTTCTCAAAAATGTAATAGAAAATTCGTTTCAATTACCTTCGCATGATCCTAGTAAAATTACTGCCAATATCACCGATATTGGCTCCATTTTTTACACGAAATAACAGAATCAAGTCTTTTCTCTGGCTTCCCGTAAAAAACACTACACCACAGAAAAACTATATCAATTCGTGACGGACTAAATCCTTGAATGGCAAATGTCCCCGCAGCATAAATCGTAATAACTTGTAGAAATGGGAGTGGACTGAATGGCCACCTGGATATTTGCGAAAGGGTTTGTTGTCTTAAAATTGGATTATCCCATCAGTTCAAAGTTTTATGCAATAACATAATATGTTATTGCATATTATTCCATGTAGTTTTATAAATTAATTTTTAAATTGTAAAAAGTATGGTTGACATATGCTACAATTACATTTCCAGGCATGTTTTTTTCTTAATTGGCAGATTAATTTTAACCCCTTGGTTGGTCTTTGCCGGTTACACCTGGAAACATTGCATCAGCAGCAAGTCAACCAGTTTATGTCATTTTTCCAGGAGAACATTAATCCATCCATCCTCTAAAGTTAATTTAAGAGTCTAAATTATTACCAGATCAAACGAACAATCAAAATCAACACTACGTTTGGGGGAATATGAAAGAAATGAATATAAAATAGGACCGAATAAAATCACGATAAATTTGTAATCACCGGCCAGTTTGACCAGTTGATAGTCTGTTTGAAAATTGGTCACCTTTTAGCCATTAGCGAAATGAATTTTTATTTTTTTGCAATAACTCTGTTCCTGTTGTTGCTCCTCCGGCTCTTTATTTTGGGAGAGTAAACGCAAAAGTTCTTCGTTTTGCTCAAAGCATGTGTTCCAAAACGAATACTGCTCGTCGTCATGTACAATTTCATGGTATGTAAAAGATTTAATATTATTGTGTTATGTTGTTGATGCGTATTATTGCATTGGGTCTTCAGGCTTCCTCTCGTCGTTTAGCAATCAATTAAAACAAATCGTGAAATAATTACAAGTAGTGTTATCATAAATCATAGAGTAACACCTAACACTATGAATGGTAATTGATTGGACATATATAAGCCTGACCTTATTGGACCTGATTGCATGATGAATATTAAGCATTCATATCTGAATCATGCATAACGGACAAAATGTTCCGCAAGTGTTCAACCAGCCTGGTCCCCAAAAGAACATTTGTGTGACTAAGAAGATTAAGTATCAAAACAGTAACATACGGTTGTGACGACGGGTTGCGTGATGTAATGATAATAATCCTAGTTATAATTCTGTAAATTGTCAAAATGCCGAGAAAATTACTAGATTTTGTTATTATCAATCCTCACATGACAATTCAGTCACTAATGGAAAGTTTTGCACTTGGAGACTTGAACGGAACAGCGATCAAGATGGATTACTTAACTTACATAGCTTCTTGTTCATTTCAATACGCATTCTTGAGTGAGTAAAACATGTATTCCGTGCTCTCTTCCAGCGAACATGGACAAGTTGTGATATGATATAATATATTTTACTATTACACTACAATTCTCATGAGTTGATTTCAATCTTGACCTACTCTTTTCCCTTTTACCGGACCCCTCAATCCATTTATCAGAAGAAAAAAATCACGACGAAAAACTATTTTCTTTAAAAACATTATATGTTGACCTTTTACCTTATACCTATTCATAAATTATGAATCATAATGCTTAGAAATGTAACTTTCGATTTGTCTGCGCTTTTTGAATGACGAATAAGAATGAATCGTGGTTATGTCTGTATTTTGTATCCGGTAAACTGAATTCCGGTTTCGTGAAGTATTTGGGGGGAATTTTTTGGATTAGCACAAATTGTACTTTATAATGAATTTAATGTATTGAGAGTTAGACAAGATGTACAGTATTGTTACATAAATGCTGCTAACTGCCTAAATGAGTCGATTCTTTAACGTTAAAATAATACATGAAATGCTAAAATGGACAAATTATGACTCTCAACATGACTCTTTCTATCTGTTTTCGTTGTTAGTTGTTTGATTTAACTCCAGTTAAGATGACTAATATGAATAACAAGTTTAACTTAACGAAGGACGAACATTCGTTTATGTAAAAATAACAAAATTCATCCCAGTTAAAAACATTCATGCAAAATTTGAAATTATTTAGAAAATTCATTGAAAACAATTTCCAATAAATTAATCAATTTATTATTCAAAGTACTAACATAAACCTAGTCTGACAATAACTGCATTTAGCGCTGCTGAGGTTGAGGAGGTGTGATATCTTCAAGAGTGATGGTGGATGATTCGAAGGAACTTGGTTGACTTGTCCCTACTTCAACGCAGCTTTCTTCACCGGGAACTGGAACTCTACGAAATGTTTAAATTATGCTCAATCAAAGGAGTTAAAATACAAATAACTTTCTGATTATTAAGATGATAGTACTTACGCATTAACTTCTTGTTCTGCATCTCTCTCTGCCTTTGACTGTGACCGAAAATATTCTTTTCTCGCCTCCTCCAACAACACATTGTGAATGGAGCCAGGATGAGCTTTCACAAATGGGCCGGGGAGCGGCGGATAAGGATTTCCTCTTAACTCCAACACTCCACGTCTATTCAAGTACATCAGTTCGTCGTTATCCAAATGACTCTTAATGGTTGATGGAGTTCGTAGCATTCTTGTGTACGGCAGCCCACTGGGCCACTGTTTGTAGCGAGGGACGAGCACCTTAAATAACTTTGGAACTGCTGCTTCGTCCTCGATCCAAAACTTGGCTAGGTCCATTGTTGGCTTGTGCGTATCTCCGAAACGAATGGCTTCGGAGATAAGTCTCTCCATGTAGCCCCGCGCCTCATCCCCCCGATGGTAGGTCACCTCAATACGCTCGTTCTTCACTAGAGCTGTTACAGTCTTGCGCATCATCTTCAAACGCCCTGTGGGTCCTTCTGGATTTTCGAAACCGCGATATTTTGGCAAAACTCGAACATTTAGCTTGGATACAAGATTGGTTAGTGTTGGCTTCCCAATTTTGAAACTGTTGGGAAATGAAAGCCGTTTGAAGTGGGTGGCCGGAGCTCTCATTTGTGCCATTTTGCTGTCGACTTTGGGTGGTGGTGGTTGGTGGTATGTAGTTTTTAGTTGTTTTGTTTCTCTTTAGTACTCCGCTGCTCCTGATGAAGTCGCCAATATTCTTGTGCTTGAGATTCCAATTCGAGATGCCTCCTCTTCCTGAAATCACATACAAACGAGATAACAATTATCTTCAAGAATGAAAAACCAGTATTTAGAGCTCTTTGGTAAGTTAAAAATGTGATGTGTCGTATAGCTAAGAATAAACTTACTTTGCCCACGGTCGATAGGAAAACCAGAAAAATGCTGTCCCTCCAATCAAAAATGTGAGAAGCCCCACGCGCCTGGTAAAGAACTCTGGTCGTGCCTTGCCCGATTTACTTGGATTAGTCATTACCTACCAAAAAGGGTCATTGAAAACTCTGTCAGCGGCGAGTAATTATTATTAATTCTTAGTCTTTCAAATCCTCCTCCGATCGCCGCTGTTGTTCTTGCTTTTCCTGCTCCTTCTTTGCTGCTTGCTCAAATACCGGTTTCCAAACGTAGACGCCACTCAAAATGCCCAAAATCGAGACCAAAGCAATCTGTCCTCTTGAGAGGCGTCCAGGTGTTCTAAATAGCATTTGTTGATAACACACTTGAGTGTGTTGATTACTGACAACACTAATTACCAGTGAATCAGCCGATCCTAATTAAAACTTCAACAGAGTTCTTCCATTAAAATTAAAACTCACAACCTTGCGTTCAGTCAGCTGAGTGAGAAAACATGCCATGTTTTGAGCAGCATAAATAAAAAGGAAACCTAACTTTGTGGGGCAACTTGAGTGAGAAACGTCCATGTTCTACGTCTTCAAGAAATGGTTGATAATTTTGATTCAACCTCACACCTCGTTATTAGTGTAGTTACATAATGTAATTAATTATAAAATGAATGTATAAAAATAGTTAGTGATAAAAATATCAAAGTTAAGCAACAGACTGGACTAATGACGTTGAAAATGCATGCTTCCTCTTCACATGGGACATTTTACGCGGCAATACCCTACGCTCGAGGAGAGTGAGAGGAATGATTGTTTTTGTTTGCTTCCTCGCTCGATCCACTTCCTTTTGTAGAAAAGTAGCAGAAGAGTGAAGAGAAATCTTGTTGAATTCAGAAGCAGAGACTCAAAGAAACTGTGGTGTTCCAAACTATTTCGTCGTTTTTGTTTCATTAAACTTTGCTTTCTCCAATTAAGGCAGCAATTAGTGACTGGCCAAGTGAATTAGCTATTTCTATTTACTTACTGACGAATAGCCGTGTCGTGTGTCGTTTGGCAGGGCCGCTTGGTAAAATGACCAGTTTTGCATCGGGTTCCGAGGACGAAATGTCACGGGGTGGTAGCCCCGTCCCGAAAAATTTATTTAGTGATGATGGCAGTGATGACGACGGAGGAGGGCGCGGAAGAATCAGTGAGGCAGAGGAGGACAACTCGTACAACAGGCGTGAAGGTGGAGTTGCTCCCAGTGGCCAAGATAAAAATACGGATGACGAAGAGGAGGAGCGAGAACGGGACAGTAAGAGCGATAATTATCATATAATGCTTGAAAACGCTAATTGAAATTAATATATTTGTCGCACCCTCCCTTTGTGCCGGAAATATTCATTTATAGATATGATTTATGGATTTTTCAGAGCAAAAGAAAAAGGATGCGGACAAGAAAAAGAAGCCGAAAGGTCCAGTCAGGAGACAAATGATTAGTGAAGACATGTGAGTTACCTACTTTACCACATAATTAGTTATTCGCATGTAAAGTACAATAATTTGATTTGGTCTTCCTTAACGCATTAACTTTAACATTTTTGTAGGCTAATCGGCAAGAACGGCATCTCAACATTACCAGAGCTTTTCAAAGACTTTGCCTTTGGAGGAAAAGGTCGAGAGAAACAAGACTTGGACAAGATTCTTTGCAAGTTGGAACATTGGATTCATCTTCTTCATCCCAAGCAGCCGTTTGATCAATGTCTACAACGCATTGAGTTTCTAGGCGGGAAACGGAAAGTTATAAAGACCCATTTAAAGAAAATTCGAATGGGCATGATCAACAATTATGAAGAAAACGATTTGGTGGTCGAAGAAGACGATGAGCTGATGAACAACATTGACGCCACAGAGCTGGCAGAAAGTGCGGCGGCATTTGTAAATCAAGAGGAACATGAGAACCGTGAGCTTTCTTCAAAATCAACACCATCAGAATCAGACTCTACAAAACCAGGAAACTCCAATGATTTTCCTGACGACGACGATGAATTTTTTGAAACCATTGGTGATGAAGCAGTTGGGAATTCAAATGCTGTAGAGGAAATGGATGTTGACATGGATGACGTGCCGCCATTTAACGACGAAGATGACGACTTTTTTCAGAAACAAATTGAAGCACAGATAAAAAGAGCAGAACACGTTGATACTGCCAGTGTCCAACAGGGACAACGCAATCATTCATTCGAAGTGGAAGAGAATCTGCCCGAAGCGTTCATTCCTGACCCTGCCTCCAGTTCCGGTTCGCAACATTCATCGGTGCCCCTTCAGGCTGATAGTACTGAGCGCTTGCCTATTAATGTGTCTAATGTGGACATGCTGGAGCCCATTGATAACGGCAAAAATGAAAGCATTAATAGCGGAGCTATAAAACTGTCGAGTATTGACAATGCCACAAGCGATGGTGATTTAATAGAAAAGGACAATGTTGAAGGTGATGATGGAATCAATGTTGACGATATTGAAGATAATGATGATTGAATCATAGCATACATAGCTTACAGAAAGTTCTACACTTTTGGATTTGACGTTTCTGATTACACACATTCAAAAACATTTGTATTTTTGTTTTATTTCTAAAATCAATCCATTAAATAAAGACGATTTGATGAAATATACACACTTGTTGCCATTTACATTCACTACAACTCTCACACGAAGATGTTTGTTCAAAAGTCCGATACTCTCCCTTTGCGCTCCCAGTCGCCGTATCTTGTTGGCTCAGGTCCACGGGGGCCACCGACTTCACCGGTGTGTGGATTTGTATTGTTTGGCCAAGGTGGCAAAGGCTCCTTCTCTTGATAGGGATGGCGGCCTTCCTCCAATTCATCTAGTTTACCTAACAGTTACCAAAACTCTAAATGTTACTTTATGTAACTCCCCTTTGTAATTGCTAAAAGAAAGCTATTTTCTAAACTAAACTATTTCCAATTAAATCGATTAAATATGTATATACATAGATACCTATGGGAGTTTTTCCACGTTTTGATGGAATTTTATTGGTATCCTTGGTTGTGGAACTTTTCGGAACATCATTTTTAACTGAAAAGGAATCCATCACATTCCGAGCAATTGACAAATATCTCCATTCTTGACGAATTAGTAATTCAGTAGAGCTGGCCGTAAACAGTCGCAACGCCTGAGAAACAATCATGGTTGACACAGTTGATGACTGCACGATTCAAGACATTAGTTGTATATGGATACACTTTAAAGATAAAATGACAACAAAGTTTAAGCAGTCGAATAATTATTTATCATTCTCCCGCACGATAACGAACTACATCTTATTGTATGGTATGTGTATTTAAATTTAGGAACAGAAGTTGTGTCGGTTGCTTACCAAAATCATTGCAGACAGATGATCAGGTGGTGTATAGTGTATAGCATTGAATACAATTGAATCTTACACGCATGTACGACTGGGCCCGTCCCGTACGCGACTTAATCTAAACTACGGGCCGTCGTACAAATCATCACTCTTATAAATCAGAAGGAAGATCAACTGATCAGTTTTTCTGGGTCTGTCAGACGTGACGTCATGCATGCATGTTCGTGTTCAGTCCTGTTTCTGCGCAAGGTTTGTTCTGCGCAGTGCGCAGCTCAGCTAATGGTTTGCTTTGATTTGGTGTTTTACAGTACATTACTGAGCAGTAAACAGCGTATTTTTCACCAAACTACCAAACCTGATGTCAGATTTTGAAAATTTCTAACCGTTTAACGCTTAATGGCTGTTTTTTATTTTTACCATTAAATAGGAATTTTCAAAATCCGATTTCGACAACCAAGTACAAGGACTGAATACTAAATTAAGTGTCAATGGTTAGTTTTTACCGTTAAAAACCGTTACAACTTTAAAATTTCAACATGGGATCATACATGTGCGACACATGTATGATAGGTAGTTTTTTCACCGAAACAACTAATATGATGTCAGATTTTGAAAATTTCTAACCTTAACGGTAAACGGTCATTTATCATTTTTTACGATTACTACTAAACAAATACGAATTTTCAACATCCGATTTCGACAAACAAGTGCAAGTTACCATAGGACTACGAATACATACTGAATAAAAGAATTAATGGTTAGCTTTTGCCGTTTAAAACCATTACAATTTTAAAATTTCAACATAGAACCCTACATGTGTGACACATCATCATAGGTAGTTTTTTCACCAAAACATCTCATATGATGTCAGATTTTGAAAATTTCTGGCGTTTGAACGTTTAACGGCAGTTCTTTTGATTTTCTACAATTCTTCGTTAATACATGGGTTCAAAGGTTTACCTTTTCATTAAAACCATGGAATCTTTGTTTTGCCACTATGATACTTTGGCTAGAGCCCGGCATGGCCGGGCCTTAATTTACTGGTCACTCTTATAAATCAGAAGCAAGATCAGCTGATCAGTTTTTCTCCGTCTGTCAGACGTGACGTCATGCATGAAAAATTCGTGTTCAGTCATGTTTCTGAGCAAGGGTTGCCCTGCGCAGTGCGCTGCTCAGCTAATGGTTTGCTTTGATTTGGTGTTTTACAGTACATTACTGAACACTGAGCAGTAAACGGTATCATTTGGATCATGAAGCTTATGGAAGATTCTATGCCCCAGAAATTGACTGTTACGTTTTTACAGCAATAACAACTTAAATTCGTTTTAGGTTTCTTACCATCCGACCTAAACCGTTTGACCAATTTTCAAATTCTGTTTTTACAACAGTGTCTCATGATGTCGGTATTTTTAAATGGTAACGGCCTGCGGTACGCCATTAGAGATGTATTGAATCTCTTTGGAACAATGTCATTTTGGGACCTACTGTTACCGCCTAATAATTAATTATTTCAAATAGTTTCATGTCTCGGGGTTTCAGGCTTATTAGTCCCGTCCCACGTTTCAGTTGGACAGTTCATATTTGGCTTTTCGTCAATATAATAATAATAATAATAATAAAAATGTAATGTAGTTTAAATTAGTAGATTTGCTAGTTGCTGCCAGCTGCCATCCTTCTTTTCGGTGTAAATACTTTGTTTCTTATATATATATGATACCAGTAAATAAGGCCCGGCCATGCCGGGCTCTAGCCCAAGTATCATAGTGGCAAAACAAAGATTCTATGGTTTTAATGAAAAGGTAAACCTTTGAACCCATGTATTAACGAAGAATTGTAAAAAATCAAAAAAACTGTCGTTAAGAGGTTAGAAATGTTCAAAATCTGACATCATATTAGGTATTTTGGTGAAAAAACAACCTACGATCATGTGTCACTGTGTCACACATGCCGGGTCCTATGTTGAAATTTTAAAGTTGTAACGGTTTTTAACGGTAAAAGCTAACCATTGATACTGTAATTCCGTATTTGTAGTCTTATGGTAATATGTAGTTTGTCGAAATCGGAATTTCAACATTCCTATTTGTTAATTATGAATTGTAAAAAATATAAAAACGGCCGTGAACCGTTAAACGGTTAGAAATGTTCAAAATCTGACATCATATTAGATATTTTGGTGAAAAAGCAACCTATGATCATGTGTAGCACAGGTATGATCCTATGTTGAAATTTTAACGTTGTAACGGTTTTTAACGGTAAAAGCTAACCATTGACACTATTTAGTATTCGTAGTCCTATGTACTTGTTTGTCGAAATCGGATTTTGAAAATTCCTATTTAATGGTAAAAAATGAAAAACGGTTGGAAATTTTCAAAATCTGACAAGATTTGGTATTTTGGTGAAAAAGCAACCTATGATCATGTGTAGCACAGGTATGATCCCAAGTTGAAATTTTAACGTTGTAACGGTTTTTAACGGTAAAAGCTAACCATTGACACTTTATTTAGTATTCGTAGTCCTATGTACTTGTTTGTCGAAATCGGATTTTGAAAATTCCTATTTAATGGTAAAAATGAAAAACGATCGTTAACCGTTAAACGGTTGGAAATTTTCAAAATCTGACAAGATTTGATATTTTGGTGAAAAAGCAACCTATGATCATGTGTAGCACAGGT